>JANEYF010004212.1:0-62083 GCA_029963845.1 Rhamnusium bicolor
ATAGTATGTTTGCAATTGACTTACTCAGCTCTTTTATAACACTTTCTTTTTGTAATGATGTCACTATGACTTGTTCTACATCAGAAATAAATTGTTTTGTTAGCACCATTATGTTTAATTTGTTTTACTTCCTAACTAACTATTTGTATTTGTCTTCACTTAATATGTTTAGTGTTTTTTTTATTTTATTTAATAAACTGTTACTTTTATTCACTAGTATTGTTTAGTTCATGTTTCGATCCTCGGTTTCCAATTATAAGTTGATATGTTTTATAATAATGCAGAGCTACCTGTGCGCACGACCATTCACTTGCCGCCATCCAGCTTTCTCTATGTCTCTATAATCAAAATAAAGTTTTCATATCGCATTATACTCTTCCTGGTTTAAATGTTTGAGTCTTAAGTTTTTAAGATTAGCTTTTTGTAAATTATCAAAATTATTAAATGAGACTTTAGATAATTCTTGATCGAATTCTAAATTATTAATTTCGAATTGTTGCGGATAATATTGTTACGCCACTGGACTGTGTAGACTGGTTAGATGAGATTGGAATTGTACACGAACGGCCGGGAATATTCGGAAATGCCCTAGACCCTGTGAATGGATGTATAAATAAGACACACAGTGAGCCGAGATTCAATCTTAAGTTGAACGTGAACGAGTAAAGAAGAAATAAGAAAGAGACTTATAAGTGTTCAAGTGTGATTATAGTTAAGGCAGTAATTAATCTATTGTTGTTAATTGTTAATTAGTAAATAAAGTAGTGAATAAGTGTTACCTAGACTTTCAATCAACGAATCTACGAGTAGAGGTGTTCGTGTGGATAGCAAACACGTAACAATTTAGTGTCGGAAGTGGATTGGAAGAGAAGTTTCTGGAATATTCGAAAAGGTTCTACAGTGTTCTTCCCAGAAATTAGTGGTAACACGGAGAATTAAGCTACTGGACAGTGTTTGGAGGACTGCTTCTGGACTGAATAGTGACTATAAAGTGGATTTTCGAGAAGTTTCGATTTAGAAATTGCTGCAAATACGCGAGTGCCGCTAGTAATAACGTGTTGTGGACTGAGAAAAAAAGACTATTAGTGCAAATTCGGGAAAATTCTAGAAGATTCTATTTGAAAACAACAGGAGATACGTGAATTGTGTCGACGGGAATGTGTTGTAGACTTGAAAACAAGACTATAAGTGATTTTTAGTGACAATTCTAGAACATTCGATTTGGAAACCACAGAAGATACGTAAACTGTGTTAACGGGAACGTGTTATAGACTCAAAACAAGACTTATTAGTGATATTTCATGAAAATTCTCGAACATTTCATTGGACAATTAGTGGAGATAAGTGAATTTTGTCAACACAAAAGAAGTATAGACTCTAAATAAGACTTTCTAGTACTGTTTCGAGATATTTCTGGAACAATCCATTATTAAAATAGACGTGATATCAACATTTTGCGGATTTTATAGTGTAATAAACTTTATTTTGAACTGATTTACGTGTCGTGAGTTAATGCCAACAACAAGAAGCATGGCAGAGAAACAAACACAAGACTTACTTGCAGTATTGGTGCAACAAATGGAAGAACAGAAAAGAGAACGCCAGGAAGAATTAAGAAAGATTATGGAAGATCAAGAGAGAAGACGACAGGAAGAAAAAGAAGAACAAAGGAAAATTGTGGAAGATCAAGAAAGAAAAAGACAGGAAGAGAAATACGAACAAAGGAAAATTATGGAAGATCAAGAAAGAAAAAGACAGGAAGAAAAAGAAGAACAAGAGAATTCTCTCTTGTTCTTCTTTCTTCGACAAGAAGAGAAAGACAAACAGAGAAGAACAAGAGATAAGACGACAGGAAGAAAAAGAAGACAACGAAAAAGATGGAGGGCCTCGAAATAAGGCGACTCGAGGAAAGAGAAGACTTCAAAAGAAGCCTAGATGAACAGCAAGCAGCCATTTTCTCCCTCACTGAAAAATTTAAAGGGGATGTTATCGAAAAAGTCACTGAAGTCGCAGGGAAAGTCTGTGAAGTCGAAGGACAAGTTAATGAAGTTAAAGGATAGGTCAGTGAAGTTAAAGATAAAGTCAGTATTGTTGAAGGAGAAGTAGCCCAGCTCAAGCAACAATTAAGGGAGAGGAGTGGCCAATTGGTACTGTCGTCTGGTGCTAGGTTACAACCACCTTCCTTCGACGGTCAAAGTTCATAGTCAACTTATAAGAGACAATTTGAGGCAGCTGCACGTTCAAATAACTGGAACGATGGGGAAAAAGCAACAGCATTGGTCTTAGCACTAAGGGGTCAAGCATCGGACCTGCTCCAAACAATTCCTGTCGCACAGCAACAAAACTTTAGCATTTTGGAGGCAGCGTTAGAACTAAGATATGGCGACCAACATCTGGCCCAAGTATATCAGGCTCAGCTCAAATCACGCAGACAACGAGGTGGAGAAAGCTTCCAGGAGTTCGAGGCTGCGGTAGAAAGATTAGCCCATCTAGCCTATCCTGATGCACCAATGGAATTTCAACAACTGTTAGCAGTTGGTAAATGTATTGATGGAGTAAGGGACCAGGAAGTTAGGCGAATTCTTAAGTTGGCCAGGCATAAGCTTAGTAGTGAGGCTTAGTACATGCACTGGAGATTGAGGCTGCCTATAAGGATACCACACAAATAAATCAGAGAGTACGAGCTGTGAGTGTGGAGGACGACAAACCAGACAGCACAACACAAAACCTGATATCTGATCTACACAAGATGATGACCCAACTACTGACAAAATCGAACTCCCAGCAGACACAAGACCAACAAAGTAGTGGTAGGCCGAATGGAGGCATCCGTTGTTATAGGTGTGGCAAAGTGGGCCGTACCAAGAGGAACTGTCGTTAACGCAGCCCAGAAAGGGTAAGTGCTGCTGTGGTTGAGGAGCCACAGGAAAACTAAAGATGGCTGGCAATTTGGGGGCTGCGCTGGCCAAGAAATGTTGTGACCCCCGAGAAATAAAAGTTTTCCAACTTCGGAGAGTTCAAAGTAGTCTGTTGTTGGAGGATTATGTAAATAAAAAGAAATGTGTGTTCACAATCGACACAGGAGCTACGTCATCAATAGTACAGGCAGGATTCATAACGGGTTTCAAAGTAAATAAAGGACAGAATGGATTAGTCATCCGGACAGCTACGGGAGATAGGGCGACGGTCCATGGGGAAGTCGACATGGAGCTGCAGATTGGCCGCTTATGTTTTAAACACCAACTTACCGTAGCTGACATTACAGATGACTTCATTTTAGGATTAGACGTTATGGAAAAATATGGATTTGTCCTTGACGTTGGAGAACGAGTTCTCAGGATTGGAAATGAAGAAATTATTCTGTCAACGGTAGATGTAAAATTCCATAATATTAGGCTACTAACTTCGAGGACAGTAAATATTCCTGCACAAACAGAGAAGGTAATTGAGGCAATCCTGGAGGAAAATTCTGTGGGATACCGCTTTGGCCTCGTTGAGAAGGATGACTCAATTAAAATAACAGACAATGTGATCCTGGCAAGGACTTTAACACAGACTACAGACAAGATACCGATTAGAGTGTTTAACCTAAATTCACACTCAGTGACGTTCAAAGAAGGCGAAGCAATTGGCACCTACGAACCAGTCACATGGATTGCGAGATGTGAAGAATAAATCATTGAAGCTTCGTCTACAGATATGGATCAAGAAGTTGTAAATATGTTAAATGCCCAGTTAGAACATTTAACTCCAAATGAACATAGAGAAACTTTAAAATTTTTGAAGAAAGAAAGTACAGTATTTGCAAAGGACACAGAAGCTCTTACAAAGACAAACATAGTGCAACATTGGATAAATACTGGTGAATCAGCTCCTATTCGTCAACCACCTAGGAGGCTTCCATTAGCAAAACAAGAAGAGGCTTCTGCAATGGTACAGAAGATGCTTAAAGACAGAGTTATTAAGGAATCAACCAGTCTTTGGTCGTCGCCAGTAGTTTTTGTTGAAATATCAATATCACAAGTGTACTCTTACTCTACTCTTGAACTAGATTATATATTGTTTAGAAGTTGGTAACATTAGTTTTCAGGGATCGTAATTCATGACAAGTGTAGTTGTTGTGGCTCTCTGTATTGTATTTCAATTTGTAAGTGCAAATTGCGTTCTATCTGTTAAATAAAAGTTACTTTAACAGTTGTGCTTTAATTGTCCATCAAACCCTGCAACCTGCAACAGGTTATGGGCCCAGGGTGCAGTAAATAAGCAGTGGACAATTTGTTTCCTTTGACGTCGGCGTGCCTTGTGCAAGAAGTAATGGCGGCAAACGATTCGAGCTCCGGAATCGCAACAGTAGTTGAAAAACTAAAGGGCCGGGAAAACTACAGAGACTGGAAGTTTCAAATGAGTGCTTTATTGAAACATGATAGGCTCTGGCAAAGTATTTCAGGTTACCCAGAAACAGATACAACGGATGCAGCTACGAAAATACGTCGTGAAGAGAAGGCACTCTCAAAAAATAATACTTTCTCTTGACAAATCGACATTTCCTCATGTTATGCAAAAACCACACCAGCTCAAGCATGGAATGCACTCGAAAAAGCTTACGAAGATAAGGGACTTCATCGTCGTTTACGTTTATTAAGAAGTTTATGCTCCATAAAGCTCGTAAATTTTGACACTATGGAGGAGTACGTAAATGAAGTAATGGCACTTTCGCAGCAGCTCACCTCCATTGGAAAGCCAATAGATGATGAATTTCTTGGTGTTATACTGTTGCAAGGCCTCACAGATGAGTATGAACCTATGGTTATGGCGTTAGAGAGTTCAGGGATTGAAATAACGTCAGATTTTGTGAAAACCAAGCTGTTACAAGATAAAAGATGGCAAAATGGTCGACATTCTAGTGGTGATTCTGCTCTTGTTATCAAAAAAATCAAATAAAAACAAATCACCATGGTGTTGGAATTGTAAACAAAAAGGACATTATAAAAATAAGTGCACTCAACGAAAAGACAATCAAAAGGAGGAGCCATCGTGTAGCTATAAAAAATCGGCTAAAAATAAAAATAAAAACGACAAAGCTCTAATCACTGCTCTTGGGATTAATATGAAAAGTAATGTGTGGTACGTGGACAGTGGTGCTTCGTCACATATGTCTGGATGTAAAGAACTGTTGTCCGAAGTGTCGGATGTTAGTTCGGGTCAAGAAATAAGCATAGCCAATGACTCTAAACTATATGTCGGTGGAACAGGCAATACACGCATTGTGCTCAAACCAAGTGGTACCGAAAAAATTATTTCGGATGTGAAGTATGTACCAAACTTGTCAGTGAACTTACTGTCTGTTAATTCTCTTGTTTCAAAAGGATATTGTGTAACTTTTGACTCTAACGGATGCATAATACTCGATGAAGAAGATTGTTACGTTAAGGGAGAACTGGTTGCTTCAGCCTCAAATATTGATGGGTTATTCAAGCTTGACACTTTTATCGAGCAAGCTAACGTTGCCCAAGCTACCAACTCACAAGTCTTGTGGCACAAACGTTTAGGTCACCTCAACCATTACAGCATGAATCTTCTAAAAAAATGGACTAGCTACTGGTATGGCCTATGAAAACTCAGAAACTCCGGTACTTTGTGTTAGCTGTATTAAAGGTAAATATGCAAGGAAACCGTTTCCTTACAACAAAGTGAAAGGTGTGGCTAAAGAAAAACTTGCTTTGATACACTCTGATTTAGTAGGACCTATGGAAATTGAATCATGGAGTGGTGCCAGATTTATGTTCACGCTCATTGATGATCACACAAGAAAGGTATTCTGTTATTTCCTGAGGTCCAAAGATGAGGTTCCAGATATTTTTGAGGAATTCTGTGCATATGTAGAAACTCAGACTGACAGCAAAATAAAAGTCTTGAGAACAGACAATGGTGGTGAATATTGTAATCAACGGTTGGATAGTTTCCTGAAATCTCGTGGTATAAAGCATGAACTCACAGTACCGTATACCCCCCAGCAAAACGGAGTTGCTGAGAGATACAACAGGACTATAATGGAAAAGGTTCGTTCTATGCTTGTGGAGTCTAAATGCCATAAGCGGATGTGGGCCGAAGCAGCAAACACGGCTGTGTACTTAATCAACAGAAGAAAATTCGTGATGCAACACCAGAAGAAAGGTGGAGTGGGAAGAAAGTTGATTTAAGGCACTTGAAAGTTTTTGGTTGCCGTGCATATGCTCACATACCTGATGCCAAAAGGAGGAAGTTGGATGAGAAAAGTAAAGAGTACATTTTTGTTGGCTACTCCGAAGTTACTAATGGTTATAGGTTGATAGAACCCACCAGTCATCATCTTCAGATAGCACGGGATGTCGTTTTCTTGGAAGAAGATTTTGGTGAGCCTTGCCAGAAAATTTCTGAACCCGTTAATCTAAGTGTCTCATTTCCACTCGAAAAGGATGAGAAGGACATAAACGATATTGAGATACCAAACAATACAATTTTGAATCCGGAAGAAACACCTCCATACACTGCCTCGGACGTTTCAAACCCTGAGATGTCACCACAGCAGCCTTTCAGTGACTTGGATGAAAGCGATCAGCTGTTCGAGCCTTTCAGTGACTTGGATGGAAGCGATCAGCTGTTCGAGCCTTCCAGTGACTTGGATGAAAGCGATCCGCTGTTCCAGCCTTCCAGTGACTTGGTCGAAATGCAAGCAAGCGATGTTGTTTCGAATAGGTACCCAAAACGCAACATACGTAAGCCAAAAATATATGATGATTATGTTATGGATGATTCTCATTTTGCTATGTTAAGTATATGTAGTAATTTAGAACCTGTTAATATTTCAGAAGCATTATCTTGTGTAAGAAAAAAATGAATAGAAGTCAGCCATAAAAAGAGAGCTAGATGCATTCAAAAATAATAATGCTTGGGAGTTAGTTGATAAGCCTCCTGATAGAAATATTGTTAAAAATAAGTGGGTTTTCAAAATTAAAAGAAATCAAAATTGTGACATAGTAACTTATAAAGCTAGGTTAGTTGCAAAGGGTTTTAATCAAAAATATGGTCTCGATTATACCGAAACTTTTTCACCTGTTATACGGTTTAGTAATCTAAGATTATTGTTTGCTATGACTGCAGAACTAAATTTAGAAGCAGATCATTTAGATGTGGAAACCGCATTCCTTAATGGCGACATTGATGAAAAAAATATATATGTCTCAACCCGAGGGTTTCGAAGAACCTGGATCTGAAAATAAAGTATGTTTACTTAAAAAAAGCAATTTATGGCCTAAAGCAGTCTTCCAGATTGTGGTATGAAAAAAGCTCATAAGGTGCTTCTTAAAATAGGTTACAGGCAATCAGAAATCGAACCCTGCATTTTCTTTAAAAATTCAGAAACCTCAATTGTAATTGTAGCTCTTTATGTTGACGATTTCTTTCTTTTTTATAATGATTTTGAGGAAGCAAAGCTTTTAAAATTAGAATTGCACAATAATTTTTGCATGAAAGACTTAGGGCCAATTTCATATTGCTTAGGCATGAAAATAGAACGAAACCGTTCTAAGAATGAATTAAAAATCAGTCAAGGACAATATATTCAAAAAAATTCTTGACAGGTTTCAAATGTCAGATTGTAAAACTGTTAATACCCCTTTGGAACAAAACCAAAAATTTTTACTTGAGGGAGAACCATACGATGTCCCATATCAACAATTAATTGGATCTATAATGTACTTAGCTGTTTGTACACGACCTGATATTGTTTTTTCTGTTTCTTTTTTGAGCCAATTTAATATCTGTCATACAAAAGAACATTGGCTCGCTGCAAAAAGAGTATTGAAATATTTAAAAGGCACTAAAGATGTTGGGATAGTGTTTAATAAATTAAATACACCTGTGAAAGGTTTTGTCGATTCTGACTGGGCCAATGATATTTTAGATCGTAAGTCATTTTATGGTTATATCTTTTCATTAGCTAGTGCGCCCATATCATGGGAATGTCAAAAACAAAAAACCGTTGCTTTATCTTCGTCAGAAGCAGAATATATTGGTATAAGTGAAGCAACTAAAGAGTCGCTTTATTTGAAATCTTTAATTAGTGAACTTTTTGCTATTAATAAAGATTGTAGCTTTCTCAAAGTTAGGGAACCGATCGTTATTTACAATGACAACCAAAGCGCAATAAAGTTGGCTCATAATCAAATATTTCATAAAAGAACGAAACACATACATGTGAAATATCATTTTATTCGTGAAAGAATCAAAGATCATGATATTATTTTGTTGTATATGCCAACTACTGAATTAGTAGCAGATATGTTAACAAAATCTTTGGGTTGTACAAAACATAGATTGTGACGTACTTCCGGTGCTCTACCCAAGATCGGAAGTGTCACTTTGACGCCCAACACTACGGCTGTGTTCACGGTACGGAGATCTCGGGCGCCAGTTTCTGTTTAGAGTGCAGAAACACCACTTTACTCTATCGGCGGGACGATAGAGGCCGGGCAACTGCAGTGAAGATACGGCTAAGCCAGGGGTCGAGAAAAAGGCAACTTACACACTACAGTTAATGAAACGGCTCTTATTCAATATATGTACATTTATTCTACACACTAATTATTATTTACACTTTATACACACCTTAGCAACTACAACTTAAACTACAACGGTCTTAACTACCAGCGGTCTTATTCTACAAACTTATACTACTACGGTCTTAACTACGGACAAGCGGGGCAGTAAGCGGGCGGTCAAGCGGTGAGATACAGTACGCCGGTGAACGAAGCGGTGAAACGGGAAGCAGCGATGGATTTAATCGGTCATATGCAGACGGCGGACGGATACCAGGAGGGGAAGCAAGCGCCAATATAAGCAAACTATGCCTATCTAACGCGGTTACTTAATATCGCTTGGCTGATGGATGGTTCCGGTCTTATGATATGCCAACTAGTACCTCCAAAGCGCCCTGCCAAAGAAAACGGACTCAGGCGGCCTGGAGGGCACGCGGTTGAATGCGGTTACGGTAAGGGGGTAGGGGGAAAGGAGTAACAAGCCTAATAGTGGCGAATTGATGATGACGACGGGATGGTCAAACTCCAAAACTACCCTGCAAAATTTTTACGTGCTCAGGTAGCCCGGGGGACCCGCGGTTACGGACGATACCTCCAAGTCACTCTGCAGAATTTTTTACGTGCTCAGGTGGCCTGGCAGGCACGCGGTTACGGAAGTACCTCTAAGTCACCCTGCAGAATTTTTACGTGCTCAGGTGGCCTAGAGAACACGCGATGGCAACTGACAGTACCTCCAAGTCACCCTGCAGAATTTTTACGTGCTCAGGTGGCCTGGAGGGCACGCGGTATAACGCGGTTCAAGTTGGGGGTGGGGGGAAGGAGTGGCAAGCCGAACGGTTGCAAATCTAAGACGACGACGGTATGGTCAAAACTACCAAGCTACCCTGCAGAATTTTTACGTGCTCAGGTAGCCCGGCGGACCCGCGATTACGGACGATACCTCCAAGTCACCCTGCAGAATTTTTACGTGCTCAGGTGGCCTGGCAGGCACGCGGTTACGGAAATCCCTCTAAATCACCCTGCCAAAAAAAACGGACGCAGGTGGCCTAGAGGACACGCGGTATCAAATGCTAGTATCTCCAAGTCACCCTGCAGAATTTTTACGTGCTCAGGTGGCCTGGAGAACACGCGGTGTAACGCGGTGGAACGCGGTTCTAATTCCAACCTTCGGCCGCTCTCCCGTTCTAAGGAAGGATATGAGGCGGATACGTTTAGCGCTCGCGGTTCACTAACTAAAAAAAATAAAGCCCGGAAAGTACTCACCAGCCAAGTAATACCGATTATTTACCAAACCTTTATTAAACCTTGCTACCTACTTCCGGATCCTGTGCTGGCTTCCTCTCTGGAGCGGTCGGGGTCGGCACGTCTGGACGGTACGGGCGGCAGCAACGGACTGGTCTCGGATACTCTGCAAAATCCTCAAGCTACTAAACTCTGCCAAAAAGCAGAAGTAGGAGGAGCGCGGTAGTCATGCGCGAAATATTGCAACTACGTCACCGTTTATCGACTTAGAAAAATTCGCAATTACCTTTGGATACCTATGTACCTCTATACTCACAAGTTTACTTACTATCCAAGTCGACGTGGTGCTTCGGTTGGAGCTCAGACGGGAACTAATTTAATGAAAAAATCCTCATGCTACTAAACACTGCTAAAACGCAGAAGTAGGATGAGATACGGTAGTCATGCGCGGTTTATTACAGCTACGTCACCCGTTTGTGGACTTAATAATTCCGCATTAAATTTAATTACCTATTTCTTTATACTCACGAATTTACTTACTATCCAAGTCGGCGTGGTGCTTCGAGTAGCGGTCAAACGGAGACTAACTTGATTGTAAAAATCCTCATGCTACCAGACACTGCTAACGCAGGAGTAGGATGAGATACGGTAGTCATGCGCGGTATATTACAACTACGTCACCCGTTCATCGACTTAGAATAATTTCGCATGAAATTTAGATACCAATATATCCTTATACTCACGAGTTTACTTACTGTGCTGGCCGGCGTGGTTCCTCGTTGAGTAGCTGGACGGAAACTAATTTAATTATTTTCAGTCTCGGCCTCCCCTCATGTTAGCGCGGGCATAAGGGTGCCGGAGACACAATGCGTGCGTCGTGTTTCGCTTACTGCCGGCCACTTGGCCTATGTGGAATGTTCATAAAAACATATCAATACTACCTATCTATAATTAACAATTTAACTGTTATTAATTAAAAGCGTAGCACCATAATGGGTAAAATATTTTTCAAAACCTAGCTACCTAACTTAACTTAATAAAATAAAATCACTTCGTTACAAGATTTATTTGCAACAAACTTAATTTAAAATGATGTTCTTATTTTATTTATTTTTTTTTTTTGGTTGATTATACACACTTTGGATATTGAGGGAGAATGTTGAAATATCAATATCACAAGTGTACTCTTACTCTACTCTTGAACTAGATTATATATTGTTTAGAAGTTGGTAACATTAGTTTTCAGGGATCGTAATGTCTGTAATAAAATTATTCATGACAAGTGTAGTTGTTGTGGCTCTCTGTATTGTATTTCAATTTGCAAGTGCAAATTGCGTTCTATCTGTTAAATAAAAGTTACTTTAACAGTTGTGCTTTAATTGTCCATCAAACCCTGCAACCTGCAACAGTTTTGGTTGCTATGAAAGATTGAACTTTAAAATTCTGTGTCGACTACAGGAAGCTGAATGACGTCACAAGAAAAGACAGCTATCCGTTACCCCGAATTGATGACACACTAAGTACGCTGTCAGATTCACAGTGGTTTTCCACTCCAGATCTTCGAAGTGAATATTGGCAAGTGGGACTTCATCCAGATGACAAAGACAAAACAGCCTTTTCGACAGGAAGTGGCCTTTATCATTTCACTGTGATGCCTTTTGGCATGTGCAATGCGCCAACGACTTTTGAAAGACTGATGGAACTGGTACTACGAGGACTAACTTGGAAGACATGTCTAGTTTATCTTGATGATGTGTGGTTATGTGACGGGATATTAAGCAGCATTTGAAGAACCGTCAAGAAGTGTTTGGAAGAATTAAAAATGCACACCTGAAATTGAATCCCAAAAAGTGCCTAATGTTCCAGAAAGAGGTAAAATTCCTAGGACATGTTGTGTCTTCGGAGGGGATAAGAACAGACCCAGACAAGATTTCCTCAGTACGAGATTGGCCGAGGCCTTCAAATGTTCACGAAGTACGAAACTTCCTTGGTCTATGCACTTATTACAGACGATTTGTGGAACGATTTGCTGATATTGCGAAGCCACTACACCGACTTACAGAAGAGAAGGTACAGTACCAATGGACACAAGAGTTGCGAAACATCATTCAGAACACTAAAATCAGCACTGTGTTCGACTCCCGTTCTTTCATACCCAGAACGGAAAGTCCTCTACGTATTAGACACAGATGCCAGTAATTCTGGACTTGGATGTGTTCTTTCCCAAATTCAAAATGAACAGGAAAAAGTAATTGAGTACTTCAGCAAGACGTTGTCGAAGCCAGAACGTAACTATTGTGTGACACGGAAGGAACTATTGGCCATTGTAAATCCATAGACCATTTTCACAAGTACCTATATAGACAACATTTTAAAGTTCGGACCGACCATGCTGCATTAAAGTGGTCATTGCAATTGAAGACTCCGGAAGGCTAACTAGCTCGCTGGATAGAAAAATTGCAGCAGTACGATTTTAAAATCGAACATCGTCCTGGAAAATCCGATAGAAATGCAGACGCTCTCTCCAGAAGACTGTCGGGAAGATTGCAAGTACTGCCACCGGGTGGAAAAAACAACAAGGGATAATAATTGTAAACACCGTTAAAATTAATGTTCCTGACGATTGGACAACAGAGACATTAAGAGAAGAGCAGTTAAAAGATCAAGAAACTGGTCCTATTCTGGAATGGAAAGAAAGAGGAGCCCGACCTGGCTGGAAGGACATTTCAGACAAGGCAGTGAGACCGAAGGCTTTGTGGGCACAATGGGATTCCCTTAGAGTAGAGGATGGACTGTTGAAAAGAGCTTGGGAAAGTCCAGACGGGAAGAAAATTTCTTTGAGATTGGTAATTCCCAGGTGTCTCATACCAAAAGTACTCCAGGAAGTGCATAATGGAACATCTGGCGGACATTTTGGCATCAACAAAACTCTCACTAAAGTACGCGAACGATTCTACTGGGTGAACAGCCGCCAAGATGTGGAGACTTGGTGCCGCAAATGTGAAGTTTGTGCGGCAAGTAAGGGGCCACAGATAAGAAGTAAGGGCCAAATGAAACAATATAACGTAGGGGCTCCTTTTGAGCAAATTGCGATCGACGTAGCTGGTCCATTCCCCGTGACAGATAATGGGAACAAATACATCTTAGTTGCCATGGACTATTTCAGTAAGTGTCCTGAAGCGTATGCCATACCCAACCAACAAGCAGCCACAGTCGCTCAAGCTCTGGTAGATAATCTAGTATGTCGATTTGGCGTGCCCCTAGAATTACATTCGGAAGAAATTTTGAATCAGGGGTGTTTCAGAAGATGTGTCGCTTACTGGGAATTCATAAGACAAGAACAACAGCCCTACATCCACAATCAGACGGAATGGTAGAGAGATATAATAAAACCATGGAGGAGCACCTATCCAAAGTGGTTGAGAAACATCAGAGAGATTGGGACCGTCACTTACCTCATTTCCTTATGGCCCACAGGGCCTCCATTCACGAAACAACAAAACAGACGCCGGCTCGCGTGATGTTTGGACGTGAGATTAGACTGCCTTGTGACTTGGTGTTTGGCACACCAGATGAGGAGCGACTTTCCATAAATGACTACGCCGATGTGTTGTTACTAATTGATTTCTTTATTATTCTCTACTTTTTTTATATTGAATAATCAACTCTTGGTAATTATTCTAGCCTTTATTTCAGATGGACAACACATGCACACACAACGAAAAACTTGACTTATCTAACAGTACAGTTTTTCTAACTTACTCCTAACAACTCTTACAACTTAAAGTAACTAAACTGTGGCGGGACATTCAAAAAAAGATTCCAATACTCCCCCTCAATTTTAACATGTAAAAGAAATTTAAAATTGGTTAAATAATTTTTAGCATGTCCCTATGAATGGTAAATTTGTCTCTACATAAAGGTTTTGTAAACACGTCCGATGCATTCTTCTCGCTCGGTATATATTTCACCTTTAGTAATCCTTTAGCCACTATGTCTTTTATAAAATGCACTTTAATGTCAATGTGTTTTGATCGTTTTGTGTTCTCATAATTCTGTATCATTGCCAATGCACTTTGATTATCCACAAGTAGAGTTGATTGTACACTTATTTGGGAGAAATCTTCTGCCAAACCTTTTAGGTATAATATTTCTGTTGCACAGAAAGCTGCTGCTAGGTATTCAGCTTCAGCGGTTGATAAGACTACTGTCTGTTGCTTTTTGGCACTCCATGACACTAGATTTCCATTGTGATAAATTGCCATACCACTTGTACTTTTTCGATCGATCTTGTCCGATCCTCAATCTGCGTCTGCATAAGCAATAATTGTTGTTTCTTGGTTACTTTTATGAAACGTTAATTTTAGATGTTGGGTTCCTTTTACGTATCGGATAACTCGCTTGGCTGCTTTCCAGGCTAAAATGGTTGGCTTGTCCAGAAATCTTCCTAAATATACGGTAGCATAGCAGATGTCAGGTCTTGTAATCATTGCTAGATAATTTAAACTACCTACGATTTCACGATAGAGCACATCCACAGGATTTGTATCGTCAACTTGAAAACCTACTTCCATAGGTCGGTTGCTCCACGGAAAAACACAGTATGTGTGAAATTAGAAAATGTTCAGGAAGAGCAATTTACTTTAGTTTATTGCCTCTAGGAGACGGGCGGACATATCTTACTTAAACCTTTACAGTTAACTAACATAAATCAGTACTTTTTTTGTCACATTATCAAAAATTACTTATTATTCAATATGTACTATTTTAGGCAGTTACTGTGTTTGAAAATGGGTTTCCATAAAATACGTATTATTATTTTTTTTACACGCTGTATCTCAATTAAAAGAATAGTTTCATAAATTATCATTAAAAGCCCGCATACCGAAATAACTTGGTAAATAACAATTAAATTTTGTTTTCATTGTCCTGACTAATTGCTTTTGGATTTAGAAGATTTGGAAAGACCATATTAACAAAATTATTGAAAAACATAGTACATGTGCAGAAACTGTGTTTTATGTTGGAATATGTTCTCATTTTCTTTCACAATCCCAATCAAAATCACAGCATCTACACAATCTTCATAACATACTGTGTTCCTCCTCTGAATAGTAGTTGTATACTGTGTTTTGCATTGTGAAATCTACAAATTTAGTGCAGATACTGTGTTACTGTATTCTATATCTCCATATCCTTTGCAGATAGAGCAACCGCTATTGGATAAAAAGACGCGGCACAGCACAGTATCTTCACATGTGTGAAAATCTCGATTTTTAAAAAAATGTTGGTTACTGTGTTTTTCCTTGGAGCAGCCGAGGTGTAGATACCGCTTTACAGTCACTCATGTTATATTTTTCTAATATCTTTGTTATAAGTTTTAACTGGCACAATTGTATTGAATTTTTATCACGGAAAAAAATCTGTTCCCAGAAAACACTTTAATTATCCTAAGTCCACAGTATTAAATTCACTTTTTAAATTGTTTATTAACAATTCTATTTCAGAGTCATATCCGGTTAACAAAATGTCATCAACAAATAACAAGAGCCATAGTTTTCTACTTGTATATAAACAAACATCATACTTGGATCTTTTTAGGTTATGTCTTGATGTGAATTTGTCAAAACATTCATTCCAACATCGGGGACTTTCTATTAATCCATATAGGGCCTTGTTAAGTTTCAAAACATGTTCTTTTTCAGCTAATACACCTTCTTGCACCTTGATATAAATATCAGTATTTTCTAAAAAGCCATTCAAAAAGGCGGTAGGAACATCTAGATGCTCCAATCATTTTGTAGCGCATGTGATAAAAACATTCTAATGGTTGGCATCTTGGCAACAGGAGAATAGACATTTATGCTGGAGTCCTCTTGATAGCCTTTAGCTACTAATCGAGCCTTTTTCACACCATCTTGTTTTGTACGAAACACCCATCTTGTATCTATTGCTTTCTTGTTTTTAGGTAAAATCACTGGTGTCCAAGTTCTATATTTTTCAAGAGCTTCAAGTTCATTTTTAATTGCCTTTTTCCACTCAGGACCAGATGTAATTGCTTCCTTATGTTAAAGGATCGTTCTCACAGGATAGCAAACAATAGGCAGTATATAGTTCATATTAATCAAATTTCTTTGGTACAACGACTTTGCGTTTATTAGGGGCACGTTCGGGAACTTGAAATGATACATCTTCATTGTCACTTTCTTGTTCCATGTCAGGCTGCGAATTTCTTTGGATATTTTCGTTTCGCACTTCTATCGAGTTCTCTTTCGGTTCACTTTCTATTTCCGTTTCAACAAAACTGTCTCTCATTATGTTTGTTGTTTTAGTCACATCGTTTGGGGAAAATTTATAATTCGTTTCATCAAATACCACATCACGTGAGATTATAATTTCATCTGTTTCGGGATTCCACAAACGGTAACCAGGTCCGCTGTATCCAACCAATCTCGTCTCTTTCGCTCTAGGTTCCAACTTATCGCCTTTTGGTAAGGAATGCATCCATACTTTGGATCCAAAAACTTTTAATTTAGTATAATCAACTTTTCCTGAATACATTTCTGCTGGAATTTTTCCAAATAAAGCACGAGTAGGGCATCTATTTATTTGGTATACTGCACACCTTCCCCACAGGTACTTTGGTAGGTTTGTATCGATAAACATAGCTCGAACTTTATCCAAGATTGTCCTGTTTAAACGTTCAGCAACACCGCACTGTTGTGGTGTGTATGGTGCACTAAATTCTTGTTTTATGCCACGTTCTCTGCAATAGTTTTTAAACAGATGAGAAGAAAATTCTCAGCCATTATCTGTTCTTATTCTTGAGACTTTTATATTATTTGATGCTTGCCTCTCAACATAGTTCATAAGTTTGTTTTCAGCATCTGATTTACTTTTCAGTAGATGCACTTCACTGAAATGGGAAAAATCATCTGTTATTGTCACTTAGTATCTCTCACCATTTTTTGTAGGAGTTCTTGCAGGACCC
Source organism: Rhamnusium bicolor (assembly GCA_029963845.1). Lineage (NCBI taxonomy): Eukaryota > Metazoa > Arthropoda > Insecta > Coleoptera > Cerambycidae > Rhamnusium > Rhamnusium bicolor. The sequence goes on from JANEYF010004212.1 coordinate 16,810, forward strand.
CACACATCGCTGTATATGAGTTCTCCAATTCTTGTAGTGCGTGGTAATTCTGCACTCTTAAAAGGTAGTCGAGTGGCTTAGCCCATGTGACACGAGTTGCACTTCTCACTTGACGATGGTAATCCAAGCAGTTGTAAACCTTGTCTGTTTATATGACCTAAGCGTAAATGCCATAAGTCTTCCTTCGTACCTGCTGTCGTGCATATTTGCGTAGACTGTTTAATTATATTAAATTTTGCAACGAACAGATTATTTACAGTCTCACAACGAATTTCACTCTTCTTCGTTTTTATTTTTGCAACGCCCTCAGCGAATAATACTTCAAAACCTGCATTCTTTAACTGACAGCAAATTGAATGTCAAATTTTTGACAATTAAAACTTCGATAGTTAATTTGATTCCTTCACAGGATACTTTGAGTTTTCCGCTTTTGTCAGCACACATCGTCTCACCATTAGCAATTTTGATTTTTACAGGAGTTATGATTTTTATATTTGTAACATGTTCTTCAAGCTTTGGGCTTATTAAATGACATGTTGCCCCAGAATCTAGGATGAATTTACATATTTTTCTGCACAGTTCTCTGCATTATTTACAGATGTCTTTAAGGCCACAAATACTATTTCTTCTTCTTCTTTCTTACTTTCTTCTGCTATATTTGCATTTGAGCTATTTCTGTAATTTTCGGTTCTGACCTGTCCTCCTCTAAACTTTCCCCTTCCTCGTCCTCCGTAATTTCCTCTACTGTCATTCCTTTTGGGGCATGAATAGGCCAAGTGGTTCTGAGAGTTACAGATATAACACTTTCTTTTAAAAATTTTTCCTCGATTAGCACTAAACAAGCATTCTTTAGAGTTCTTTTCCTTTTTTTCATCTTTCTCATTTTTTATCTTCAATTCCATGTCTAATAGTCTACTCTTCACAAGTTCTAGGGTTAATGCTGCTGAGGTTATCTCCAGCACTGTGATTACAACGTTATATTGTTCCGGCATTGTCAATAAAAGGTGGCACACTTTGTCGTCTTCATCCAAAACACTTCCGGTTCCTTCTAAATCTCGTACTAGACCATCAAATTTAAGAAAAAGATCTTGCTAATCCTCTCCACATTTTAGAGTGAGTAGCTTTCGACGGTAGTATAACTTTGATAGGGTACATTTTCTTTGAAAAACATTTCAACATTTCATATGATGATATTGCATCCTTAACATACTCGATGTATTGATCAGAAAGACACTGTACGATTAGCGACTTTGCCTTTGCATCTCTTCTTTGAAATTCCATCAGTGGTTGTCCACTTAACTGCGTCACGTCGGTTTCTTCCATTATAAGATCCTTAACACCTTTTTCATCTAATATACATTCAACACGAAATCGCCAATTTGAAAAATTACTTGTTTTCGAAGCCAACTGGGGAAGCTGTCCATTGTTACTAGTCGCCATTTTTGTTCTTCTTAACTTTTCAATTATCTTTTATTATGTCAGAGCCTCCCTTGGCCCATAACCTTCTGTTACTAATTGAATTCTTTATTATTCTTTACTTCTTTATATTGAATAATCAACTCTTGGTAATTATTCTAGCCTTTATTTCAGATGGACAACACATGCACACACAACGAAAAACTTGACTTATCTAACAGTACAATTTTTCTAACTTACTCCTAACAACTCTTACAACTTAAAGTAACTAAATTGTAGCGGGACATTCAAAAAAGATTCCAATACGATGAAGTTGGTGAACGGCTAAGGAACATTCATGAGCTGGTACTAGACCGAATTGCCATAGCAAGTGATCGCATTTAGGCTCATTATGATCTTAAAGCGAATTCAGGAGGGTTCCAGGCTGGAGATTTGGTTTGGATATATAACCCACAACGAAAGAAAGGCAGGTCCCCGAAGCTTTACCCGCCCTGGGAAGGTCCTTACACTGTCGTCACTAGACTAAACGACGTTGTATATAGAATTCAGCAAAGTCCAAAATCCAAGATCAAGGTGGTGCATATAGAGAGACTAGGCAAGTATGCAGGGAACAATGAATTGCCTGATCGGGAAGTTCAGGCTTAAGGAGGGGGCAGTGTTACGCCACTGGACTGTGTAGACTGGTTAGATGAGACTGGAATTGTACACGAACGGCCGGGACTATTCGGGAATGCCCTAGACCCTGTGAATGGATGTATAAATAAGACACACAGTGGGCCGAGATTCAATCTTAAGGTAAACGTGAACGAGTAAAGAAGAAATAAGAAAGAGACTTATAAGTGTTCAAGTGTGATTATAGTTAAGACAGTAATTAATCTATTGTTGTTAATTGTTAATTAGTAAATAAAGTAGTGAATAAGTGTTACCTGGACTTTCAATCAACGAATCTGCGAGTAGAGGTGTTTGTGTGGATAGCAAACACGTAACAATATTCTAATTTGCCCAAGTCTATTTCAATTTCAATGTCTGTTGGATTTATAGCAATAAATTTAAATTGTCTACTGTACTAATTCCTAAAGGAACTTCTATATGGCAATTTAATACTTGCGAAGGTAAAACTAGTTCGGTGTCATTTTGATAATTTGTGCTTAGTGTAATTATCTGTTCTGTGAAAGGTGATATTTTTATCTTACCGTGGGCTTGAGATAAGATTGTTTCTTGCAAAGGTTTGCCATCCACGTAGATGTGTATTTCCATGCCTGGAATGATGAATTTACCCGTTTTGAAATCTAATCTCGCAGTTAGCTTGGTTATTAGGTCAATGCCAATAAGACCCTGAATATTTTTACTGATATCGTATATGTAATGTTTGTGTAAAATTTCCGGTTGTTTAAATATTTTACTGTATTTTGATGAATAGTTTTATTATGAGATGTTTTTACTGAAAATGGTTCGTTTTGTATAAATTTTGAAAAATACGTTTTTGCTAGTTGTTCATTAATTAAAGTTTTTGCACCTCCCGTGTCTACCAAAAATTTAGCATTTATTTCGGGTAAAATAATATATGGTAATTTATTTGAGCTATGCGTGTTTAAATTTATTGTTTCGATGTCTCCGAGGTTGGTTTCTGAAAATTTTCATTTTTGTTGTTCTGTTCGCTCGTGTAATCTTCTTCTTGATAAAATTGGTTTTGATATTCTAAGTATTCTTCGTATGATGTGGTGTCTTCGTCATATGGACTAAATGATGCTTCCTCAGGTTGTCCGTCTTCTGGTAAAACTTCTTGTGTATTTAATTCTTGAGAAAACCATTTTCTATGTTGATCTTGTTGTGGGAATTATCTATGTTGTACTGAATGCATTTGTGTTCGGTGTGACGATGTATCTATTGGTTCGTAATTTCTTACTATTGTTGTTTGGTTTAATTACATTTTGTACTGGTCCAAATGTTATACGATTTGTTGGAAAATTTGTTTTTACAGGTATTGGTTGCACGTTGATAGGCTGTGAAGGAAAACTCGGTTGGGTATAAAATTGTCGCTGTTGTGTTGGGAATTGAGGTGCCCTATGTTGTACAGGGTGTGACATTCTTGTATGCAACTGAGGTAATTGACGTTGAAAATATGAAATAGGTCTAACAGGTGTGTTAGCCACTTTAAGTTGTGTGCCATTTCTAGAAGTTTGGATGTTGGATGTTCCCGATTGTGTCTATGATAGTTAATATTTTCTTCGTCTGTTACCATATGAATAGCGTCTTCAATAGTTTCTGGTGATTTGCAACGAAGTAGATGACGCATGTTGCCATTAAGTCCGGTTAAATATGCACGTAATGTCACTGCATTATACATATTGATTTTCGCTTTTCTTATATCGGCGGGAAAATCCGAACAAGATATTTTGTCTAAAAGTAAACCTCTTAGATCGATACATCTATCTGCAAATTGTAAACATGATTCGGTATGTCTTTTGTTGTTCAGATCTAGCAAGAAATAAAACACGTGTATCATCTACGACTGCTCGATCTCAACTATTTTATTAAAGAAAGGAAATATAACATAACATGAACAGGAAACTCTACCAACATAACAAAAAATATATGTAACTAGGATGTTACCAACGTAACCAAAAGTCAACAGTGTTGAAAACTACAAAAGTAAATATAACTGTTTTGATGTATAAAAAATAACACCCCCACTACATCAAAACTTACAAGTTTCACATAAACCTATACCATTCATAAACCTGTTATGTTTACAAACATTTAAACTTTTCGTCATTATATCTGCAATCATTTCATCAGTTGGAACATAACTTAATTCAACATTTTTATTCAAAACAGCTTCCCTGATAAAATGATGACGTATATCGATATGCTTTGAACGCTTATGATACATCGGGTTCAAGGCAAGTTTCTGGGCACTCAAGTTATCATTATACAATTTAACACAATCTGATTTGCCCGTTAATTCATACAAAAGGTTTTTAAGATAAATGGCCTCTTTGGCTGCTTCTGATATTGCCATATATTCAGCTTCTGTGCTTGACAAAGCCACAGTTCTTTGCTTACAGATTTCCCATGATATAACACTTTCAGATAGCTTAAAAATGAAACCTGTATAAGATTTCCTATCCTGCTTATCACCTGCCCAATCGGCATCTGCAAACCCTTCAATAGTAGGGGAGACCGGGGATGGTTGGCTACGGGGGCTGGTTGGCACACGTCGCATATGTCTGCCGTTAGTCGCTAGAGAGCAGCAAGGATCTTTTTGTACGACAGTTTAGTAGACCATCAGTCACCTATTTGGAACGTGAGCGTGTGGATGTACTCCTTTTAAATTGGTAAGCGAATTTCTGTTTTTGTATCATCAAAGTAAATATTCTTGAAGTAGGTAAATGTCTTTTCGCATATTAACCAATGCTAATTGTGTCAATGTTTTATATGATTGTTAAAAGTATAGGATGTAACCTTTTGTTTTGTAAATCCGTTTCTAGTAAATTTCTCATGCCTACGGAATAATGGCGTTTAATAAATTTTGAGTAGCATTGGGGTTGGTCGGCATATAGTATGTCGGGGTTGGTTGGCCTGTGTGCCAACCAACCCCGTTACGTTTTACAATATATATACCTATATTTGTTTTAGAAAAATGGTAAGACAGTGGATACGTAAAACTACAAGGACAAATACGCCTTCTGATATAATTTTGAGGGCAGTTAGGGAAGTTAAAATTGATAAAAAAAAGCATACGATCTACTGCAGCAAAGTATGAAATACCATTTCATTCGTTAGCAAGATATTGCTCTAAAATTCCCGAACCAGAACTTAATAAAGCAGAGTCCAATTTTCAATTTGGCTATCAACAAAATAGAAAGGTATGCAAGGTCGATTTTGATTTTTCAAAAGAAGATTCTACGAAGTTGGGCCATTGTTTTCTATAACTTTGCATTGTTTGCAGGTATTCTCCACCTCCGAAGAGGCAGAGCTATCGGATTATTTGAAGAGGGCTTCAGATGTGTACTTTGGACTTTCCCCAAGAGAAGTGCGAAAGTTTGCATATCAATACGGAGTATACCTAAAAAAAGTCAATACCTACATCTTGGATAGAGTTGGAAATGGCGGGTCCTGATTGGTTTACTTCTTTTTCAAAAAGAAATTCAACACTATCCATTCGAACCTCCGAAGCCACCAGTTTGGCCAGAGCTTCGGCATTTAATGTACACAATTTCAATGCTTTTTTTGATAATTTGCAAGAAGTCATTGATCGCTACCATTTTCAATCATGTGGCATTTGGAACATGGATGAAACTGGCATCACAACGGTTCAAAAACCAGATCGTGTAGTCGCTAGGAAAGGATTTAAACAAATTGGCCAGGTTACTTCTGCTGAGAGGGGCACTTTGGTGACCCTTGCCATATCTGTGTCAGCTACAGGAAATTCAACTCCCCCTTTTTTTGTATTTCCACGAGTGCATTTTAAAGATCATTTCCTAAATGGCGCACCAACAGGAAGCACTGGTTGTGCTAATATCTCCGGATGGATGAAGGAAGAACATTTTCTGGAGTTTGCCGAACATTTTGTTAGAAATGTCAAATGCACCAGAGAGCGACCAGTATTATTGTTGTTAGACAACCATGACTCTCACTTATCGATAGAAGCTTTGAATTTTCTAAAAAATAATGGAGTGTGTGTCCTGTCGTTTCCACCCCATTGCAGCCATAAACTGCAACCATTAGATAGGAGTGTATATGGACCTTTTAAAAAGTATGTTAATACGGCCTGTGATGCTTGGATGAGGAATCATCCTGGCTCCACAATGACTATTTATGACATTCCAGGGATTGTCAATACTGCGCTACCTTTGGCTGTCACTCAGAATAACATTGTTAGTGGTTTCAAGGTATCAGGGATTTTCCCATTCAATCGATTAATTTTTTCTGAGCGAATTTATTCCCAGTACTGTAACAGACCGACCATCCCCAAATGCACCAACTCCTGATCAATCAATCCCGAGTGCTCCGACTCCAGAAAAAAAGACACAAAAAAGCAGATTTGACATCTAAACTGGACAAAAGTGGCATGCAAACATTTAATGAACCTGGTCCTAGTACATTAAGTTATGTTATATCCCCTCTGGAAATTGTCAGACCTTTTCTTAAGGCCCCACCAAGAAAACCCAAAAAAGCTACAAGAAAGAAAAGGTCTACGGCAATATTGACTGACACACCAGTCAAAGATGCACTCGAAGAAGAAAAAGCTGCCTCAAAAAGGAAACTGGCTCTGAAAACAAACAAAAAGGGGAATAGAAAAACAAAAAAAGAAAACTAAAAAAAAATAAAGAAAACGAAGAAACGACTGACGAAGAAGAATGGAAATCTGAAGCAAGCGGTAGCGGCGACGAAGATGTAGATTGGGCGGGAGTTGCAAATCCTGATAACTTTAAAGAGCTTGAGCGTGATCCCAAAAAAGATGACTTTGTTCTAGTTGCATTAGTGGACGAAGCAAACGGACGGTCAAAAGAAAAATTTTACATCGCAAAAATTGTTACCCAAGGAGAAATAAGAGAGTGGGGAGTATCATTCTTACGCAAAAGCGAGAAAAAGACTGGAAGCTTTGTCTTTCCTCTTATAGAAGACATAGCTACCATAAACTCAGAAGATATAAAATTGATTCTTCCCCCTCCTTCTTTTGCCGGGGGTACTAAGAGACTGCAGTCTTTCCTTAAGTTTGATATAGATTTTCTTTTGTTAAATATGGGCTAATAAATTAAATCTAAATAATATTTTATTCATTTGCTCTCTTTGTGCCAACCTACCCCAACGCCTGTGCCAACCTACCCCACATCCAGGGTAGATAGGCACACTTGACATATGATATAAAAACTGGCTGTTACGCTTTTCCCTGTCAATGAATTATTTTCTCACTATCCTATAATGTAGTAAAAATATCAACTTGTTACGTAATAAACTGTTTAATTTTCTAACATTTTAAATCTTTTAGAAAAAAATTATTTTTAAAAAAAGTGTGCCAACCATCCCCGGTCTCCCCTACAATTATTTGATTTTTTAAATACTAAACCAAAATTTTTTGTACCCTGTAAATATTTAAAGATTCTTTTTTATACATTTCCAATGATACTCGGTATATTTATTATTAATTTGGCTCATAAAACTTACAGCATAAGAAATATCAGGCCTCGTAAGTACTGCCAAATACATTAAACTGTCAATTGCCTGCTGATACGGAATATTTTTATTGGAAACTTCAACTTGCAAACTAAAATCCAAATTTGTTTCTAAAGACGTAGATACTGCCTTACAAGTACTCATATTAAACCTTTTAAGGATTTTATTTGTATACTCAGTTTGATCTAGAGTGATAATGCCTTTATCTCTGTCTCTAACAATTCTCATAACCTAGACATTCTTTAGCCTCTCCCAAAATAGATTTTAATAATTCTGTTTCTACAGAATCATTCGAAAAAGCAAAAAAGTCATCCACATATAGGGCCACAATTGTTAAATTATTTGCATCTGCTTTAACATAAACACAATGTTCTAATTCAGACCTTTTATAATTAATTTCATTAAGAACCATATCTACTCTTTCATACCAAACTCTAGAAGACTGCTTGAGGCCATAGATTGCCTTTTTAAGTTTACATGCTTTATTTGCATTATCAGAAATTTTAAAACCTTCTGGTTGTCTCATGTACAAAGTTTCATGCAAATTACCATTTAAAAAAGCTGTCATAATATCATAATGACTAATATTTAAATTTAATTCTATTGACAAAGCAATTAAAAGTCTTAAAGTACTGTGCCTTACAACTGGCGAAAAAGTTTCCTCATAATCAACACCAAGTTTCTGTGTATAACCTTTAGCAACGAGCCTCGCACGATAACGCACACTGCCATCACTATTTTTCTTCCTTTTATACACCCACTTACAGTCTACAATATTAGCACTCTCTGGAACATCCACAAGTTCCCATCAGCATCAAATAATAAGCACTTTGCTTTCTCAATTATGGAACGGTTCATTCTCTCTAAAACACCATTTTGTTCCGGAGTATGAGGGTTAGTTTTCTGGTGCACAATTCCATTTTTTAATAAAAAACTTTCAAAATCATCACTGCAAAATTCTCCACCATTGTCAGATCTGAGAATTTTTTATTTTACAGCGTTTTTGATTCTCTACCATAGCCTTAAATTCTTGGAATTTCTTAAAAACTTCGAACTTAAACTTTAAAAAGTAAACAAAAACCATTTTACTATAATCATCCTCGAAAAGTAAAAAATATTTTGAACCTCCAATTCATCTATTTTCCATCGAGCCAGACACGTCTGCATGCACAAGCTCCAACAAAGCACTGGCTCTTGTGCCCTGATGTTTAAAAGAATTTCTTGATTGTTTACCTTCACAGCAAACAACGCATGCATTTGTATTATCTGTTTTTGTTTTAAAAAGCATACCTTCAACAACGCCTGTCTGCATCTTGCACATATCCTTGTAGTTGATGTGCCCTAGTCGACGATCCCATATTGCACTGCTGGCACTTGCTACTGATGACGTTAACAAACACTTGTCCTCCTTTTTTAACAGTTTCGACTCTTAACTTATAAACATTGTTGACAAAATCCGATATAGCTACTAGCTCATTCGCCTTGTTATAGATTTTACAGCATTCCTGCTCAAATCTCGCCATGTTTCCATTACTGATTAACTGACTTACTGACAGAAGATTTGTTGTTAATCCAGGAACATACATAGCTTTAGTAATTGTGATATCAAAGCTATTTCGGTTCACAACAGTCACAATATTTACGTCGCCTACACACGACACTGAAAGTCTTTGATCGTTAGCTGTTACAATGTCCTGTAACCCAAAATGTCCATTCGCGCCGGAATCGACGTACCAATCGTCTTTACTGAATTGCTTACCTAAAAAGACGACATTAAACGCATTTAAATTTCCATTACTGACGTTTTTATTTGGACATTTAGTCTTGTAATGCCCCATTTGTTTGCATCCATAACATTTCACATTTTTTAGGTTAGGACCGCCTCCTTTGACATTTCCAGCTCCAACTGATTTCGGTGCATTGGAACTACTTCCGGTGTTGTTACAGCCGCCATTGCTACCAACCTGTCGATTACCTTAGTGCCTTTTTCCACTAAAGAAAGCGCTGCTTTTATTACCGGATGGCTCCATATCTAACAATTTGGTTTTAATGCTGTCCACCGTTAACTGGATTCCAGAGTGTTCTATCGCCATTATCATCGGTGCAAACTTTTCTGGCAAACCTGCCAATAATAGCGATCCAATCCAATTATCATCTATTTTGAATCCCGTGCCTTTTAACTTCTATGCTGTTTCTATGAGCTGAGTGACGTAAGCCTCCATAGAATCGCAGCTCTCAAGTCTGATAGACATCAACGCACGTAACAACCAATCTTGCGGCAAAAACCGCTGTCATCAAAAAGCTTTTGAAGCGTGGTCCACGAGTCCTTTGTCGTTGTAACGTCTTTAACATGCACAAATAGAGATGGATCTATTGACAACATCAATTTTGCTTTGGCTTTTTCATATTTAACTGTGTCCGCTTCAGTACCGTTTAAGCAACTTTTCAGGTCGTCCAACATTAGCATGTTCTGCACCGCGAACGCCCAGTCGCTGTAGTTCTCTCGGCCTTTTAGTTTTGGAACACTAGACAAAAAATTCACCGCCATTTTTGAGTTCTGAGATTTTCTGAGCCCGTTATACACCACGAAATAAAACGGACACAATCTCCCGCTATTTTTCCCGTACCTCGTAAAAACTCGTTACTGGTTGAACACGTGGAACTAAACACGTGGTCCTGGGCCCATAACCTGTTGTTCAGAGCTAGCAAGAAATAAAACACGTGTATCATCTACGACTGCTCGATCTCAACTATTTTATTAAAGAAAGGAAATATAACAAAACATGAACAGGAAACTCTACCAACATAACAAAAAAATATATATATCTAGGATGTTACCAACGTAACCAAAAGTCAACAGTGTTGACAACTACAAAAGTAAATATAACTGTTTTGATGTATAAAAATAACAGAATATGCGTCATATACATCACAATTTTGTAAATAATATTGTTTACATGTCTTAATTACATGCAGCTCCATATTAAGAATTATTTTTATTAGGAAGCTTTTCAAATTCTTAAGTTGCTGATAAGTCAGTAAAACAAAAGACGAAAACTGTCAAATTGATAATGTTTTAAAGAAGTATTGTAAACAATATTATTTACAAAATTGCGATTTACATGACGACTAATCGAAATATTTTGTTAACATATATAAATTTCAATTATGCTATATTTCTGTTAGAAACCAATAATTATTTGTTAAATTTCGGTCACACCCATTTGAAAATATCCTAATCCCAGTGGCGTAGTCAGATTAGAGATAGAAAAATTGGTAACACTTTTTTTGGACTTTTTGGCCTTCAAAAAATTCGAAGTAGCCTTGAAATTTTAATTTTTAATTCGAAATTTGGCACCACAATAGAGTTATTGCCGCTCTATCATTAAAAAGAAACAAAATGTTTAAATCGGCCAACAAATAAAAATTGTTGAGACGTGCCCCACTTTTAAATAGGTCCCTTTGTATATGAAGCTTATAAACTTATTAAATGAAACTACATTTTAGCTTCAGTAAAAAAACCTACTACGGAAGATAGCTCGTTTATTCGAGGTGATAGAAAAAAACTTTTTTATACAAAAACTGTTCAGTTATCAAAACTCCAAATCTCAAAAATATTTTGAGTTATACAAGGTGTTCTGTTTAAGTTGGGCAGCAACCAACTTTGTTAAGTTAAATGGGACACTCTATATATTATTATATATTTTATTAGAGAATATTAAGAGCTTCCCAATGAACTACCATAACATGTATTTCTTTTCATTAGTTTAAGAGATATTTGAAATTTTGTCGAAATTTTAACAGATGAACACCTTTATGATACACGTTGTATATTTTTAATTTGTAACAATTTTAAACTTTTTATTACGGCAATTGATTAACCTAGGAAGGAGCTCTCAAATCATGTATCCGAATTTGTGATTTTGTCTACAGGATGTTCATAATTCTATGACGAACTTGAAGATTTAAAAACCTCGATAACTCTGTTATTTTAAATGGAACACCCTATATATTATTTCCTATTTGAAAGCCGTTTTGCTACGCTTTCCAATGATACTATATTTGATATAGCTGGAAACAGCAGTTATTCAGTAATTTGAGATAATTTGAAAATTTTTTCATATTCCGATTTTGCATCAGCATTTCATATTAATTTAAAAAACTAGTTCAAAACTATAAAGGTACACCTTAGATATTTTTTATTATTAAAAAAATAGTAACTAGGTTTATGCTTCTGTAAAATAATACATTAAATATAAAATAAACATTACAAAAATTAGACAATCCCCAAATCCATCCAAAGCCGAAACTGCACGGGAGGGGGGTGTTACACAATTGAAAAAACGAAGACGCACAACCATTCCCTTCGACATTGCCAGTGTCGATGCCGGAGTTCGAACCCGGGAGTCGAAATAACACAATAATCTAGCTACGATTATCACTTAATGCGCTAGCCCACTCTGCCATCGACCCGGCATTACGTATTTTTAATAGCTAAACTAGACAAAAATTACTCACAAAATGTATTTAAATTAAAGCAAAATAAACAATTAAAGAACACACACAAAAAATTAAAATTAAAGCAAGTGTTCAAAGTGCCGACCATATTGCTCAATACAAATCTGGACTCTGCGGCAAAAAGACTCTCTAACGTTAGCCATCATTTGAGGTGTAATTGACGCAAATGCTTCCCTTATTCTCCTTTTCATATCTTCAGGAGTAGTGGGAGGTTCTTGATACACTTTTTCTTTAACGTATCCCCATAAAAAAAAGTCCGGTGGGGTAATGTCCGGTGATCTAGGAGGCCAGCTTACTGGTCCACTACGTTCAATCCATTTATTTGGGAATGTTTGATTCAGCCATTCCCTAACGGCAACTGCATAATGTGGTGGCGCTCCATCTTGTTGATGCCACATATCTTGTCGTACTATATCCGGAATACGGTCTAACAGTTGGGGAAAAATATTCTGTAGAAAATCTAAATATTTTGAACCAGTGAGGGTGCCTTCAAAAAAATTCGGATCAATTACAAAATCACCAATTACTCCCTCCCCAAACGTTAATGGACCATCTATGCTGATTATTTACAGTGCGCAAAAAATGTGGATTTTCATCGGAATAATAATGAAAATTGTGCCTATTTACACTTCCATTGTTGTAAAACGTTGCTTCATCTGAGAACATAACTTTATTAAGAAAATCTTGCTTTTCATTCATCTTTGCTGTTACCCAGTGGCAAAAATGCTCACGTTTTTCAAAATCTGCTTGATCTAGCTCTTGATGCAACTGTACATGGTATGGATGATATCTATTTTTTTTAATGACTCTTCTTACAGTTGTCCTGCTTATGCCAAGTTCAGTACTTAATTGCCTCGTAGTGGAATGTGGATTTTCCACAATCGCGGTCATCACTGTAAATTCATTTTCTTCAGTTAATGCAGTTTTTTGTCTCGTATGTTTTGCATATTCTACACTTCCTGTATTATCAAATCTTCCAGAAAGGCTTGTGAATGATTCTTCTCTCGGGCATCGCCTTTCTGGATATCGCTCTTTATATACCCTACTGGCTAACAAAGAATTTTTGTGACACTCACCCAAAATATACACCATATCAATTAATTCTTCTCTTGAAAAATTCATGTTGTAAACTAGTTTCTTGTAAAGTACACTAACTATGCCATTTAGAAAGAAGCTGTCAATTAAAATAAGTGATTGTTTTCCACGGCACCCTTTGTTTTAACAGGAAAATCAAATGATTCTTAGGAATTAAAATAACAAATGATACTAAAAGATCCCATTAAAAAAAAAAAGATTTTTTTTTAAATCCCTAACCGAAAAATATCTAATGTGCCATTTGGGAAAAATATGATTTTGAACTAAAATTCTTATCATTAATATGAAAGTCTGGCGCAAAATCGTGTTTTAAAACAATTTTCAAGTTTGATCTTAAATTACTGAATAACTGCTGTTTCCAGCTATATCAAATATAGTATCATTGGAAAGCGTAGCAAAACTGCTTTCAGAATAGGAAATAATATACAGGGTTTTCCATTTAAAATAACAGAGTTATCGAGGTTTTTAAATCCTCAAGTTCGTCATAGAATTATGAACATCCTGTAGATAAAATCACAAATTCGGATACATAATTTGAGAGGTCTTTCCTAGGTTAATCAATTGCCGTAATAAAAAGTTTAAAATTGTTACAAATTAAAAATATACAACGTGTATCATAAAGGTGTTCATCTGTTAAAATTTCAAATATCTCTTAAACTAATGAAAAGAAATACATGTTATGGTAGTTAATTGGAAAACTCTTGATGTTCTCTAATAAAATATATACTAATATATAGGGTGTCCCATTTAACTTAACAAAGTTGGTTGCTGTCCAACTTAAACAGAACACCTTGTATAAAAAGTTTTTTTTCTATCACCTCGAATAACGAGCTATCTTCCGTCCACACACTATTGGCCCACCCTGAATATATATTATATATATATATATATATATATATATATATATATATATATATATATATATATATATATATATATATATATATATATATATATATATATATATATATATATATATATATATATATATATATATATATATATATATATATATATATGTATATATATATATATTGTAATGATAACAAAATGGGAGTTTATTTTGGGCGCCACCAAGCGGAGACTGCTTGGATTACGATACTTACTTCTATGACTTATATATGAGCTGAGACTCGTCAACTAAGGGAGCCGGTTCTAGGAGCCAAAGCACTATTAAATTTTAAGGTATCTCTTTTTTATATAATGAGGCAAAGGTATCAAATTAACACATATAATGATTCTGCTTTTTCAAATTAACACATATAAATACTATATTACAAATAAAACCCACCACTAATAATAACAAAACAATTTGATACAGAAATGAATTCACGTTGTAATTTTGAATTATTTAACTAAATCTATGTCTGAGCTCAAATAAATAAAGATGAAATTAATAGAGTTCTCAATATCAATCAAATGTCTGTCATATGACACAAAACAATTTAAAATCTTAACTAAAAATACTACCGTTGGGGCCCCTTTTTTTCTAGTACTTCGTACACTTGAATAGTTTCCAACACCCAGGTAAAACCATAAATTCCTGTCCTCAATTTTGCTTTCTCCAATCAAATAGCTTTCTCCTTCTCTGTAAATTGTATTTTGTATTTATACTCAACAGCTCGACGTTAAACTTCTTTCAAAAAAAACTCTTTACTTCCTCCCTTCCTGTCAATCATATATTTTTTTCTGACTTTTCTTTCCTTCAAAATTCGCCAACTCCTTTTATTTTTTAAAATTCTATCTTAATTCTAAATATAACGTTCAGACATCATTGCCTAGCAACTAACAACTATATAAGAAGTTTTGGCACTTTCACACTCACTATGGTCCTTTCACGTGTGTCTTGGTCCTTTTTTACTCTTCATATACCTAATACCTATTACTTAAATCTAAAACTCTTCTATTATTACTACTACAAATTTGATTTACCTGCTTAAAATATGTGTCAATTTGATATTTCTCATTCTGCCTTATCGTTATATCTTAAATATGCCCTTACTGGCTGCATAATGTTTGTTAACTAAGATCGAAACCCCATTTTATTCCATATCTATGTAGTTAGTACCATTCATTAACTTTAAAACACAAATTCAGGCCACCAAATATTAATAAATCGCAAGAGTCCTTAGTTTAATGATTGAAACCTTTATTAATTACCTTGAGGGTCGCAGATATCAATTTTTATATATATATATATATATATATATATATATATATATATATATATATATATATATATATATATATATATATATATATATATATATATATATATATATATATATATATATATATATATATATATATATATATATATATATATATATATATATATATATATATATATATATATATATATATATTTTTAAGTAAGTGAATGCACTATATGGTGGTGTTAGTTGTTAGCTCCGTAAATACAAGTTATTTTAAGTGGTATAAAATAGAAATAAATTGCCAGTCTTAAGACAATCCTAATAATAAATTGTTATCTAAATAGTGGAGAAAAAGGTACGGAGAAATTGTTAATAATAGTATAGTTATTAACAAATTTAAAATATAGAAGTGTTCTACACTAGCGATAAGGATTAAAATCGCTGGTTTTTGTATGTCAAAAAACGAATACTTTTTACTGCTCTTGTATCTTTACTTACTGGTGGATACATATAGTCAAGTTTATACTAAGTTTATACTGTTTAATAAACTACAAGGATGAAAAATGAGAATGATAATTTAACTATCACTCAACTTTATACAAAATTAAAGGAACTAATTGAAAAGGAAACAACAAGCATAAAAGAAGAGTTGTTTAACACAAATAAACAATTGGTTAAAAGTTTAGAGGATGCAAACAAAAAAAATACAATCACTAGAAAAGGAAAATAAGTATTTACACAAGCTAATAGAAGAAAATAAACAAAATACAAGAAAAAACAATCTAATAATCTTTGGGCTAGAGGAGGAAGAAGGAGAAGATATATATTTGAAAGTAAGTCTCTTTTTTTCAAAAGTATTTAAACACGAATATAAACAAAACAGAAATTAGCCATATTTACAAATTTGGGAAAACTGGAACCATTAGACCAACTTTAGTTAAATTCGTCTGCTTACACAAAAAGATCGAAATCCTTAAACAAGGTAACTTATTGAAAAACACACCATATGCAATATCCAACGATTTATCAGAAAAGGAGCGGGAATTTCAAAAAAGAATTAAGGTCGTGTTTAAAAGAAATTAAAACAAAAAACCCTGAAGCAAAGATAAGAAACAATAAAATTCTTATCGGAGACACGGCTATTAGTTTGGAGGAGATACATGCACAAAAAGTAAATATTGATGTTGATAAAGAAGGATCTGCAAAAAAATGCGAAGTCCAATGATAATATAGCCACCAGAAACGCGAAGGCCGTACCTGAAACTATCAGCACCAGGGCAAGAAGTAAGGCACAGAATCCAAAGGTTGTCGATAGGCAAAGGAAATACCAACAACTTGAATTAACATCAATATCGTGAAACGATTTTTTAGCCAAGTAATATTTTCAATTTTCTTAATTTTCGTATATTTAATTAAAATAAACTAGTCTAGTTAATTATAACGTAGGTTTATTATTATGCATCCATTTGTCAGAGACTTTAATTATATACAATACGATACTCAATATTCGGACAATATTAGAAACTCAAATAGTTACATATATGGTTTCTCTATTTTTCATAATAATATTCGCAGTATTCAAAAAAATTTTGATGAACTTAAAATCTATCTTTCAACCTCAAATTTCGACTGTATTTGCTTAAGCGAAACCTATAATCTAGAAAACATAAATAATTATTCTTTAAATGGTTATAACGTTTATTATAATAAAAGTAAAATCAATAAAAATGACGGAACTATCTTATACATAAAAAACACAATAGATCACACCTCAAATATTATAGATATAAATAACATAAAATTCACACAAATTAAAGCAAAAAAAAACAATAAAAAAATTATAATCAACCTAGTATACAGATTACCTTCAACAAATATATATGATTTTAACAAAAATTTAAAGGAGTACCTAGATCTACAAAACACATGTGATTATAATTTGTTTATTGGGGACTTAAACATTGATATTTTACGGGGTATAGATTACGTCAATGAATATTTAGACATTTTGTATGAAAGAGGTTTTATATCATACATAAACAAGCCAACAAGAATACAAAACAACAGTAAAAGCTGCATCGATCATTTATTTATCAAATCACAACAAAAAGACAATATTGATGTAAGCATTTTACGTTCTAATATATCTGATCATTACAGCTTAATAGGAGTCATACACTTTAACATCGACTATAGGCCGCAAATAAACGAAAATAAAGTGATAAGCAAAATAAATAACAATAAATTTAAAACCATAATGACAAGTGAAAATTGGACTTTGTATTACAATTGTCAGGATCCTGAAGAGGCTTGCAATTTATTAGTATCCAAGATAAAATATTGTTTAAAGGTATGCAATACCAAAATTTGTATAAAAAATGATAAACGGAAAGAGTGGATAACTCAAGGGCTAATTAATTCAATTAGAACTCGCGATGAATATTATGTAGACTGGCAAAAAAATACAAACAATAATTATCTTAAGGAAAGATACCGTACATACCGAAACAAAATAAATAACCTAATTAAAAAAAGTAAAAAATGAGTACTATAGTAAACAAATTGAAAATAATAAAAATAATACAAAAGTTCTGTGGAATACGGTGAAAAAAATAACTAACAATAATAAGAATAGTGTACCTATAAAAAAAATTATTCTTGATAATGGTGAAATTATAAATGATGCGCAAATAATTGCTAATGAATTTAACATCCATTTTTTTCAAACAGGAACAAAAATGGCCAGTAAAATAAAGAAACCTAATAAAACCTTCCATGATAACATATTTGGAACAAATTTTCATCTTATACCTGATGTCACTGAAATTGAGGTGCATAATTACATATCAACATTAAAAAAACTTTAAAGCACCAGGTATTGATTTATTAACCAATGACTTAGTTAAAGAATGTTCAAATATCATATCACCCTTACTAACTCATCTTATTAATTTAATTTTTATCAGCGGAATATGCCCCAGTCATTTCAAAACTGGACTAATAAAACCATTATACAAAAGTGGAGACCGCTGTACAATTAGTAACTATCGGCCAATATCACTTGTATCTACTCTAGCAAAAATCTTTGAAAAGGCTCTTAAATACAGAATGGAAAAATTCTTAACGAAATATAATTTATTATCCAAAAAACAGTTTGGGTTTAGGGCAAAAACCTCAACTCAGGATGCCATAATTTCCCTAACAAATGAAATATATGATTCCATTGATACGAAAAGGCCTTGCATAGGAGTTTTTATTGACCTTGCAAAGGCCTTTGACACTATAAGTCACTCCCAAATGTTAGGGAAATTATGGAATATTGGATTTCGAGGTACTAGTTATACATTACTGAAAAACTACCTATTCAATAGAACTCAAGTTGTAAAAATAAATGATGATATAAGTGAAATTAAATCTGTTCAGTATGGTTTGCCACAAGGGACTGTTCTTGCTCCCCTTTTATTCATCATATATTTGAACAATCTACTGTCTCTTGAAATTGACGGTACTATTATATCCTTCGCTGATGATACGGTTATATTTTTTTCTGCGAATTCCTGGCAACATGTCTACCAAATAGCAAGTAACAATTTAAAAAAAATAAAAGACTGGTTAGATTACCACCTGCTAACTGTAAACTTAGAAAAAACAAAATTTATACCTTTCGGTACTACAAACAACTTACCTGACTATCAGACTATCACAATTAAAGATACAGACCTCATTGTTAAAATTGCCTCTTCAATTAAATATTTAGGTATATACATTGATACACACCTCACATGGAAAACGCAGATTGAATATCTTTCAAAAAAAATTACGACCATTAATTTACACTTTTAAACAACTTAAAAATATACTTTCGTATAAAAACTTAAAAATTATCTATAGTGGTCTAGTAGAATCCATCTTACAATATGGTATTTTAGGTTGGGGAGGCGTAAATAAAACTAATTTAAAACCACTAGCTCAACTACAGAAAAGAATCTTTAAAATCATCTATAATAAAGACTATTATTACCTAACAAAATTATTGTACAGTGAATCGGAAATACTAAATATTAGACAATTATTTTGCAAAGTTCTACTCACACATCAGCATCAAAATAAAAATAACTCCTCAAATATTACACACAATTATACAACAAGAAATAAAAATAATCAACTACTGAAAACACCTAGAGCGCAGAAAACAATTGGAACAAAATGCTGTACATACTATGCTCCTAGAATATATAATAAATTACCATTAGAAATAAAGACATTGAATATTAAAAAATTTAAAACCTCCGTTTATAAATGGATAAAAAACACTCCATACGAAATATTAGATAAATTTATAAATACAGGTTCAATCTAATGATTTAATCTTTTTTAATCCTTGATCATATTGGTGAAATAATTATAACCCTAATAGTTACATTTCCTTCCGACATTTTATTGATTATGCTTACATTTTGATGCGAATATATTATATTATAGTGTACTCTTACACAGCAATTCTTACATTGTTCCCAAATATTTGTTAAAATATATATATATATATATATATATAATTAGTTACTACCCAGGTGTACTATGTCCATAACCTTAAAGCCATACCGTTTTGTATTGCTTAGTTGTAATTATTAGTTCTTCCTTTCATATGAATTTTCACATATTAATCTAATTATAAATTAGCACTCACGCGCAGTTTTTTAAACTTTTGTGAGGCTTACACTTTTATTGACAGTGAAGATTTATTTATATTTTATTTATAATTGTAATATTTTGTATAATATTCGTATTTATATATATGTGTATGTAATATTTGTATATCTATTTACATTTGTAATATTTAAATTCTGTAAATCAAATTTTTTGTCAATAAACATTATTATTATTATTATTATATATATATATATATATATATATATATATATATATATATATATATATATATATATATATATATATATATATATATATACCGGGTGACACAGGAGACATATAACACCCCGTAGCATGTTTATTTAAAAAGATATTATTTTGAAATTTGGTACACTTATATAATGTATGATTGTCCTTTTTCAAGTACAAAAAATGTTTGTCCACCACTTCCGGTTTCACCGGAAGTGACATCTACTCCGTTATTTTAAATGGCATCCTGTATATTTTTTTTACCTATCTGATTCGTCTCTAGATTCTCTTTTCAACCATGTATCGAAACATGGCATTTGTTTTTAAAATGACAGTTAATATCAATTTTAGTTTGTTAAGTCTAGGTGGCCCTGATATGAACCTTGGCAGATATTGATGCGTAGTGTGCCGTGATATCGAAAGACATCTGGCATGCAACTTTGTGCCTCATATTTTTTTGGGAATAACCAGTAGCTGAACAGACTAATAAGATCTAACTTATTTAAAAAAATATCTTTAAACAACCCACCAATATCTTAAAAACCAAGATAGGAACCCCATTTTTTTTACTTCACCTAGTTAAAAAATACTTATTTATCTTTTATTTTTTGTCCAATACAATTGCTGTGCCTATCATAGTAGGGTAGGAATGAGAGAACTGGAACACCCCCACCGCATCACCGGCACCCCCCACCACCCCACCCCACCAATCGGAGATTTGTCCGTGGGGTGGAGTGGTGGGTGGTGCCGGTTATGCGGTGGGGGGTGCTCCAGTTCTCTCATTCATAGGTGAAGGGAAGGAATTGCGGTGGGAGGTGTTCCAGTTCTCTCATTCATAAGTAAATACTCTGTGAGGTACTTCGTTGCTCTACGCAAGAGCGGAAGTGTCACTTTGACGCCCAACACTACGGCGGTGCACACTGTACGGAGATCTCGGGCGCTAGTTTCTGTTTAGAGTGCAGAAACACCACTTTACTCTATCGGCGGGACGATAGAGGCCGGGCAACTGCAGTGAAGATACGGCTAAGCCAGGGGTCGGGAAAAAGGGAACTTACATACTACAGTTAAGGAACAGACTCTCATTCAATATATGTACATTTATTCTACACACTAATTCTTATTTACACTTTATACACACCTTAATAACTACAACTTATACTACAACGGTCTTACCTACAAACGGTCTTATTCTACAAGCGGTCTTATACTACTACGGTCTTATACTACTACGATCTTATACTACTACGGTCTTAACTACGGACAAGCGTGGCAGTAAGCGGGCGGTCAAGCGGAGCGGTACGGTAAAGCGGTGAAACGGTAACCAGCAATAACTTAATCGGTCACGAGCAGACGGCGGACGGATACCAGGAGGGGAAGCAAGCGCCAATACAAGCAAAACTATGCCTATCTAAAGCGGTTATTTACTATCGCTTGGCTGATGGATGGTTCCGGTCTTATCATATGCCAACGAGTATCTCCAAAGCGCCCTGCCAAAGAAAACGGACTCAGGCGCCCTGGAGGGCACGCGGTTGAATGCGGTTACGGTAAGGGGGGGGAAGGAGTAACAAGCCTAACAGCGGCAAATTGATGATGACGACGGGATGGTCAAACTCCAAGACTACCCTGCAGAATTTTTACGTTCTCAGGTAGCCCGGGGGACCCGCGGTTACGGACGATACCTCCAAGTCACCCTGCAGAATTTTTACGTGCTCAGGTGGCCTGGCAGGCACGCGGTTACGGAAGTACCTCTAAGTCACCCTGCAGAATTTTTACGTGCTCAGGTGGCCTAGAGAACACGCGATGGCAACTGACAATACCTCCAAGTCACCCTGCAGAATTTTTACGTGCTCAGGTGGCCTGGAGGGCACGCGGTATAACGCGGTTCAAGTTGGAGGGGGGAAGGAGTGGCAAGCCGAGCGGTTGCAAATCTAAGACGACGACGATATGGTCAAAGCTACCAAGCTACCCTGCAGAATTTTTTACGTGCTCAGGTAGCCCGGCGGACCCGCGATTACGGACGATACCTCCAAGTCACCCTGCAGAATTTTTACGTGCTCAGGTGGCCTGGCAGGCACGCGGTTACGGAAGTACCTCTAAGTCACCCTGCAGAATTTTTACGTGCTCAGGTGGCCTAGAGAACACGCGATGGCAACTGACAATACCTCCAAGTCACCCTGCAGAATTTTTACGTGCTCAGGTGGCCTGGAGGGCACGCGGTATAACGCGGTTCAAGTTGGAGGGGGGGAAGGAGTGGCAAGCCGAGCGGTTGCAAATCTAAGACGACGACGGTATGGTCAAAGCTACCAAGCTACCCTGCAGAATTTTTACGTGCTCAAGTAGCCCGGCGGACCCGCGATTACGGACGATACCTCCAAGTCACCCTGCAGAATTTTTACGTGCTCAGGTGGCCTGGCAGGCACGCGGTTACGGAAATCCCTCTAAATCACCCTGCCAAAAAACGGACGCAGGTGGCCTAGAGGACACGCGGTATCAAATGCTAGTATCTCCAAGTCACCCTGCAGAATTTTTACGTGCTCAGGTGGCCTGGAGAACACGCGGTGTAACGCGGTAAAACGCGGTTCTAATTCCAACCTTCGGCCGCTCTCCCTTTCTAAGGAAGGATAGGAGGCGGATACGTTTAGCGCTCGCGGTTCACTAACTCTAAAAAAAATAAAGCCCGGAAAGTACTCACCAGCCAAGTAATACCGATTATTTACCAAACCTTTATCAAACCTTGCTACCTACTTCCGGATCCTGTGCTGGCTTCCTCTCTGGAGCGGTCGGGGTCGGCACGTCTGGACGGTACGGGCGGCAGCAACGGACTGGTCTCGGATACTCTGCAAAATCCTCAAGCTACTAAACTCTGCCGAAAAGCAGAAGTAGGATGAGCGCGGTAGTCATGCGCGAAATATTGCAACTACGTCACCTTATGACTTAGAAAAATTCGCAATTACCTTTGGATACCTATGTACCTCTATACTAACAAGTTTACTTACTATCCAAGTCGGCGTGGTGCTTCGGTTGGAGCTCAGACGGGAACTAATTTAATGATAAAATCCTCATGCTACTAAACACTGCTAAAACGCAGAAGTAGGATGAGATACGGTAGTCATGCGCGGTTTATTACAGCTACGTCACCCGTTTGTGGACTTAGAATAATTCCGCATTAAATTTAATTACCTATTTCTTTATACTCACGAATTTACTTACTATCCAAGTCGGCGTGGTGCTTCGAGTAGCGGTCAAACGGAGACTAACTTGATTGTGAAAATCCTCATGCTACCAGATACTGCTAACGCAGGAGTAGGATGAGATACGGTAGTCATGCGCGGTATATTACAACTACGTCACCCGTTCATCGACTTAGAATAATTTCGCATGAAATTTAGATACCAATATATCCTTATACTCACGAGTTTACTTACTGTGCTGGCCGGCGTGGTTCCTCGTTGAGTAGCTGGACGGAAACTAATTTAATTATTTTCAGTCTCAGGCTCCTTCATGATAGCGCGGGTAGAAGAGTGCCGGGGCACGATGCGCGCTTTGTGTGTCGCGATTCGCATACTGCCAGCTATTCGACCTATGTGGAATGTTCACAAAACATATCCATACTTCCTATCTATAATTAATAATTAAACTGTTATTCTTTACAAGCGTAGTACCATAATGGGTAAAATATTTTTCAAAACCTAGCTACCTAACTTAACTTAAAAATCACTTCGTTACAACTCTAATAGTAAATATAAAGAATTTTAATGAGTGTTCTAGAATTCTTATTGAAATTTATGCGTCCCACTAAGCCCCCACCAGTTTTAGTATCTGCTTCAAACGAAACAACTCCGCCGTGCAACTCTTTGAACAATTATCAGTTAAGAAGTTATACTCAATTATTTTTCTTCTTGTTATTGTCTAACCTAAGTGGTCCTATTATTCATACAAGCAAAGTACCCGTACTAAAAAATGTGTCTTGAAGATTTTTCAGGCATATATAGTTATCATTCATATAATACATTTGATGAGCGTTTATTGTCATTCAAAAAATGGACTGGTGATTTACCCCCCGTTGAGCTAGCATTAGCAGGTTTTTACTATACAGGTGAAAGTGATATCGTGCGATGTTTCTGGCGCAAAGTGGACATTCATAGATGGAAAGCTGGTGATATGGCTATTAAAGATCATTTGAAGTATAGTAAGAATTGTACCTATGCAAAATTAATCAGAGAAAAATTAGATTTAAACATGAAGGAATGTCATTTAATAGCAACCACACATTCAGGTTTGATGGTTACGTCTTCAAACGAACCAACATCTACCACATATTCCAAGAAAATAAATCGTGTTTTATATACTGTCTTAGTTTTAAATATAATAAGTAATATTTATAGCATTATATATTCATATTTGTAGTAGGCAGACACTGTATAAATAAATAAACTTTTACTAACTTTGAGAAAATAATAAATTTACAAATCAGGTAGTACAGAAATCATAATTAATAATGCCTTTCAGATTATATTCAGTACCATTGAAATAATATGTATGTGCACTTTCAAAGACCCTCTTATTCATTTAAGAGTTTTGTAATGTTATGTGTTTGAATAAAAAACTAAAACATATCTTCATGTCTTTTATTACTACCATTCAATAATTGTTTAGTGACAGTTATATATTTTACAGCGTACTTTTATAGTTCAGCAAACATAATACAAAATATTACTAGAATAATTATGGAACTTTATTTATGCTTTTCGTTACTGATTAATAACTCACAGTCTTTAAAATTTCATAGATAAATAATTATTTTAAAAGTGCTATAACATTCCTCTCATAGTATAAAAATATTACTGCTGAGTATATTTATTTTATCAAAATTATTCAGTATGATATTTCACACTCATAATTTTATTAACTAGTAGTATTTGATTTACTATGTTAAATAAAAATTAATTTTTCATAATTTATATTGTCTCATATTTGATTCATAAAATATATTTGTTTTGGCAAATCATAATTTTCAGAAACACCTCAAATGTTAATAAAAAACAGAATTATGTATAAATATATTTATTTTATTAAATTATGGATAATGCGATATTACAAATCTTCTAAATTATATTAACAAAATTATATATATATATATATATATATATATATATATATATATATATATATATATATATATATATATATATATATATATACCTACATGATAAAATATATTGGAATAACATTAAAATTAAATTACATCTATAAACACTTACTGTTCCGAGAAGGGGAAATTTTCATAAAAATATTCGACATTGTTTATATCGGTTTGAATTCTTTCTTCCTCACTCGTTAACGACAGTAACAACCGATCCAACACTTTTTGTTGCTGCCTCAACTGAGAAATTTTATGAGTTATATTGTTCTTTGACACTTTGAGTTTATTTGTGTACACATTAGATTTCTCAGCCAGGCAGCCGCGCAGATCCACTAAGAAGGCGTCCTTTTCCAAGCGAATTTTTGATTTTTTCGTCAGCCACAGTTCTTTCCACGTTATTTAAATATGCTGCCAGTTCGATAGAAAGTAGCGCATCTTCTTCAGGGTCCCTGAAAGGTGATGATACGTTTATAGGGTCAAAGAATGCCATATTTTTCGGCGGTGGTGTTAAGGTGTCGCTTGCTGAGGATGGTACAACTGAAGCACTTATTTTGTTCTCCGTTTGTGATGTGATGGTTGATTGAGTTGCAGTAGTAGGTGATAAATGTCTCACCCGTCTTTTAGCGGCACGTGATGATGACACCGCATCCGTCGCTGGGACGGCAGCTGGTGCGGGCACTACAGGTTCCACAATTGGCTTCACATCTGAGAAGGTACCGTCGAATACACATATATCAGACGTTACGGTGTCATTCATTAACCTGGCAGTGTTGAGTGCTTGCACCACTTTATCTTCAAATGAGATATCCTCATATAACTCATCTGGAGACTTCTTCAAACTTAAAATGCTTGGTTTCTTTGGGTAGTACATTTTACTTTTGGAATTTCTTGTACTCATGGCGAACTTTAACTTTTAACTTAGCTGCTAACAACTGTGATGCTACAGACAGTGTTCGTCTTTAAATAATCGATGCTGAAACTAATGCGGTGGGAGACCCGTTCAGGTGAAATTGCACCTTATTGCAAACATGTCAACGCTAAAGACGCGGTGCAAGCCAAAATGACCCGTATTACAAAGACGCGGTTCATGCCAAAATGACCCGTATTACAAAGCAAGTTGCAAACTATTCAAGTCGACCCACGTCGTTCAGGCCAAAAGCAGTCGCAGTATCTTCAAGGTGAATACCAGCTTGTTTTATGATTATATGAGAGTAGTACCTGTTAACCAGACAAAAATAAATAAGCCAGGCTTCGCTTTAGACACAGGTTATTAGTATTCGTTCAAAGTGTCACCATGCCGAACAGACCAAATTGAACCTTATTACAAACTTGTTTTAATTTTATCGTTTCAGACAGCATTGCATTACCTTATAAGGTTGCGAATAAGCGAACCACACAACTCGGGTACCAGCATCTTCTTTTATGGTTATGTTAGAGTAGTATCTGATAGCCAGACAAAAATAAATAACTCAAGACCTGGGTTTAGAGGGCATCACAGGTTATTCGCATTATTTGTTCTTAACGCCTATCGTCTGAAATGTATAAGATAAACTAAGGAGAAGGTTACCTATCATAGACAACTCAAATTTTAATTCATGATGAATTCTAACGACGTCAACATGTACTCGGCGTTTAGTAAATTACCCAAATTTAGTATCATAATATGTTTTACTGAAGCGAATGTCACAGTAGTAGTCCAAACGTATTTGGTAATCAATTGTGCGAGACCTCTGCGTGTGATGAAATGTCTAGGAATTATGTATCTGCCTTGAAAGCCACAATGGACTTATAGAAAATAAAGCATTTGATTTATAAAAATTGTCAATGTTAGCCGTAAGCGGGCGAGGGGTGCGTAAGACAGAAATTCAGCTTCGCCGCACCACGAGGCCGCGTAGCGGCGAAAATTATGAAATTTTTGGTGAAATCATGCATTTTCCTGCATAACCTTGAAGGAAATTTAGCTTTTTAATGACTCGTATACAAACGCAGTATGAATATAAATTATTTTCATTGCTACTTGTAAATGATTAAATTTAAATTAAAAGAACATGTATATGAAACAGACAGATAATTTAAATCTAAAAAATAACCTGCATGCAACAATATGTTATTATCTTCACTGTAAGTACGTAGTCGTGCAAACTGCAGATTAATGATAATACGTTCTTACGATGTAAAAATGCATTTCTATTATTCGGACTTTCACGTTGAAAATACTTTCACGACCAGAACCGATCCTGAGAGGAAAAAACTCGTTTTGAACAAAAGCTGTTTGAGGTCGTCACACCTTATTTTGAAAGACTAAAAACTTTTAACTGTCTTTTTTCAGTTGAGCAACTCCTGCAACTCGTTAATCAAGTTATAGAAGTTATGAAACCGGTAAAACAGGTTTATCTTTCTTTCCAATTCAAGTAGCTCTTTGAAACCGGTTATTCCAGTTTACAGGTTGTAACACAACTTTTCTCTGGCTAACAATCTCATTTATTTGTCTTACCTCGTATAAAAGCATGCTAAATTCATGAATTAAATAAGTATTAATTTCAGTTTTACCGCACATAGAGTTAGTTACAATAGTTCAGTGCGTAGAAGAGTGTAAGAAACGGTTAGAAAATGCAGTGCCCTCGATGTTATAAACTATTTTCCGCTAGAAGCAGCTTATTACGCCATCAGAGAGAAAGTTGTCCTTATCGATATGATGAAAATATACCTCAGAAAAAACAAAAAATTACACCCGTACAATGTGTCGAGGAAATAAAAGATGAAATAATGAATCTACCAGGTCCGTCAAACGATAATACTAATACAATCAAATGTCCTGATTGTAATAAAAACGTTCTGAGAAATTGTGTGAGTGGACATATCAGAAGTAACACACATAAAAAACTATTGCATACTTTAGACAAATGTGTCGAAAAAGTCAACAGTGCATTTAAATGTCGAATTTGCAGTTATCGTTTTACTAGTACACGACACCACATGGATCATTATGAATTTTTTGAAGAAATGAAGGAGAAAGTATTCTCAGTAATTTCTAACCATCTTAAACAGTTTCGTGCATTAAAAATACATTTCGAATTATTTTCAATGTACATTATACCTGAAAAAGATATATCTGATCTTAAATCATTTAACATGAAAAATAAGATTGTGACTATCTCCACTGATTTACCAGAAATATATGATGAATTCATTAGGGATATTATGGAAAAAGCTTCACATATGCAAGAAAAGGATTCAGGTATATTTTCAAATATGATATGATTTTGTCTTTCTTATAAAACATATTTTTAGGATGGACCCTACAACAAATTATGTTCCTCGAGGTGAATATAAATAAGTATAATCCACTTACCGCCTCATCATATATAAAATTACCTAAGCAGATTGAAGCGAAAAAGGCGGTTGTGAATATAAGTAACAATGATCAAATGTGCTTTGCGTGGTCAGTCATCGCAGCAATTTTTCCACCAACAGGACTGCCCCAGAGGATATCATCATATCCACATTATTCCTCTCTACTAAACTTTCAAGGTATTGAATTTCCAGTTAAGTTAAAAGACATACCTACATTTGAAAAGCTAAATAATATTTCAATAAATGTATTTGGTATTAATAATGAATTTAAAGATGGTAAGATTGTTTGTGAAATAGTGGGTCCATTATACTTCACAAAAAAGTTTACAAAATACCCATGTTAATCTTTTACTTATTACTGATGATAGCGGAAATAATCATTATTGTTTCATTAAAGATTTATCTAGGTTAGTATCTAGACAAAGATCTGGACATAACGGTCAAATGTTTATTTGTAATGGGTGTCTTTATTTTTCCGAACCCGTGAAGCATTACATTTTCATGAGCAACATGATTGTAATTTCATATGCACAAAATTACCTACAACTGATTTTTTTAATAAACAAATTTGGCGAAAATCTTTCTGAGAATATACTTAAATTTGTCAATTTTGAGAAACAATTAACAGTACCTTTTGTAATATACGACTTTGAAAGCATTTTAAAGCCGATTCATCACACTCAACCTAACGATAACAATTCATTTACTGTTAAAACATATGAGCACGAACCATATTCATTTTGTTTTTATGTAAAATGTGCCTTCGATGATTCCTTATCGGAATTGATTCATTACCGAGGTCCAGATGCCGCTAAAGTTTTTTATACAAAAAATTGAAGAATGTGTGTATAATTTGTATAATAAACATTTGAAAGATATAAAAGTAATGCTACCGCTTTCAGATCAGCAACAGATAGCTTACGCTAACAGCAACACCTGTCATATCTGTGATAAGGTTTTTACTGATAATAATCTAAAAGTTCGCGATCATTGTCATTTAACAGGATGCTATCGTGGTGCTGCTCACTCAGTATGTAATTTAAAATACAAATTCATCCCAGTATTCTTTCACAATTTAACAAATTACGATTCACATTTGTTTATTAAAAAATTGGCCTTAAATCAAGAGAAAATTGATGTCATAGCACAAAATAAAGAAAAGTATATATCATTTTCAAAACATATTTTAGTTGAAAGAAAGGATGGTGCCGAGAAAAATGTATTTATCAAATTAAGATTCTTAGATTCATTTCGTTTCTTGCCGGCTTCTTTAGATAAATTAAGTCAAACACTAGAATCTGAACAATGTTTAGAAATAAAAAAATATTTTAATGATCAGTCTAAATTTGAATTAATACGTAGAAAAGGGGTTTTTCCGTACTCCTACGTAGATTCTATGGCTAAATTAAATGATCTTGAATTACCTCCACAAAATTTATTTTTTGATATATTTCGTGGTGATGGTATTACCGAGGAAGATTATAGCCGTGCATGTATCACTTGGCACACTTTTCAATGTAAAACTTTGGGTGAATATTCGTATATATACCTAAAATCAGACGTATTACTACTGTCAGACATTTTTTAAAATTTTCGTAAAATTTGTTTACAAAAATTAACATTAGATCCCGCACAATATGTCACAGCACCATCATTAAGTTGGGATTCAATGTTGCGTAAAACCGGTGTTGAGCTAGAGCTCCTTACAGATATAGATATGCTTCATTTTTTTAGAAAAGGAATACGTGGTGGTGTAAGTCAATGCAGTAAAAGGATATCCACTGCCAATAATAAATTTATTTCAAATTACGATTCCTCAAAACCTACATCATATATACTTTATCTTGATGCCACGAATTTATACGGTTGCAGTATGAGCCAGTATTTACCACGTGGGGGTTTTAGATGGTTAAATAGTAACGAAATTCAGTATTTTGACTTCACTCATTTAAGTGACTATTCAGAAAAGGGATATGTATTAGAATAGACTTGGAATATCCTGAAATTTTGCATGATAAACATAATGATTTACCATTTTGCGCAGAAAACTTAATACCGCTAAATAGTCAACAATCTAAACTTATTTTAAGTCTACATAATAAAACGAACTATACTATTCATTACAGGAATCTTAAACAATGTTTAAAACATGGCTTGAAATTAACAAAAATCCATAGAATTTTAGAATTTTCGCAATCAGCTTGGTTGAAAACTTATGTTGATTTGATTACAGAATTACGAAATGCATCCAAAAATGCTTTTGAGAGAAATCTCTTCAAATTTATAATAAACTCGATATTTGGAAAAACCATGGAAAATGTTGATAACAGGGTTGATATAAAACTAATCTCTCACTGGGAAAATATTCGTGGAAGTATTGGGGCTGAGGGGTACATAAATAAACCTAATTTTAAATCATGTTCGGTGTTTTCAGAAAATTTAGTAGCAATAGAAATGTCTCAGTTGAAAATTTGTTACAATAAACCTTTATATGTGGGTTTCACAATTTTGGAGTTATCAAAAACGGTAATATATGATTTGTATTATGACTTTATTAAGCAAAAATATGGTGATAATGCAAGTCTTTGTTATACCGACACAGATTCTTTGATTTTGGAAATATCTACTGATAATGTTTATGATGACATGAAGAAAAATATAGATTGGTTCGATACATCAAATTATGGTAATAATAATATTCACGGAATGCCAAAAACAAAATCTACTGTTAGGAAAATGAAAGATGAATTTGCCGGTGCTCCTATACAAAGTTTTTATGGAACTGGTGCGAAAGCGTATAACTCAATGAAAGTGAAACAAAAAAAGCGAAGAGGTGTCAAAAAATATCAATAAAAACCAGTTAAATATAGTAGATTATAAACAAATTGTAGAAGAAGGTGGACTAATTTACCGTAAAATGTATGTATTTAAATCATATTTACACACGATGTATACAGAATTAAAAAATAAGGTTGCTTTATCTTCAAATGATGATAAACGTTATGTTATTGCCGGCCAGCCAAATACCTTTGCTTGGGGGCATAGATCTATCGATTTGAAATCAGCCACCAAACAACGCTCACCAGACGAATTGTTAGATGAATTATTAAAAATAGCTACAGAAATGATCTTTGATGAAACAAAGAATGATATCAGTGAAGCTGAATTCTATGTAAACAATTTTGCTTTAAATTTGTAAAAATGATTTATACATTAAGTTTACATGTCTCTATGTACCTTCCTCTATATATATATATATATATATATATATATATATATATATATATATATATATATATATATATATATATATATATATAGGAAGAAAGGGATAATGGATATTGCCCGCAAAAATGGATGAATCCGTCGACACGTGTTTCTGAGTCATTACTCGTAATCATGACGGCTATAAGTTGTAAAGATAGGTACAACTTAGGTTCAACAACACACCTATCTTTACAACTTATAGCCGTCATGATTACGAATAATGACTCAGGGAAACACGTGTCGACGGATTCATCCATTTTTGCGGGCAATACCCATTATCCCTTTCTTCCTGTTACATCTCATCCCGCAGTGACCTTCTATTCTTTGAATATATATATATATATATATATATATATATATATATATATATATATATATATACCTAGTAATAAAAAATTTAAATCTTGTATAAATTGTAAATTATGTGAATTATGCAACTAAGTGTATTTGTAAAACTGAAATTAATACTTCAATAAATAACATCAAAAAAAAATATTTGTTTTATTTTAAGTAAGATGGGAGGTGTTATTGGGTAGGGGGTTTTATTAAGTGGGATCTCTATTATAAAACTTCATAACTGAAGCATCAGTATATTCAATGTTCTATCAAGTAACAACACATTATCTTAAAATGTGGATGTGTTATGTAAAAGATATTGAGATTACATACAGACTTAAAAAGTGGTGTGGAATATTTATACCAAAAATTTACAAACCTTCAATTTGATGCCGAACATGAAGCGGTGTATGGAATGGGGGCATTTCACAGTGAAGAAGAGTGCAATAAACTTGCAAAAAATTACGAATATGGATGTGAAGTGTGTGAAAAGTTTTTGCAAGAAAAAATATGTATAGAGTGCGTAGTTGAGAATCTAATGCGCTTAGGTTTAGAAGGATTTCTTCACCCATTAAAAGATTATTTATGTGCCGATATCCTGGACAAACTAAATTTTAGTGATGAAAGTGATTCAGATGAAACAAATTGTGATGAAAC
Organism: Rhamnusium bicolor; assembly: GCA_029963845.1. Lineage (NCBI taxonomy): Eukaryota > Metazoa > Arthropoda > Insecta > Coleoptera > Cerambycidae > Rhamnusium > Rhamnusium bicolor. The sequence goes on from JANEYF010004212.1 coordinate 49,831, forward strand.
TGAATGTGTTGAGACTGAATCAAATGATTTGGAAGTACAATAAACCTTATTGTATATCCAAACTGTAGCTAACTAAACTTAGATAAGTTATAACTTGTAAACACATAATTTTCTTTAAATGTTTTGTTATCATATATTGTAAAAATATAATAAAAACACAAACATATTTTTTAGTTGTATTTATTTATGTAAAATTCATGACATTACAAAATTTTCATGTAAATGAAATACATTGGAAAGTGCACACATACATCTAATGTTAGAATGATAAAAACATTTTACAGTAGACATTATTAAAGATGGTTGCTCCACAAATTCTAGAACTGGTTTTGAAATATATTGTCGGATGTAGTTGGCCTTTTCTTTTCCTTTTATGTAAACACAGTCTACCTCTGAAGTCAAATTTTGAATTATTTTATTGAATAGGTGCAGTGGTGTAAACTCATGGCTCCAATTAATGCAGTGATAATTCTTTGTTAACCAGTGGGCTTGCCGCTGTAAATCTGGTGATAACATCTCAAATGGAAAAGGTGGCTTAAAGATGTAGTGACATATTTTTACACCATCATAAGCTGCAAACTCTTTAACTATAAACTTATTTTTTTTCTATTTTAAATCCTTGCACGTCCAAAATAAGAGTAATATTTTTAAATTACACAATTTTTTTAATACATTAACTTTCATACTGTATAATTCTATAGCTTTTCTTAAGTCCTTTAGTTTCTTTCTATGTTGTTTTAATGTTTCTATATATTGTAATCTCATTATATTACTGACATGATATGATGTTTTGTTTCCTTTAAATAGTTGAAAAAAATATGTCATGCGCATTTTGTCACATACATTTCAATGTTGTCGAACAATCTTAGTTAGAGGGTTGTAAGTGAAATGTTTCTCATGCAATATGAGGCAATATGCTGTAATATCCGTAGTAGTAGCAGTGTCTGTCTCAAATTCTATTCTCATTACAACTGATCCAGCTTGTATTATTTCTTTTTGGCGTGAACAATCAATGTGAGTAATTGGTGCCAACTCTTTAAATTCTAAAGGGTTGAAAATTGGTTGATTTATTTTCTGGCGGTAATAAGATTCTTGAAAAGTAGCAAACATTTCATAGAAGGTGGCATATTTGTTGCTATTAAAATCTAAATATAAGTCGTTATACGGGTATCTCTCAGAATTTAAGAAAATTCTAATATTTTTTAAGGTCACAGTTATCAAATTTACTCATATCGGATGTAATTTTTCCTTTTCGATCTTTTTGGAAAGCTATTATTACATGTCTAGGAGTCTCAACTTTGGTAGATGTCTTGACAGGCCATGTATGTCGATTTGAGGTTGGCAAAGAAGGATATTCAATTAATTCCCAACTTCTAAATTTTATAGGAAGCTCTACGTTTCTGTTGGTAATTTTATTTATTCTAAGTTGCTCTGAGATGCTAAGGGTAACATGTGGTACTTTCCAAAATAATTTATTAATAGTAATTTTTGGTTTTTGTGTATCATCTATACTTGTAACACTATCTACATCATTACTATTACGTATTAGCACTAATTCCTGCCTCATATTAATAATGAGCTTACGAAAATCTTCAAAAAATCCTACCAATAACTTTAATGGTATGCATACGTTGAAATTTCCATTGACATCTGCTATAATTTTTTCTGACGTACTCGTTTTCTTTTTTGGAAACCATCCAGCATTTTGCATGAAAACACTTTCATTTTCATTGTATGATAGATAATTTTTTAGAGTTGAAACTAAACCGACATTTCTTACAGAGTCTATTACTATTCCATTCATTTCATATCTAATTTCTCGAAACAAGAACGCGATAGCATTATTAATAAACTCCAATTTAGTAGTTGCAGACCCATCTTCTTGCGTAAGTTTTCCTTCGATATATAAATAACTATTACATGGTGCAGTATAGGCATCCAAATCCTGGATAGGAATTCTTGTTTCATCATTATAATCTAAAGTCCCAGATATATTGGGTTGATATGTGTGAAACTGATAATCTTCAATAGAGTTGCCACTGAAAGGTTGGTTAGTAATATTAAGTAACTCCATTATATTAAAACTTCAAATCCAAGAGATTGTAAGAAACTTTTTATTTTCCGATGTTAATCTATTGATACTATTTGTACAACTGCCAGTTTTCTTCTTATTCGTTCTTTTATAGTATGGTTGATGCCTATAATTGAATGATGTAGAATTGAATCTCAACACCATTTTATTAACCGATTGATTTTCTAATATGCAATCTAACAGTAACCGTTTCTTTCCGAAAATTGACGAGCTCACCACCTTGATCAATTATTTTGACCATGATGTTGTTAATGGCTTTAACGCTAACAGGGAAGTAAATAATGTTTAAAGGTGACTCCACTATTTTATACCCAACTGGCACTGTCGGAAAAAACTGATGAATAATGTGTACCTACTGGCTCTCCGTTAAAAAATGATCCTATTGCAATGCTACAATCAATGCATATTATATTCACTTTGGAAATTTGTACTGTATAATCGGAAATATTAGTATCATTAGCATTCAACTTTCTTGCAGCGAATCCTAGTACAGGTCCTATTGAATCCACCACGTTGAAATTAATTTTTCTATTTGACCGGACGATCACTTTGAATGTGTTAATATCAGTAGTAATCTTAATAACAGCGTCTTCATCTTCCTCAATTATTTTTTCTTCCAAATAATTTGTGATATCATCGATTTCATAGAATCCTTCGGGAATTTTGATAATATATTCATCGTTCTCCCCCAGACAAGTGAATTGTTGCTATTATCAATATTTGGAATAATATTGTAAGTATCAAAATTGGTCAATCCAATTTCATAATCTACATCATCCTCTAGATAAATAGGTGGATTGAAATTGTAACTTAATGTAGAGGACTTGCCGCTAAGAGCACAAGTGAAAGACATATTGATTTGTTAATGGTTTATTGCAAAATGGATAAAATACATTATTCATATTATTTATATAAAAAAATAGACATATGTGTCCACATAGATACGAATCATAAGTTTGTATTGAATTATAGTTATATTTAATTTTATTTAAGCTACCATCACTTAAAAAATATTTTATTAACTCTTCCGGGGATCTCAAATTTCCGAAACTATCAAAATAATTCACCTCATTATTTTTTCTTTGTGTACGCTATCCACTGAGTTCCATCCCCAGCATCAGTATTTAGATTCACAATCCCCGACTCATTTCTCTTTATATATTTCGGTAGTTTATCTCTCATGAAAACACCACGAAAATTGGGGATTTTAAGAATTTTTGAGAATTTCAGTAAATCTAGATTAGTTAGTGGTCGGCGAGGTAGCTTTATTGGAAGTTTTTTTGATAGGGTTTCAAGTATAATCCAAAACCCTTTTTATAGGGACCCAGATATAAGCCCATCCCTTCGGTTGCATCTTCCATTGCTAAATCATGTCTTTTTTGTTCAGCTAACTGTTCACGATTTGTTTTAGCATCGTTAACTGCCTTCGCAATACCAGCTGCACCACATCCCACTGCTCACAGAATCAGATTTAACCAATCTAGCGGGACAAAAGTACTAAAGTCATCTCTGTTTTTTTTTATTATATATGTAGGTTTGGCAGTGTTGTATTTGACAAATTAAAACAATTTTAAAGAATTTAAAATTTTATTACTCCGAAAATAATTAATTTTTACACTCGTAACAAAGATAACAAATCTTTATTATATGTGACTTTTCCTTTGATGGGTAATTTTCTTAATAATGTGATGTTAGTGTCTGATGAAACTAGAAGGTATCTTAATATGTCATAATTTGTTCTAACTCGTGATTTCTTACAAGTATGTCCCTCTCTGACTTTCCTTATTCTTTGTTTTTGGCCTCGGATGCCTCTTTTTTTTATAAACTTCTTAAAATCTATTTTATCTTCGTCTTGGAAATAGTCTTCTTTAAAATATGTCATGACAAATTAAGAAACATGTGCTAAGCGGTTCTTGGGTGAGGGTAGAACGCCACACGTCAAATATCTGCTTTCTCGTAGGTAACGGACCTGTCGACAAAAATGTCAAATAACTTTACATTCGCAAAAAATAGCATTAAATGAGTACATATGTTTAAAACTACATTAATGTAGGATTTTTTCAAAATCATAGTTAAGTCTTGACTGCGCTTGACAATATGAATTATAATCTGAAGAATATAATTGTTTTATTATTTGTGTTCAAAAATCGGAGCATAAATTTACAAAGTTATAAATATAATATGTATAATAATGTATTTACAAAAATATATTTAAAAAATGATAACATACCTCCAGATACGGGATCCATCAGTAAATCACCACAACTATCACAAAAAATATAAATAACATACACACACGACATGGGTTGCAAGCACCGTGATGCAAGCGCATGTCTACTTTAAAGCGGTCAGCTAACCTTGGTCGATGTTTATTACACAATAGGGCCCACATAGGGGGATTTCCATACGCGACGTTATTTAAGAGCAGAATGGAGTGTTCTAAAATATAGTTTGCATTACATATGTTTTACAATTAAAAATACACTTTTCTCCATCTAGAGTGGTTAAATCTGATACTGTGCGGCCCCCAGAGCGCCCAAGAGGGGTAATAGGAATGGGAGAAATCCTCCTATTTTTTTTGGAATTGGAATAATTTTAACTTTTTGACCACGTCTCTTAGATGGCGACTTTCGTTTTACAGCAACTTTTAAATTAATTTGACCACCGTTCTTCCTTAAGATACATTTTTTTCGAAGTTTTAAACCCATTCCTAATTTGCTCTTTATATTCATTGCTCCACTAACTCCTAGTGCGGCAAGCTTTTCACCAAACGTTGAATCGGTGGCTTTAACTCGTTTAAGTGCTGCTTCAGATAATTCCCTATCTGCTTGATTTCTTCTCTCAATGTCTTGAAATTTGGAATATGCTATATCGTGTTGTCTACACGCTTCGTCTAATTGGTTAATTCCTTTGTCACCTCTTTGTAATCGTTTGAATAGTTTGGTACCAGGTCCACAATAATTATAACCAGGTAAATGTAATTCTATGGGAAGTTTATCTATGATTTTGTTGAACAAACCACGTCCATTCTTCTTAGAGATATGATTACTAATGCGTGCAGACCTTTTATATCCACCCATTTTATCTCAAATTATGGACAAGTAACGTGTTTTAAACCCTTTATATAGTTGTAGGATTCGAACATATTTCAGTTCGCTATAGTTCTCATTATAATGAACTTCACATTTATAGCAAAGTCTAGTCGAAATATATGCTGGTTGAAATGTTGATTCAGCAACAAAAAACGCTTTTATCAATAGAAATCATGATGATGTTTCATTTTCTGAAACTTTTCAAAAACATGGCATTTTATTTGGAGGACAATCAAAACGAGGGTTATTGGTCGGTAGCTCAGGGTGTGGAAAAACTAATGTTATGCTCAGTTTGTTAGAACATCCCAATGGTTTACGATTCGAAAATATTTACTTATATTCTAAATCCCTATATCAACCGAAATATGAATATCTAAGGAAGTTAATGAAACCTGTGAAGGAAATTGGATACTACGAATATAATGATGGTGATAATGTAATACTCCCCGAAGAAATAAAACCAAATTCTGTAATAATATTTGATGATTTAGCTTCATGCAATCAAAATATCATCAAAAGCTACTTCTGTTTTGGGCGTCATAAAAATACCGATTGTTTTTATCTATGCCAAACATACTCATCAATTCCCAAACAACTATGTAGAGATAACGCTAATCTTATTGTGATATTCCAACAGGATATGACTAACCTAAAACATATTTTTGATGATCATGTGAACGTTGATATGAGTTTTCAAAATTTCAAAGAACTATGTGCATTTTGCTGGAAAGATAAATATGGATTTGCTGTGATTGACAAAGATTGTGCTCTAAATTCTGGCAGGTATCGGAAAGGATTCGATAAATTCATACATATATAAAGTAAATGCACTAGATACATCCTCAGTTAACATGGATAATCGAGTAGCAGTGCAACTGTTAAGAGCAAGGAAAGCGTTAAAAGCAAAATATAAAAGCTTGAAAAGTGATATTGTCAAATCACAGTCACAATTAGAGAAAACTTACAAACCAATAACTCAACTACTTAAAGAATTGGTATCAACTCTCAGTAAAACTGAAAATATTCCAAAAACTGATTTGAAAAGGGAAGTTAAAGAAGAATTGAGTCCTAAAAATTTTAGTTCCTTGTCAAGAATTGAAACACCTTTAGAATATTATCGTACAACAGCTCCTATTAATCTAGAAGATGAAACATTTCAGTATGACCCCAGTACATGTAGACCTGAATTCCGTGAAAGTTATTTTGATGAAACTTTTCCAACACCAGTAACAGATGTATCGACGTTGACAGAACAGGACCTTTATTTAGAACAATTCAAAAAACCATTACCACGAGCGTATATACAAGATAAAATTGAAGATGTAAAAAATGAATTTGATGATACCTTTGGAGTTTACTTCGACCCATATACAAAAAAAATATGCGATTGGTGATTCTACTGTTGATTTTGATGGTGCTGATTTTCTAATTAATGATCAATTTAAATACCCAGGTACACCTGGATTGTATGAACTAATGTTTAAAAAACATCCAGCGGGTTACCGATCAACTGATGTGGATCAATATATTGATATCATTAGAAGAACCAATACTCAATACTTAGGTTACAATCCTGAAAAAAGGTCTATCTACATCAAATGCGCCTAAATTCATAGATATCATAAAACCGCGTGTTTCAAGTTTGTATTCGATGGCACGAGAAAATGCAGCTAAGAAAACTACTACTTCAAAAAAACCTGCTCTACCAGCTACGGCATCAAGATCTAGATCACATTCAACATCACAATTAATAAAAACGAGAAGTTAAAGTAAAAAAAGGTGGAAAGCTAACAATGATGGAACTCGATAACAAAAAGATTGAATATAAATATTTTGATAACTATAACGAAATTGTAGATCGATTAAAATTGCTTACAGCATCACAGTTAGCAGGGAATACTGGTCATAATAATGAAATAGTTTCTATAATAGAGGAATTAAGAGAGGGTAAAATAATACGATAAATAGTGTATAAAAAAATATCAAAGTCATTTAGTGTGTAACTTTGAAGCTTTAACAATGCCACTCGACAATTTTGGAAGACATATGTTGCTAACTAGATTAGCTCCATATTCATCGTCACAACTACCTCATCCACCTGTTTTAACCTCATCTCCAGTGTCATCACCTTTTTACATCTGTGAACCATCATCACACCATAGTAAATGTGTTATAAATATACGTGGTCGTTTCGATAAGTCTCAAAATTTTCTACACTACACACTGGAAAACGCAACAGATGAATACAAATTCCCAATATTTGGCAGAGTTGAACATATAGAAATAATACCAACTGGCAGCAGAGTTTTGATGAATAATAATATTTTTACTATGAGTGAACTTGTTGGAAAGATCATAAATAAGGGTGATACACTTACTTTCCCAGCATCGAAAAAAGATCCCTTATACGTTGAAATTGTTCTACAGTGTCCTATAGCTAAAGATGAATAACATTAAAGAAGACATAGTAAACGAAATTCATAAACCTGCCAGAAGACACTTCAGAAGACGAAGAGTAATTGTTAAAGGTCTTAATGATCTCTTTCAAGCAGATCTTGTAGAGATGATTCCATACGCTAAAATAAACAAAGGTTATAAATATATTTTAGTAGTTATTAATGTATTCTCAAAATTTGTTTGGTGTAAGCCAGTAAAAAATAAAAGTGGTAAAGAAACTGCTCAAGCAATGACAAATATATTATCACAGGTTAAAGAACCACCTACTAATTTGCAAACGGATATGGGAAAGGAATTTTACAATAAAGAATTCAAAAAAATTAATGGATGATCGAAAAACTAATCATTATAACTCATACTCAAATCTTAAAGCAAGTGTCGTAGAAAGAGTGAATAAAACATTAAAAAATAAAATGTGGAAACAATTCAGTTTACAAGGAAACTACAAGTGGTTAAATATTTTACCAGATATTGTAGATAAATACAATGACACTAAACACAAAACTATTGGGATGATGCCTAAAAATGTTAAAAAGAAACATGAGCAATATTTATTACGACATGCTTAAAATAATTTGAAGACAATCGATCCAAGAAAACAAAAATTCAAAGTCAATGATCATGTTAGGATAAGTAAATATCGCGAGGCTTTTTCAAAAGGGTATACACCTAATTGGTCAAATGAAATTTTTAAAATCAGGAAAGTACGCCAAAGTAATCCTACAACATATTTATTGGAAGATCAAGAAGGTGATCAAATTAAAGGAGGATTTTACGAACAAGAAATTCAGAAAGTAAAGTATCCTGATATATATCTTGTGGAAAAGGTGCTAAGACGGAAGGGGGCTAAACTTTATGTTAAATGGCTGGGATTGAGCAACAAACATAATACATGGATTTCTAATAAACAAATTATATAAAGATGAATTGTAATATTTAATTTTTACATTAATAAAAACAAATTTTTAAGAAAAACTATTTTATTTATCATTTTTACACATACAAATATAACATGTATATAATAACTGCTTACATCTCATTAATAAATCTTTCATTGTATACATTACATCTATGATTATTATCTAAAATAGGGGTAATAATTTTTGAAAGTTCTTCTATCTTTCTCTGGAAGCGTCCTCGATCAATAGCTACAAAAATCCAAGGCCCCTTCCTTGATGAATTGTAGGCAAAATTCCATGTAACCAGAAAATGAACTTTATTACGTTTTTCATTAAATGTGACTTTCTTCATTTTAGACTTTGCTACAACACTCAGCTTCGAATACATCAGGGTAAATATACATTAATTCCATTAGCATACCAAAATTTTCACTATTAGAATTTTCACTCGGAGGAAGCAGACTCTTTACGTTTTCAAAAACATTCCCTCCTTGACGTTGTAATCCTTTCTGCACAATCTTGAAATAATTTGCAAACTGCAATCTTTTTATCATATCAACTCGGTACTTAATGAGTGGTAATAGTTCCCGCAATTTGCAGATTGATTCAAATCCCAAATATACATGTGACTTGTTTTTCCAAATTTTTATCACTCTTGATGCGGAAATTTTTTCAAAATATATAGAGAAACTTCCAGCACGTATAGGTTCAACTTTATCATTACTGTACAAATAATTTGTTATTATGCTTTCATTTGCAATAAACTGCGCCCATTCGTTTTCACATCATTTTTATTTCCTGACATTTTTACACAAGGGGTATAGCACATGTCATATGATAACCCTGTTGATATAAATTTACATTTCAATTTATTCAATTTATATCTTCGTTCGCCAAGAATCACTAAGTCACTATAATTCTGCGGTGTTGGAGGTAAATCACCAAATAAATCAAATTTGAAATCCGGTAAATTGAAGATATTATTTTGAGCCATTTTGAGAAACTTAAGACGATTATTTGTGGAAACTTATTGATATTTAATGACGTTAAACAGTCTTATATTGTCGAAGTTATTTCAAGGGAGGTCCGATTAGCCCCCACTACCAGAATTACATTCATTTTCAGTTACGGTATTTACCTATGAATGAGAGAACTGAAACACCTTCCACCGCAATTCCTTCCCTTCCCATTCCTACTTAGGGCATTTACCTATGAATGAGAGAACTGGAACACCCCCCACCGCATAACCGGCACCCCCCACCACTCCACCCCACGGACAAATCTCCGATTGGTGGGGTGGGGTGGTGGGGGGGTGTCGGTGATGCGGTGGGGGTGTTCCAGTTCTCTCATTCCTACCCTACTTATCATATTTTGCTTTCTTCATTAAAATTAGTATCGAATGTTATTGCATAGTAATGAATATTGTACTGCAACAAAAATATTTAGTAAGCAGGCGGTGGAAACAAAAGAAGGTAAAACGACGCGTCATTTTGATTTGACAATTAAGAATTGTTTACTTGGCAGCAATTTAAGTATATTTCATTAAATTATACCTAAGTTATCACGTTTTTAACTCAATTTTGCCATGTATTCACGAAATGAAAAAGTAGATATGCTACTAATCTATGGCGAATGTAAAAAAAATAGCAGGCAGGCTGCTGTCTTATATGAAGAAAGATTTCCCGAAAGAATTCATCCACCAAACAACTATTTTGTAAGAGTTGAACGGCAATTCAGAAGCGAACCAGAAGTACCGGAAAATAATTTCATTATCGATGAAGACTCGGAAATCAATGTACTTGCAATTGTCGAGGTAGATCCCACGATTTCGATAAGACAGATGAAGGACCAAACCGGTGTAAATCGGGAATCAGCTCGACGCATTTTGAAAAAACAAATTTAAATCATACAAGTACCAAATACACCAGCATTTATACGAAAATGATTTTCAAAGAAGATTGAACTATTGCAATTGGTTTCTGAACAGACACAATTTGGTTAATAGGTAATTTTCATGAACAAATTTTATTTTCCGACGAGTCCAGGTTCACTAATTTGAGATTATTCAATCGTAACAACACCCGTTATTGGGCACAAGAAAATCCCAGAAATATGAGAGAAAGTGCATATCAGGAGCAATTTAGTTTTAATGTATGGTTAGGAGTAATTGGCAGAAGAATTATTGGGCCAATAATTTTTGATGGTCCATTAAATGGAGAAAGATATTTGGGATTTTTGCAAAACCAGATACAAGATTTTTTTGGAAGAACTGCCACCTAATGTTAACCCAGTAATTTTTCAACAGGATGGGGCTCCACCACATAACAGCAGAGTTGTGGTGAATTATTTAAATGAAAGGTTTGGAGAAAACTGGATGGGAACAAATGGGCCCGTTCGATGGCCTGCAAGGTCACCAGACCTTACGCCGCTTGATTTTTTGTATGGGGCCACCTCAAGGAAAACGTTTATAAGACTCCACCAACAAACAGAGAAGACGTGGAAATGAGAGTCAGAAGAGTAATCGATGGGATTACTGAATTACAGTTAGATAACGTGCTTAGGGCTACCGTCACAAAAACACGATTGTGCAGAGATAATAACGGACAACATTTTGAACATCTGTAGTAAAAAAATGTTTTTTGTATGTAGTACTTCAGTAAATATTTTATTTTAATTTCATTCATTTGTTGTAAAAATGTATTACATAGTGTAATGGTTTTTCATCAATTTTGTTCAAATGTGTTTTACTGATGTTTCTTATTTATTAAAAAAATCGTTTTACCTACTTTTATTTTGTTTCCACCGCCTGCTTACTAAATATTTTAGTTGCAGTACAATATTCATTACTATGCAATAACATTCGATTCTAATTTTAATGAAGAAAGCAAAATATGATAGGCACAGCAATTGTATTGGACAAAAATAAAAGATAAATAAGTATTTTTTAACTAGGTGAAGTAAAAAAAATGGGGTTCCTATCTTGGTTTTTAAGATATCGTGGGTTGTTTAAAGATATTTTTTTTAAATAAGTTAGATCTTATTAGTCTGTTCAGCTACTGGTTATTTCCAAAAAAATATGAGGCACAAAGTTGCATGCCAGTGGTCTCTCGATATCACGGCACACTACGCATCAATATCTGCCAAGGTTCATATCAGGGCCACCTAGACTTAACAAACTAAAATTGATATTAACTGTCATTTTAAAAACAAATGCCATGTTCCGATACATGGTTGAAAAGAGAATCTAGAGACGAATCAGATAGGTAAAAAAAATATACAGGGTGCCATTTAAAATAACAGAGTAGATGTCACTTCCGGTGAAACCGCAAGTGGTGGACAAAAATTTTTTGTACTTATAAAAGAACAATCACGCATTATATAAGTGTACCAAATTTCAAAATAATATTTTTTTTAAATAAACATGCTACGGGGTGTTACATGTCTCCTGTGTCACGCGGTATATATATATATACAATATACATATATATATATATATATATATATATATATATACATATATATACATATATATATATATACAAAAAATGCTGACTGCTGACTGCAACCCCAAAATTTCTAGTTTTATATATATACATATATATATATATATATATATATATATATATATATATATATATATATATATATATATATATATATATATATATATATATATATATATATATATATATATATATTATTATTATTAGCCT
>JANEYF010004214.1:0-41852 GCA_029963845.1 Rhamnusium bicolor
TCTACGATAGAAGATGATATTTAATTTACCTAATTAGTACTTGGTTTTGACTCCATTTACAAAAGAAGAAAAACGTGCAGCTTAATCGGTTTTAAAGATCCAAATGCTACTGTATATTAAGAAATTAATTTTGTTTATTGTAATTATTTTTTTAAATATTTAATTAATTTACAAAAAATGTGTAAAAAATTGTATCTGTACAAATTCATATACAGGACGTTCATAAAAATACAATGTGTGTGTGCAGGAATATTAAATGATTAACCTATTGCTCTTTACCCTAAACATTGTAAACCTAGTGGGCGTGCTCCTTCACTTATTTAATGCGCAAACGGGAACGGTCTAGATACCTCGACAAACCTCATTCGGTTCTGATTGATGGACCCTGCCGTCTGGGACAGCGCTTTTGGACGTCTTTTGTTTTCACATTTCTCGCCAACACGTCTCATACCTCATCTGACGCAGTTTGGCGGAATCCTACTCGAGTTTGGATCGTACATAGTTCAATTAAAAAGTTACTATTTTAATTCAGGATCGATTTATTTACTTTGTTGTAAATATTAAATAAAATGTGTGCATTGGTGAGGGGCAAGATGTAACTTACAGGCGTACTCCTCATATTATGTCTATTATTAGTTAGATGTAAAGAGTAAGGCATATTTTAAAAGTGAAAGTTCTGCACCAAAGACGTAATATTTTGCATACTCATATCGTCTTATCATTTGCACGTTTATCACTTAGGCATTTTTTATTACGCAATTTGTCAATATTCGGATTATTACTTAAAACGTCTTTAAATTTCTCGGCAACAAGAACACAAGGGCCATCTGTTAATGTCTGTAATGTCGTATTTATATTATTTACTATTTCAAAAGATTCCACCACATTAAAAAAAGAAACAAAAATAAATAAAGTACATAAATACGCACTAAAAGCACAGTAAAACTAATAAAAGTATTTATAACCTGGAACGCAGTAAACGCATGAGACAAAATTCACGCGATTGCCACTACAACATTGACTGCGTCAGAATAGAATCTCAGGATAGTCGCGCTTAGAAGCCTCCGATTACTGTGCCTAGCGACAAGCTTTTATGCTACTGTCTTGTTGATGTGCGTAGTTCTCGGTGCATACGTACGTCCGCCCTCTATCCCCACTCGCTAGACTGCATTAAAACGGGCCGGCTTTAGATGTGTATGAGGGCATATTAAAAGATCTGATTGTTGGCTTTTTTTAATACTACCTTAACTGAGGAAAGCGGTCTTTGTAATATTAATTAGTTCCTGTATTACCAGATCTAGTCCCGATCCAAATTTACAGGCCAAACGCGGTATGATAACAAAATGGCAGTAGGTTACGTTCTCGAACATTTAGATGAAATGCTTTTTTAAACAGTGGTAGACCTAACATCAAATATAGTGACCAACATGTGCACCAGATTAGGCCTGATTGGGCCATTTTGTGTGGATGTTTTATGAATTAAGTAGACATGAATGAACCAGAGGTTTTTGAAAAAGAGTTGTAGAATTGTTTTATACTTTTGTTTTCAGTTTTATTTCCGAATTTTGCACATGCTAGTTTAGCAAAAGCGCGAAACGTGCTTCCTGAACTTCCTGGCAATTAATAAACCTATTGAAGATAGAAACTTTAACTTTGTCACAAACATGAGAAATTTGTTGCCGTAAATTCAGAAGTGACTTCAGTAGGTATGGCGACGGTTGGGACACCCCCCACCACCACTTCCATTTTTGCTCTCTCTTACCACCTCCTCTCAGCCAGACAGACAGCTGACGTATACCTCCTGTCTTATCACACTTCCTCATCTGTACCAGTAAAAGTACAGCTTTGCATTACAGGTCTATATTTTACTGGTACAGCTTCTTACAAGTCTGTACTTTTACTGGTACAGGTGAAGAAGTGTGTCGAGACAGGAGGTATATGTCAGCTGTCTGTCTGGCTGAGAGGAGGTAGTGGGTAGAGCAAAAATGGAAGTGGTGGAGGGGGTGTCCCAACCGTCTCCATACCTACTGACTTCGGTAGGGTTTCATACACTCTTGATGCCTTGAATATGTTATATCGAGAAAATCTCAAAGCTGTCTACTATAATGTGGTGCTCGATTTGGTTTGAGCCTCGTGACAATTACTATAAGCTTTCAAAGTTAAGGAATTGTACTGAGAAAACTCTGTAAGAGTTAATTTTGGTCCCAATTAAAAAAATCCAGTAGAAGTAATTTATAAACGAAAATAATTTTAATGAAAATAATTCATTGCCTGCATTCCAAATTGGATATGATAACGAAAAAGTGCTGTTGCGTTGTACCTAACGGAGACTAATTTTTTTAGCTTAGTAAGTCATCAAATGCTGTTGTCATAAATAGCAACCTGTTGTAAACTGTTGTTTTCATACAATGTGTGCTTTATAAAAACAAACTCTTGTTTTTAAAATAATAAATATATAAATCTGTATCAGTTATGTTTGCAGTAACGGCGATTATGTCTGTTTTAGTGTCGTAAAATGTGTCGTTTGTTCACTGTTTGCGTTTCAGCTGTAAATAAATTGGGAGATAACTGAATTTGTTTACTCTGGACTCGCTAGTAAAGCGCTTAATTCGATGAGTGTTCTCGGTGTACCTTCAACAGGACAGGTTTGATTGAAACTCCTAGTGTTGTATATCAGCCTTAATTACGTAGGGAGTTTTTTGTTTGGTATCTGTAGTGGATACTCAAAGGAAGTTGATACTACTTAGTATGAATGTAAAACAACAAAACAAATTATAAATATTTTGTATAAAAGTATGATTATGACAAAGTCGGAAAAATTGTAGAGAAATTCCAAATACATAAAAAAAATTGAATATCGCTTACAAAACTTTTATTTACCTCACGTTTAAATCGAACACGACTTGAATTGTAACACAAACAGGACTGAGTTCGAGGTACAAAATTTGAAATACCTACTGGAAGAAATGTATCGAAACTGTATGCAGTGCGAAACAAGTAATACGTTATTATATATGATAAACATTGTTTTTATTTAAAAACAGGTGAAAGTAATAGGTCGGAATTTTAGAAAAAGAAGACTATTAGGGCCTTATAAGAAAACTTTCAAGATTTTCTTGTTCTTTTAAATGGACACTTATTTTTACTTAACTTCTTTAATACTTACGGTCATTAAATACATCACTGGAGTTCAAGTACATGTGAACGTTTACTGAAGAAGAAGAAGAAGAAGATGAGGAGGAAAAAGAGGAAAAAGGAAAAATAATTACCCTTATCATATAATTTACACGGTGTGCTCTATAGAAAAAGTGAATATTATTAATATTTACGAAAACATGTTAAATCGATTTCCTGATTGTTTTAATAATCCATATGACATCTTATCTTCAGTAGCACAGAAAACTTACAGAGAAGAAGAAATAGATAATACCAAATTTAATAATACCTAACTTAGCTCTCCAAGTACTTATGCAAAACAGGTTCTTCCCTTTCGAAAATGAATCGTAGCTAAATACCTCTGGATGATGAGAAGGCAGACCGCATCTTATGCACCTGTCACACTGTGGAGATGATCCGATTGTCAATATTTGGCAAAGAGGAACTACTGCCAGTGGATCTGGACACATTCTCACCCAATAAAGTTGTCGGTTTCATTAAGAGACTGAACTTATTGGGTGAAAGATAACTAGGAGTGAGCCACAATAGGTCTGCTGATGGCCGTAGTGGAGGCTCCGCGGGAACCCACTCACAGAAAACCTAACCTAACCTAAATACCTCTGTATTTGAAACGTGGTCCCGGTGAAAGTTGAAATATTAGTGTATTAAACAAATAATGGAATAGTTGGCTCGATCGAAGTTGGCACTATCTTTATACTCCTGTTGAGGTGCATTAAATTAACAAGTCATACAAACACAGTGTAATGGTAATTGCAAATTTCAATATTACCCACAAATTAAATACATTGTAAAAATATTATTCTGTTCAACTGCAATTGTTCATATAAATCGAGCAAAACGGATGTTTTATGATATGTCTGTAAGTAGAGCAATGCCTGAATCAGTGCATCGTATCTAGCAGGCTAACATTGTACATTATTATTTATTCCCTCTATGAACAGACTTTTATTATAATATTTTAAGATTATTGACCTCATTTTGAAACAGTATAAACTTCATAATTTATATCAAAATCGTGGCAAAATAATCGTAGGTTATATACAAATTTATGGCATCATAAACTTCACCTACCTTATTATGTACCAACAAAACCATTTATTGTTCACGTAAAATTATTATGTTATACTCGTAGGTGAAACACTATCTACTGAAAGCTTATTAATATGACACTCATAAGAGCATATAGTGTCAGAATATAAGTTTAATTTGATTTGTCCTGATTTCTTCAATATTGGTCTCACAGTAATTTGTTATACACTTTTCCTTTAGCAACAAATGGTAATGTGGTCGGTTTTAGGATAGAATTATAATAAAAACTTGGACATGCTGGACTAAATTATTTAGAAAGGAAAATAAAACTACATAACATTAGGTCGAGAAGTCTTCCATAAAATTGTTTTTAAAAAAAGACAGAATATTTCTGATGATATTGGTGTCTTGGCCAATCGATGATGTGACATTTAACCTGCCGGTACCGAGGATATGAAAGTGTATAAAACACACAAACAAATATGAACAAAACTTTGTAAATTCGTTGTATTATTTCAGCACGGTAAATAGTGTCTGGGACTACAAAGGTCAAAAGCAAAACTATTGTTCTTTCTTTTATATAACATTGTATATATAGACCAAGTCCTGTAGGAGGTGGACCTGATTCCTAGTCCAACATATCCGCAAGTGGAACTATGTAAGCGCCTCGGCAGATCTACTCCGGTGCTAGTTGGTGGATCCTGCTAGCCGAAATACTAATTCAGGTGCTCTTCTGTCTTCGTATTCTTAGCTGAGAAATTTGGCAGCCAGGAATCTCATCTGTCGCGGATGCATCTCAGCGGGGCAATATTCGAGTTTGGATCGTATATGTAAACATGAGTAGACTTATTAGAGCAACGTCACTAGAGAATAATAATAATAATGAACTCAAACGCTTTAAAGTGGAATGATGTGACTTGTTTACGAGGACAGCAGCTAAGTCATAACTGATTGTAGCTGTTGTAGTCATTTGTAAACAACAGAAAAAGTAGTGGGCTCGTAGGGGAACTGTGAAGTATACCTGAGTTACAGATAAAAACCTAAACGTAAAGTCATGATCATTGTGATCAAAGGTCTTCAATAAATCACCTAGAGCTGGAACTAATAAGAATAAGTGTCATTTTCAACCAATTAATCAAAAATCCACTTAGAAAAATATTTAAGTAAAATATAATGTTCACGTTTTACAATTCCCTGTATTTTTTTGCGCAGTCTACCCATTGCAACCAATGACTATATATAATTTCCGTACAATAAAAAATATAAAACACCCAGTAAATAAAAGATTGACTAAAGATTGAATAACGTTCTACATGCCTTGAGAATCTTTCCCCGCATCGACCCTGCCTTGTGCCACCTCGTATTTTCATGACCCCTTCTTCTGCGTTTCGTGGAGCCACAAGTGGTAGCAGGCCATGCCTTTCCTCTGACAGTTGCGCTCAGCCCTGCAGTCCGTCGCGAGCGTATTTCACTTGTTTTCACACTTTCGATTTTACAGACTAACTCGTTTTGATTAATTTTTGATATTTTGTGTAAAACGTGTTATGTGTCGTTAATTACCCGTAAATCACAAACGTTTTTTGTTAATAGCAATAGTAAAGCATAGTGAGGAAGAAGAAGAAACGCGGATAAATGGTGGATAAGCCTTTTTAAATATTATGTTTTCATTAAATTGGGTTCTTTTTGAAATGATTCAGGGCACGATATATTTTTAAACAAATTGAATTACAATTCTCTAGTTATAAATATAGTTAAACATTTTTTTCCTGTAAAGCAACAATATAACAAAATTCATTTGCAGACTACTGATTTTTAGTTTTTTTTCTACTAATTGTTTCCCAGTTTATTTAATCTTTTGGTATTAAATCAAAGACTTTCATAATCACTTTTTAAAAACTAGCACAAAGTTCTAATTCGATTTAAATTTTCCTAGTTAATGACTCGATGCTAATCGTAGAGGCTTATAGTAATTAATTTTCGTACCAGTGCATCATTAAACAAGACACTCGCTTGGGCTTGAAAGCTACTCCGCGTTTCTCACCCTTTGTTTGTTTATCTACTTTTGTTTCTATGCAACAATATTTAGGTGACTGTTTTCTGGACAAAGCTGTTAAAAATATGCGAATGCTTTGCATAGAAAACCTAGGAAGCTGTTACTGGTCAAATTATTCTATATTCTTTTAGCTGAATTGAGGTTGACCTACATAAAATCCGAATGATATAAATTTGCGTTTTTAGAGTGTTAAAAATCATTATTCACTTCCTGAAGAGCGAAATTTAATGTATGTGTCAAGTGCAGAATGGCTCGCGATAAGTAGTATTAAAAAAAATCAATTTATTATGGGTTTTGTGCATGAGAATGATATTCGTATGATGCAATATATATAAAATAAATCTTTAGTTTTAAAAAAGTAGGTAATGCAGGTTTCGTAGAATCTTAATTTAAATTCAAATTAAATGGGTATTGCAAATTTATTAATTGGTGGGGGAGAATTCTGTGTATTCTTGTGAATACTCTAGAGTGAAACAACATTGAGGTATGCGAGAATACAGAACTTGGTGCTGAAATAATATAATAACGTTTAGATGTAGTATTCCTGTATTGAGCCCTAATTGAAACCTTAAACAGCGAAATGACGA
This sequence comes from Rhamnusium bicolor, assembly GCA_029963845.1. NCBI lineage: Eukaryota > Metazoa > Arthropoda > Insecta > Coleoptera > Cerambycidae > Rhamnusium > Rhamnusium bicolor. The sequence goes on from JANEYF010004214.1 coordinate 6,847, forward strand.
GTTCCTCTATAATTATTTTTTTCGTGTATAAAATATTTTCCATTTCATTCGCATATATTTTCCATTTATGTAGATTACCAGAATGTTTTTCGTATAATAGGCATTTCCCCCTTTTTCTATTTGCTTATCCTACATTTGCAAATCTAAGCTCACTAAATTTTGTTCGAATTTTTTTGACCCCACTAATGAGGTAAAAATAACAATAACAAAATTTCGAATTTTAGTCCTATGATGCACCGAAACACAAGTAATCAGTGAAATCGAAGACGGTACTGTCGTGTTGCCAAATTTACTTATTAGCGTATCCCTAGGTATAGCATTTTTCATTACCAGATACCGGGATATCGTGTGTCTCAAATTCAATGCTCACCATTGCGATCTCTGAAACCATAACAGCTATAAGGTTGATTAAATGGGATCAGTTTTAGCAAATTTTATGCTGATTCCAAATTTGTTAGGAAATCACAGCCAACTGAAACTGTTTTTGGAATTTTCCAAAAAAAAACGAAAATTTTGTGATTTCTCTTTTTTGGCTGTAGCCAAATAATCCTTGATCAGACCGGTTTTAGACTTTTACATTTTGGAGACTAATGGTTTGCCGTAGAAACGAATCTTCGATATTCTTTTGTTCTCGAGACACATTAATAACACAGGAATTGCAATTACTTAAGTTAATGCTTGGAAAAACTGGAACATTTGCATTGTTAGAAATTCTAGAAATATTTGCATCTAGACCAATGTTTATGGCATTTTCATTGTCGCCAATTATTTTCTTGGAGACACTTATTTTGTTGTTAACACTATCTTCTATATATGCTTCTGCTGTTGTTGAAGAACCCCACCCACCGTGTCTTTTCAAACTGGAAAGATACGTTCCATCGTGAACCAAAAGAGTCGCTGACATTCGGCAAAAGCAGTGCCCAGTAAAACTTTCAAGGTTTAGGAAGTTTTAAATAGTCTGCAATTTTTTTTACATCTGTCTAAACGTGTTTATCCCTACCACTTGAACTGTACATTTGCCATGTTTGTATTGAATGAAAAATCGTTTATGTCTTATGGATGCAGGTCTAAGTTGAACATATCGACGATAAAGATCCAACCAATTATCTCCTTTTGACACCGAAAACGTTCTAGATTCATGAGTTTTAGAATCTGGAATGGTTGTGATCAAAAAATTCTCCATTGTCCTGAATGTCAACCATGGTAATATTCATCAACTCCTCCCATCTGAGGGCACCAGCCACTCCAATAATTAACACTACCTAAAATAATGTCTTATTACAACAGATTGAAAGAAAAAAACTGAAATTTGTATTACCTTTAGAAGTAATGTCATGAGGAGCGTTAAGTAAAAAAGCATTAATTCGATCTCTGGTAAATACTTCAGATTTCTTTGTCAGATTCTCTTTTTAAAAAGTCAATTAGTTTCGGAAACTTCGAAATATCTACATTTTCTTCCAATGCTTCTGAACATTGAGTAAATTGACCACATCGTGAAAGAGTTCAACGTTTTAGCCTTTTCTGCGAAATAGGCGAGTAGGAACACTTCTGTATAAACGTTCACTTTCTTTTGACGGCACTAGTTTACGAAAAGAAGTTTTTCCTTTTTATAACGTTCTTTTGATTTACGTGGAAGGAGGTCGGGACTCATACTTTCAGCTGCTGCAACAATTTCTGCAGGAATATCTTCGTCTGACTTCATCACTTCCTCAAAAGCAGCAGATACAAGACAGAACGCGTCAGTTTAGCAAAAGAATTTGTTTTGTTTGTTAGTCATGACAACCGTTTGAGCAGTATATTATTTTAAATAAAATCTGACAGGCGGCAAATTTAAAATTTTAGAAAGACTTTAAAGCAAAAACTTCACAGCCGTAGAAAAAATAGTATGTAACACACATATATCAAGCTTCATTGCAAAACTCGTATGATACTTTCATGTATCGTTTGCCACACTGGTATTACAATGCACTATTTTGTAATCGGTGCCAAATTTTCTTAGTTGTTCAACTGGCAATGCATTTTAACAGCAGTAAAATGTATACGGTTCTAAAACTTACTGGAGCCACCTAGAATTTAGCAGGTTTTCATATATTTCAGGATTCAGCTTTATTGTTTACGTAAATCAAGGAAGACTGCTAGTGATTTACTTGCAGGTGTAATATCTTATTGCCATTTTAATACATTGCATTGATATATAAATAGAGGACTTCACTAATGACGAAAATAATTATCATTACTACAAAAACTCTTATACTGTCTCTTGCACAGCCTGCTGATGAAGTATGTCAGTTAATAAGACACATTTCCCATTTACAAAGACAAACTCTTGGAGTATGGGCGTATGCTTGAAACAGCAGATTAATAATATCTCAAGGCTTAGCAACGAACTGATTTTATCCATTTTTAAAGGAATTTCGTCCTTATGTGTAAGGATATCCAAAGTGGACCGTGCTAGTTAAAACTTAAACAAGAAGTGCGCTACGTTGCTTTTTAATTTAAAGTAAAATATTTATAACAAAGAAGGTCTAGTGCCATATCCCCAAAAAACAATTATGCAACTACAGACACGTGTTTCGGAGTTATTGCCTCTCATCAGCGACGCGTAGCTAAGGAATTGTATCTAAAATATGATAGATAGATATAAATTTGTGATTATACATCGAGTTAACAAAGCATGGCACAAAATCGAATTTTGTGAAAATACACAATTTTTGAAAAATCCAAGGACACCAACTTGATTTAAAATTATTGCTCATGTATGACGCCATCTACTTTTTTTATAGCAACTCTCAAGAAAGGAATTTAGATAAAGTGGTCATATAAAAGATATACCTAAAACTGTCTTAAAGTATCAGAAGCAACCAAACTAAATGTCTATTAGTTATGCAAGATAATCCTCATTGTCACCACTAGACAAATTGAACTTGGGATAATAATAACATTCTTGAATCGACAGTTTGTATAATTCTGGAAAAAGAAAAATGGCACTCCAACAAAATTAGACGTTCACGAGTTAGCAGGTGACTTTGATCAATAGATATAGGTTTGTGAGCATTTGGCGAAATTTGAAGATCCCAGGTTCTTGAAGTGGATATTATTTCCAATGTAAATCGTCACACCTGTACCATATGTACTTGATAGTTATGGTTTCTCATTGGATACACGTATCACATACACAGTATCCTCCAAAAATCAATGTGTGTACGGGAATTGTTGGTGGGAGAATTTTAGGCCCCTTCTTTTTGAGAACACCCTAACTGGACCGCGGCACCTGCAGTTTCTTCAGTAATAACTGATTTCTGCTTTGACTATTTTGTTCTCCAATGAAGACAACCCTAATCTGCCATAACTTCAGATATCGGCAAGATGGAGCTCGCTACATTATGATATTGATGCCCGGCTATATTTGAACGAAATTCCTCCTAACCGATGGATTGATCAAGTGACCAGTCAGATCTCCAGATTTTACCCTGCTGGATTAGTTCCTACAAGGTTACATAAAACTAAGATTTTGACCTCTAATTTTAAGCGGATTATGAGCGATTCATCATAAATTCACCCACCTTTAACTTCGAAATTTATGAACGAATTTCAAAATTTCAAAAACCAAATTTAGTTTATATTCGTATCTCTTCTAATTTCGGATATGTATTTTTCTAAAAGTATGTATTAAAATATTTGAAAAAAAACTCTATAATTTGGTTTTTGAAATTTTGAAATCCGTCCATAAATAACGAAGTTGGAGGGGGTGAACTTATGGTGGATCACTCAGTACCAAACTCACTTATAAAAATATGGATTGCTATTCAAAAAAATGCGGCTGACATCGTCCACCAGACACGGTTAATGGCACTGATTTGCTGTTGATGTTAGGTGTGTTCGTGATTTTGAATTTGTCTCACACTTGATCGAGTCACTGAATAGCTGAAAATTTCCACCATACTGTGAGTGCAGAAAAATTACATTTTATTTATTTGAAAATTATAAAAAATATTTTATTCAAAATAGTCTCCATTGGAATTTATACATTTTTCCCACCTCTCCGGCAGGTTATGAATGCCACGCCAAAAAAACAATTCTTCCTTTGAAGCGAACCAGTTGTCGAGCCATTTTCGTACATTTTCATTAGAATCGAAGTGTTGTTCGGCGAGTGCATGTCCCAATGATGCGAACAGATGGTAATCGGACGGAGCCAAGTCTGGAGAATAAGCCGCATGCGCTAGTATTTCCCAATTGAACGCCTCGATCGTATCCGTGACCCGTTTTGCTGTGTGTGAGGGGGCATTATCATGAAGCAAACTGACTTTATATTGCCTTTTTGCATATTCCGGTCGTTTTTCACGTATTGCTCGATTCAGAGCGATCATTTATTGTTGGTAGCGATCACTGTTAACGGTTTCACCAGGTTTTAGTAGCTCATAATATATTACACCCTTTTGATCCCACCAAACGCTTCTTTCCAAAACGATTTGGTCTTGCAATGGATGTTGATGGTTCGCCTGGATTCACCCATGATTTACGACGCTTAGGATTCTGAAAATATATCCACTTTTCATCACCTGTCACTATTCGATGGAGAAATGATTTTTTTTATATCTGACGAGCAGCATTTGACAAGTGGTTTTTCGATTTTCTTGCTGTCTTTCATTCAGTTCATGTGGGACCCATTTTCCCACTTTCTGAATCTTTCCCATAGCTTTCAGACGAAGATATACTGCTTTCTGCGTCACTTTTAATTGTTCCGCGAGTTCTTGTTGAGTCTGAGTATCGTCTTCATCCAACAAGGCTTGCAAGTCCTTGTCTTAAAACTTTTTCGGTGGTTTCCCACGCTCCTCGTTTCTCACGTCAAAATCACCACTTTTAAATTTTTTAAACCACTCGAAGCACTGAGTTTTGCCAAGAGCATGTTCACCGTATGCTTCGACAAGCATTCTATGCGATTCTGCAGCAGTTTTCTTCAAATGATAGCAGAAAATCAATGCTGTCCGCAAATCATAGTTCGTAGGCACAAAACTCGACATGTTTGAGGTTATAGAAAAATATACCGGTGTATGAAACTTAGGTTATTGTGTGTTGACAAACTTCGTCAGCTGTTAGAGGAAGAAGATGGCGCTGTAGAAGCGGTCTTACGGTCTTTAAACTGATAGCGAGCACCATCTATAGGGAAATTCCGGTTTCATACTTCCACACCGTAAAGTATTGCGTGATTTGTATATGTCAGATTCCTTATTTGTGTATTTCTTCCTTAGTATCTTGGTTACTTATTAACTTATCATTCTCAAATATTAACATAATAGTGACTATTTATTTTAATAACATGTTGCAATCAATGGTTCTACGAAAAATGATTGATCTACGCCGGGCACTGAGTGTCCCTGCCATCACACAACAGAGAAAGCACGTTTCAACCCATACAAATTTTGTGAAAAACACTTTTTCAACTCTTTCCCGTAAAACTTACTTTTCCGACTGACTAATGGATTTGTACTATATAAAAAATTCTCTTTCTCATGCTTACATAAAAAAATCATTATTCACTTTTCGATATACGTGTCAAATACAGAATGGTATTTTAAACGTAGGTTGAAAATAAATCAATTTACTTGGGTTTTGTTCATAAGGATTATATTCGCCTATAGCCATAATGTGAAGTGGGTATATAGGGTGGAGCAATAGTGCTTCCGACTTCGATATGTTGAGCTCTATGATAGCTAGAAACTTGATTTATAAACGTAAGGAAACTAGACAAAAAAGTTTATAACCGGAAATTGTTTTCGAACATACAGGGTGAGCCAAGACTGTTCTACAGGGTCACGTAATATTTTTTAAAAGAAATGCGATATACAGGGTGGTCCGAAGTTTCCCTGACAAACTTCGACACGTGATAGAGGGACTTAAAATAAGCCGAAAAGTTCCTATCAACTTACATCCTTAGGGGATTGCTAACAAAGATACAGGATGTTAAAGTTTTGTGAAAAAACAAACAATTTTTTTAATAACTCTAAAATTACGAAAGCTATCGACTTGAAGTTTTAGGGGCGGTGATGATTTTTAAGTCTCTATTGTTTCATAAAATCTTATCCTTGTACTGCCTCCAGTGGCGCCGCCAGAGGGTGGGGGAGATGAATTTTTCGCCGGAACTATGTTACGCCACTGTTTTGTGCAGTTGATTTTGAGATTGTTCGAGTCAGTATTTAATTTGGAAGAAAGAAGGTATCTTTTAGTTTTTTCGTACAACACTCACTTTTCGAGTAAAACGGCTATTTCTGCTTTCTCTACTAAAACAGTAACACCTTTCCTACATTAATGATAAAATTAATAATCCTAGTTGCCTTTGGTAAACAATGAAACAGTGTTGTCAGTCAATGTTTGACCTGTCAAAACTAGTGTTAGTGTTGTGTACCAAGTTTAAGTTCTCGCAGGGCAGCACGACAATTAGGAACATCCAAGTCTAAAGTGCTACGAGTATTACATCGAGACCACAGAAAAGCTTATCATTTATATCCCGTACAAAATTTACATCCCGGTGATACAGAGAAGCGTTTAAATTTTTGTCGTTGGCTAATTAACTCTGTAAGGGGGAATCCCGAATTCTTAAGAAAAAATATTATGGACCGATGAGGCGACGTTTACCAAAGCTGGAGTAGTGAGTCACCATAATATGCATGTTTGGGCACACGCAAATCCTCACCAAACCCGCCTTCGATCATTTCAAAATGAATTTAGTGTAAATGTTTGGTTGGGTATTATTGGCAACAACATTTGTGGCCCACACTTCTTGCCGCCTAGGCTAAATGCAGAATTGTTTCGGGATTTCCTCACTCATAACCTTCTCGAAATAATGGGAGATGTTCCCCTTGATGTACGAAATGAAAGTTGGATACAGTTGGATGGAGCCCCGGCGCATTTTGGACGGGTGGTGCGCGAATGGTTGGACGGTAATTATCCTGAGAGATGGATAGGTCGTGTGGGAAACAATTATAACGCCCAGGAGAATATTGTAAGAGGTCCGGTGGCCTGGCCACCAAGATCACCTGACCTCACGCCTTTAGATTTTTATATGTGGGGTTATTTAAAAGAAAAAAGTTTATGCTACACCGGTGACAACGCGAGATCAGCTACTTGAGCGTATCCAACAAGCTTGCAACGAGATGAGGGAAAATCATCATCAAGTATCCACCGCTGTCAATTCCACAATTCAGAGGTGTCACAAATGTATTGAAGTGAATGGGCTCCAATTTGAGCAACTTCTTTAATTTCCTGTGTTTCACTGTTTGGTAATGAGTTTTATTTATGTTCTTAGTTTTTACATAGATTCTGTAATTTATGAAATAAATGATAAACTTTCAATAAAGTTTAGTCATGAAAATGCTTTTTACTATTTTACTCGAAAAGTGAGTGTTGTACGAAAAATCTAAAAGATACCTTCTTTCTTCCAAATTGAACACTGAATCGAACAATCTTAAAATCAACTGCACAAAACAGTGGCGTAACATAGTTTCGGTGAAAAATTCATCTCCCTCACCCTCTGGTGGCGCCACTGGAGGCAGTACAAAGATAAGATTTTATGAAACAATAGAGACTTAAAAATCATCACCGCCCCTAAAACTTCAAGTCGATAGCTTTCGTAATTTTAGAGTTATTAAAAGAATTGTTTGTTTTTCACAAAACTTTAACATCCTGTCTCTTTGTTAACAATCCCCTAAGGATGTAAGTTGATAGGAACTTTTCGGCTTATTTTAAGTCCCTCTATCACGTGTCGAAGTTTGTCAAGTAAACTTCGGACCACCCTGTATATCAGAACATTTTTTTGAAACCTCTTTGTAGCCTCCATTCACTCTTGTATTATTATTGACTTTCTCTCAATCACTTGGATGTAATGATTTTTTTTTTGTTGAAATTATACCATTTACACGTGTATATTAAAAATATCACTACAATTATAACTATCGAAAATATGTTAGGACCAGTTATGGAACATCTGTGTGATGACACTCAGCCATTTTTACTTCCTAAAAGTATCAGAGTGGCCAAAAAGGGTTTTTAAATTTACAACTTTTTTAACTTAATTTTCTAAATTTTTCTCTGTATATTTTTAACACGAAATTTTGATATCTTACTATTAAAGATTAGGCCTTAAATGTAAGGTATCATACGCCTAATTTATACACTGAAGAACAAATCCAATATGGCGACCGAGCGCCATCTTGACATTTCAGTTTTTGAGTTTTGACTCAAGTTCGCAAATCTAATTAAAAACAACTCAAATTTAAAAAAAAATTTAAGCCTGTCAAAAATTAGACCTTGCTTTTGGACCTTATTGTATATGGAAACTACTAAAAAACTGAATTAATCACCGCGAAATCTCTACTTTAATATCATCTATTAAGAACCCAATCTAATCGTAGAGAGTGCTTAGATAATTAGATAATTGTGGCGAATATCAACAATTATCAAATGGATTGTTTAAAATTTAATGGTGAAGATAGAAAATCTAATAACGTATTAATTTGTATCAATTTGTATTATATAAGTACACGCAAGTACGAAAATTATAATTAATTTTATGCCAGCCGCTGTTTACAAGCGAATACAGCCAAAATATACATTTCATATTTAATTAAAAAAGATTTGTGTGTGCCGTATGAAATTTGCGTTGCAGTTTAAAGTCTGAATTAACAGCTGCTCTTTCTGATGAGCGTGTATTTGTTAGGGCGTAATTTAAACTGATTAATACATGTTATCTACGGAACTGTATGGAAGTATCATAGTAATTATTAAAAGCGTCCACGGCTATATGTAAAGTCTTGATAATTATCAAGACTTTACACAGCCGTAGATGCTTTTAATAGTTATTATGATACTGCCATACGGTTCCGTAGATAACTAACATGTATTAATCAGTTTAAATTGTAATTATCATTTTCAGTTGGTAAATTCATGAAAGTTTAGTTGTGTTGTGCCCCATACAATACTGTAGTGATTTGAAAGGGGAAGTTTTAATTTTTTTCCCTTCATCGCGTCATGAAAGAGACTACATATTGATTTTAAACAAGCTGAAGTTTTGAGTGTATGTCTGAGGAAGATTTTAATAGTAATTAACGTATTCAATCAATCAACTGGGTTTCGGTCCGGTTATCTTGATTGCTGAACACAAAGGATTTGATGAAAGGATTAAAAAAAAACCAAATAAACAGTATAATTGTCGACTAACAAAAACTCTAGTACTAGTATCCGTTTTACAAGTTTTTATTTTTTTTTTGTTTCTTTTTTTTATTTAAAAAATTATTAATACTTTTTATTACTTGTCTAATTTTCACTTTATTTGTTATTTTACAACTAGTTTCATCCTATTCGGACATTTTCAAGTAAACTAAATTATACACAGATTTTACTTCCATTTAAATATAAACTGAACTGAATAGAAGGATGGGTCACTTTATGGTTGATAATATAATTCAAATTTGTACAGATGTTATGTCTTTAAATGTAGGGGTGTTTTCAAGATAGTATGGTGTGATTTTTATTAGCAAGTTATTTGAATAAGTTTAATAACGGAGAATTATTTAAATTTATTTGGTCGTTTAATATGTTGTAATTTTTATTCCTATTTAATTTATTAATTTCTAGCACTTCTAATAAGATAAGTTTTTTACTTTTCCCACAAATATGTAATATTTTAGGTTGATGGTCATCAGTTATTGTATGACCAGAGTCTGTTAGATGTTTATAAAAGTTGGAATGTTGTTTTTGTGTGTAAATATGTTTTTTATATCTTACTCCGAACGATCTACCGGTTTGACCTACATATGAGGCGTTACATTCTGGGCACACCACATTTTTTAGAGATATCAGTATTTTGTTTAGCATGGAAAAGATATCTGCCTATATTTTTGTTAGAACTAAAAGCTGTTCTAATATTAAATTTGGAAAAAGTATTTCTAATTGAAAAAGAGAGTTCACCTGAATATGGTAATGAAATGTATGTTTGAACTTTTTTCTCGTTAATAGTGAGATAAAGTTGTTTCAAGAGGGACTTATTTTGTTTTTTGTAGATTAGATTGTTGATTATATTTTGAGGGTACCCGTTATTATGTGCTATAAGTCTTATTGTGTCTAATTCTTCTTTTAAATCTGTCTCAGATAGAGGTAAGCTGAAGGCTCGGTGTGTCATAGATTGATATGCGGCTAATTTGTGGGAGAGAGGGATATAGGAATTAAAGGGTATAGTGGTGTCTGTGTATAATTTAGTTTACTTGAATATGTCCGAATAGGATGAAACTAGCTGTAAAATAACAAATAAAGTGAAAATTAGACAAGTAATAAAAAGTGTTTATAATTTTTTAAATCAAAATGGATTTTCACAAAGTAACTTCATCTTCAATCAACTTTTTTTATAAGTTTTTGTTATATATGTCAGTTTTCAAGTTATCTTTGATGTACTAAACGACTTTAACATATGAAAGGAAGATAAAAGGGCCAAGAACACTACCTTATGGAGTACCAGATTTAGTTTGACAATTATCTAAAATGGCATTAACATATTCAACAATAAAATTACTCATTCCGAGTCAATGGATTTTTAAAGTGTTATAAATGTATCTAACATATAACTTATAAATTTCATATACTCAAAATCGTTATTTCTGTTGTAGAACACTCTAGATAAATAAGAAAAATTCCAATTACATTTATCTACGACCTTCTGTTATTTTAGCCAAAGTTTAGTGAAATTTTCGATATAATGCACAAAGTAATATTCGCGAAAAGAAAAACACAAAACTAAGCCATGTTGTCAACAAAATTCATGCATCTTGTTACTTTGATTTTACATCAAAATGTTTAAATGACTCTTAACAGATGTCATAATTATTTAAATGTCAAATCTGATCTTCATGTACTCCCTACATAGAAAATACTATTTTGCTCCCTCATTTCAGAGAGCAAAATAGTACTTTTCCTCCCTCGGGAGGAAAATACTTTGCTTCCCTAGGGAGGAAAATACTTTGGCTCCCTCTGGAAGCAAACAAGTAAAAACTTCAAATAGCTGTAATAGTAATGTATAGACTTCTTTTTATTGATACACAAACTTCCTGAAAATGAATGATTTTCTTTGAAACAGATTTTTTTATTACTAATTTTTATTTATGAAAATTGAAAACAGTTTAAATCGAGGTTTAAATTAACATCAGAACTTAATATTGTTAAAATTTATGGTACAATTAGTTAAATTACTAATGGAGATTTCCCCTGAAGAAATATTGGCTCTGCTGGTGGAGATCAGTTCCTGTTTGTTGTTTTCCAAAGTCTTGGTCGCTGATGAAGTACTTGTCGAAACAAAATTTTCAAAAACAAGACAACGTTTTTTGGTACTTGAAGTAGTACTTTCTCCCGTAATTATTTGGCTGGCTACCTCACATTTTTTAGAAATACAATCATCTAAGTACCCTTCTGCTACTGCGTTTGTTCGCCATCCCCCATGTCTTTTTAGAGTGAGAATGTCACTTCCAGCATTGACTAATAACGTAGCTGAAGTACGGCGAAAACTGTGTCCAGTATAGCCTTTCGAATCATCCAAATTTAAAAATATTGCTATTCTGTATGGAATTTTGGCAATTGTGTTTTTGCCAATTACCTGATTTGTACATTTCCCTTTAGCATAAGTTACAAAAAAATCTAGAATGACATGTTTTAGGGGACCTACAGTCCAGATATATTCTATACATATCCAAGACAGATACTCCGTTTAAAATATCATTTGTTATTGTAAATGTCCTTTTGATATTAGTTTTTGAGTCAGGTATTTGCACCACCAAAATGTCGCCTTTATCACTGATATCCTCAAGTACCATTTTAACTAATTCATCGCTACGGCATGCCCCAGCAATTCCAAATATAAGCACAACCTGAAAAAGGAAAATGCACTTATGATAACTGCCTAAAATGTCACTTAATTGTCATATATATACTTTCTAATAAAAAATGCCGCGTTACGTTTTTATTTATTATTCAACAATAACGATCAATCTTACCTTCATATGTGAGTAAGTTTCATCTGGAGCTTCTGCAATAAACTTGTTGATATCCTTCCTTGAAAAAGTATTGCCTTTCTTGGCTTTATATCCAGCAGATTTCCTTTTTAAAAAAAGCTACTAATTTAGGAAACTTAATGTCGATATTGTCTTTAATTTGGAGTGTAGATCGCAACATGCTGTATTTGCTCCATAATGTTGAAGGCTTCAAATCGGCGCATTTTTTGGAAAAGTAAAATACGACCACTTCTTCACATATTTTTATTATTTGCCTAGTCTCCATACAACAATTAAATAGCTGGTACTCTTTTTCATATTTTTCACAAGACTTTAACGGTAATAGATTTAACACAACCACGTTTGCTTCTTCCAGAATATCTTGAGGAACTTCATCTTAACATTCGGAATACATTATTATAAACTTTTTTGGAAGTTTGTTTATTTTGAAAACAAGAAGCAACCTTAGCAACGTTCCATGTACTTTGATTTTTAACAATATTTACTTATCTAAATACCTATTGACATTTTGACATATTTGGTTTTTTGATTGTCATGCATAAGAAAATATAATAAAATATATGTAAAACCAATGTAAAACACTGTAAATGGTCATAGTAAAAATCATATGTATTACACAGGAGCAAAATGCCATTTCCTCCCTTGGATATTGATCAAACTATCCGCGGGAGGAAATTATGCACTTTTCTCCCTTGTCATACAAATAGCTATTTATTAGTTTTTTCGTATTCAAGCTGTCGTAGATAAAATGTTGTACATTGCACGTAAGCATATTACACCACTCATGTGTACTCCCACTCGTGGTTGATGTTCTCATCCCACTAATGATGTAAATAACTATTTGTTTAATATGTTTTGCAATATTAAGTGCGAGTTAATATTTTCAGAAATGACAAGTTCTCTAATTTCGGGGAAATCAATCATCGTTGCAACTAGTGTATTGTTTTTTCAATGTATTTGTAAAGTTTTCTTTTTTTTGTACGCTGGAAACATCAACAGAATTGATCAAACAATTCTAATATGCTGCATCCTCAATACGTTTATAAATTCAGAGTACAACTAATACTTCGATAATAATTAAATTGTACAAATATATGTATTTTATAATGAATGCTTTCGTTTAATTATTAAATGTAAGGAGAGTGTAAATAGAATGCTAATTAGTATGTTAACAGACATATTTATTGAATTGTGAAAAACGAACATTTTTTTGTAAGTACTATGGTTAGTTGCAACCATATAAGTTTTATTGAGCAATAAGTACAAAATTCAAGAATAAACTTAAAAAATAGAGGTTTCTTCAAATAATTTATTAGAAAAAAATTATAATAAGTGCTCATTATGTTGCCCATTTTGATTGACACACGCTTTTGAAATGAGATTTCTACTGTTCCTGAAATTGCCCGTGTGATAAATCTAAAAGCAGTTATTACCCTTTCCTTCATATTTTGTACTGTTGTTGGTGTGTCTTTATAAATAATTTCCTTCAGGCATCCCTATAAAAAAAATCCATTTTTGTAGGATCTGGGATCTATCGGGCCTTTTTAGTGGGTCCATTTCTTCCAATCCATTGAAGTGAATAGGTATTATTTAAGTGGTCTCTAACTGCATTGAAATAATGTGGTTGAGCACCATCTTACTGAAACCACATCCTATTTCGAATCCTTTCAGGAAGATTCAACAATAATTTTGGCAGATAGTTTTCCAGAAAATGAAGACAAATAGCTCTAGTCAATGTACCATCAAGAAAATGTGGCCCCATTACATGTTCTCCAATAATTCCTCCCCAAATGTTTATAGACCATCTGTACTGGTTATCAACTTGTCTAAAAAAAGTGAGGATTTCCCGAAGCATAATAATGCAAATTCTGCCTATTAACAAATCCATTTTTTATGAAAAGTTGCCTCATCAGTGAATAAAACATTACTGAAAAAGGTGACATCTTGCATTTTATCTCTGGCCCAATTACAAAACTGCAGACGCCTTTGAAAATCGTCATCAGATAGTTCTTGGTGTATTTGAATATGACATGCATGAAATTTATTTGTTTTTAAGATTCAACCAACAGACTGGTCTACTTATTCCTACTAATGAGCTCACTTTTCTTACTAATATGGGGATTCTCAACCGTTGCCAGCACCACAGAAAATTCATTTTCTTCGTTCACAACACGTTTTTCTTTTATATTCGACATTTCCAGTTTCCACAAATTATCGAGAAGGTTTTGGAAGCTGCAAACATCCGGAAGCCTTCTTTCAGGATAACGTTATTGATAAATTCTATTGGCAAGCAAACAATTTCTATCTGACTCGCCCAAAACAGGTCATGTCTAGAAGTTCCGCTTTATTAAAATTCATTTTGTAAAACTCGAAACATTTTCAATTTAATACAAATGATAACGGACGGCCGATAAATGTTCGATTATACAAGACAATTATAGCAAACTAAATTTTTATTGCTTGTCGAATAACGAAAACAGCAAAAAAATTTACAAGAATAAAAACTATTACTCACTTCAATGGATTGGAAGAAATGGTCCCACTTAATGGCCTCATTTCAAAAGCGCATAGAAACGTGTGTCAATCAAAATGGGCAACATGTGGAGCACTTATTATAATTTTACCTAATGAATTATTTGAGGAAACCTCTATTTTTTTTAACACGCTTTTATTAGCTTCACTTGTATGTTTGTTTGTTTGCTTGTTTGTTTGTAACCGACTCTTTGGACTCGATTTTGACCCACTTTAAACGGATAGATTTAATTGAAACTTTGTACACTTACGAAGAACCGGTAACAATACAATAATTTGATAAGTTTATATCATTATCCTGATCAGGATCGCCAGTCCTTTCCTCACGTATCCTCTGCGTGAGAGCAAGAGGCTTAATATGTAAGTATATTCCGTGATTCTAAGTTCGGTCGTTGGCCGAGCGGGCAAGTCTTAGTCGACGCGAAACGACGGACTCCTCGGGCGTGAGTTCAAATCCCATGGCTGAAATAAAAAATAATTTTTTTTTCAGAAATATCTGTTGGATCGTAATATGTTATAATAACAGCATCAATAAGCAATATAAATATAGTTTAAAAAAACTACAAAACACGCTTTCATAGCACATCAAATTAAAAAGTGAAAAATAAATATAGTTTAAAAAAACTAAAAAACACGCTTTTAAAGCACATCAAACTAAAAAAGTGAAAAATAATTATTAATATAAACTGAAAACAATAATGAACGAAAAATACTAGTATTATTGTGAAAAAAAAGCATGGGTTGCTCGATATACGAAAAAATATGGCACAAAGCGCCCCACGCTTTTTTTTCACAATAATACTAGTATTTTTCGTTCATTATCGTTTTCAGTTTATATTAATAATTATTTTTCACTTTTTAGTTTGATGTGCTTTAAAAAGCGTGTGTTTTAGTTTTTTTAAAATATATTTATTAAATTTATTCTTGAATTTTGTACTTATTGCTCAATAAAACGGAAATGGTTACAATTAGCTATAGAAAGTAAAAATGTTCATTCATATCGTTGAAAAAATATACAGTGTGTTCCATTTGAAAAAAATTAAAAAAATTCAATTCAAAAAGTTCTTAAATCAAAAATAATTTTTGGCCACCCTGTACATTTTTAGGAAATAAAAATGATTCAAAAACATAAATTAGATGTCTCGTAACTAGTATTCGCATAAGTTTTTCTTAAAACCCATAATTGTGACTGGTGATTTTTTCAATATGCATCTGCAGATGGCATTATTACAACAAAAAAATTCATTACATCCAAGTGGTTGAGAGATAGGCAATAATAATATTGCAATGAATATAGTCTAGAAAGAAGCTTCAAAAAATATACTAATATACATAGCATTCTATTTAAAAAAAAGGCATTTGATCCTGTAATTTTGTCCTGGCTCGTCCTGTATGTACGAAAATAATGTCCGATTATAAACTTTTTATCTAGTTTACTTGCATTTTTTTTTAATTTCTAGCTGTCGTAGAACTCGAGATATCGAAGTCCAACGCACTATTGCCACAACCTGTATATTCCGTTTTCATTTACTAAGAAATATTATAAGTTGAATGTAAGCTATATATGGTGTGCTTTTAGACTAAAAAAGTACATTAAAATCCTAATAATTGAGTTAACACAGTATTATTCCAAACCGAGAAAATGATTTAACTCACTAGGGGGTCACGTGACACCACAAAATGGTTATATCTGAGAGTGCAGCACGAGCTAGATATGTTACTAGTAGTTACTTTATTATATCCTTTAGCAAACACTGTAATTTCTATTGCAAAATATCAGTTTTATTTAAAAATATTTCGCTGTCAGATTTTAGACTATTAAATTCTGATGTAATACATCATAGTATAACCCCGACGCAATTTTTTCAGGTCATATTGTCAATTTTTTGACAATAAACCACTTCCAACATAAACTATTTTATAATCTCTACGGACGATTTATCAAATTTATTGTCTATTAACGTTAACACGTATGCGATATGATAAATGGCTAAAATTTGCGGTAAAACCGAAAACCGGACAAAGCGTGTGGTCCCTGTTTGTGCCAGTAACATATGGAACGACAATTTAGGTGATGTATTATGATTGTGAGAGTAAAGCAATACAGGCGTAAAAAGGACATTAAGCAATTGAAGTGGAAAAATTTCGAGTTGTCATGTGTCTCACTTCTGATGGAAACACCTCTATAAATTATTCGTTTTTAAACGAATTGGATTTTTTTAACCTTGAAAAGTTCTATCTAATATGGTAAACAATAAATAAATAAAATGGCCTCCCATGCTTATAACAAATGCTAAACTGCGTAAATCATATTGGGAATTTTTTAAGAAAGTTGTTCAAAACCTTGCAAAATAAATAACACCATCATTTACTCATATGTCAAAATATAATTTACGAAATTACACATATTTTTCAAATGGGTCCTTAATTCTCGAAACAACAAAATTATCTAAGCCCCAGTTTGGGTATCCTTATCTCCAAAGAAGAACATCAGGGTCCATTATTTAATTAGGAAAATATTCATATTTTCATATGAAGAATCTACTATTAAACAGCGTCGCACACTGGTAGAAATTAACAATCTAACTGTGCAAAAGTCAAAATGAAACATAGATTCAGATTTAACATGATATATTGCGTTTATTATTTTAAGTCACATTTAATAATACTTTTATCTACATAGAACATGGTTTATAATACAGGGTGAGACAAAAATCTTGATATACAAAATATTTTAAGAACTATCAGAACTCTAAATCAAATTTTCCTGTACTAATTGTGCAGATTGCTGGTCAAAAGTAGGCTGCAACAATAGGCATTTAACTTCATTATTAAGAGCCTTAATATTATATGATCGACCAAGATTGGTCCGAGAAATAGAAGATATTAAGGGATCTGAGGAAAATAACAGTGTATTTAATAAGTTTCTCAATGTTTGCACTCGAGAAAATTGTCTTGTATGATACTCTCTGTATCTTCGGAAGTCTTTATTTCTGGCTTCCAGTGCTTCTTCCGAAAACATTCCGATAGGCAAAACAGCAGATTTTATAATATCTGCTCCATGGATAAGAAATTTATATAAACTAGAGGGCATATTATACCACACACTTTTCTGCAATCGCTTTTGCATATTTTCTAAATGATTGTACATCTACAGCATATCCACATGAAATTGTTTGCAATATCACATTCAAACGCTTTATCAATTGTTCATCAATTCCTGTGATGGAAGATGCAAGAGCAGATTAGTCAAAAAAGCGACTGGCAGTATTACCGTCATTTGTTGTACCATATCCGGGTTTCGGGATGTCCACTAATAATCCCATTTTTACCCTCAATACATTTTGAACATATTTTTTTGTTTCTTCAAACTTTTTTTTGTCTTCATTTTTGCGCATTTGCCATTTTTTCACATCTCGATGTGAAGAAGTCACTCAAAACACCTAATCCATGCGTACAATGTAGAAAGCCCGTATTCATATTTGCTCGCATCTGAGGACTGTTGATGTTGTTGGATAAATTGCAAATCGTTCATATTTTTCGGCATTACTCCACAGATTCCACATGTTTGACTTGACGTATCAAACATTTTTCCATCAATCATCGTTAATTTGAAACAAGGAGAAGTGACGATTTCCTGTCCACTAATAGAAACCTTTGGTAGGCAATATAGTTTCTATTTGTTGTTCTATATTCTGTATCTCTCGTTTACTTAATTCTGCAGTTTCCTTCTCAAACAAAAGTTTTATAGGTCTGCAGAACCTAGTAGAAGACGGTGACGGGTTGTGCCATAAAATGGTATTAGTTTTATTTGCTCGCAAGTGCGAGGGTACAATGCAAAACCGCAAATAAACTGGAATCCTTTTTTGTTCTACATCATCTCCAGAGAATTTCTGTTTGTAGAGTAGAGTGTCCAGACCTTCCATCACATCCCCACTTGAAAATTATTGTTAGGCCGTCTGATAAGTCTTCGATTTTTGAGATAACACTTCCTCTTGAACCATTCTTAGTCTGGTTATAGTGTGGTTAACAAGGGACTGAACCGTTATTTCTGCAGATGTTTCACTAATTGTTATTGATTCCACTTTAGGATAGCACTCCTTTGCTTTTAAGATTGTGTCGTACGAAGGATATATATCTGCATTACGCATCTTGGCCCCAGATTGCATTAAAATATACGTATGTTTGGTAAAATGTCCGTCAACAAATAATGCAAGTGTTTCCTCTGGTGTATATTTGATAGGATGTACGGTCGGAGATTTCCACTTTTTTTAATTCTACTAGCCCTTTTTGGTGATGTTTGAGAAACTTCGTGGACTATATTTGCTGCATCTCTTTGTCCACCCAAACGCAAACTTGTTTCTACCGCAAACATCAATTCTTCTTTGGGATAATTCTGTACTGTAGGTAAAACATTTCATATTTTTTGACGATGCCGTCTGTTGTTGAAACTCTTTTGTGGTCGTCCCATTTTACTGCTAGATGGTCCTAGCATTGAATCGGCAGATTGATGCTGAGGAAAAAAGGTGACATTTTCTTCTTCTTCTTCTTCGTGGGGGAAGGGTGCGTTCACAGTGGCGTTCTCGAAAAGCTCCGGTTACCCAATGTCCACCCACCCTTTTTTGGCCGTGGTTATGTAAACCATTAGCTCAGTTCCATGTGGGACGAATGTATAGTTAGAAATATATAATCATTTTGTTAGGTCCTGTATAATATTACCTCTAACCTCATTTACTTATAGGGTCATTCCCTATACCCTTACCAAGAATTGCCTACCTTACTCTAACCATAATACCCATACCCGTGACATTTTCATCTAGCCATTTAGATTCACGCGCTAACATTATATGGATTGAACGGCGGGATTCTGTCCATTTTTGGAAATTTTGCTATTTAAATTATTAATTTGTCGCTTAATCGTATCTTCAAAATCCCTGTCCAATCCTAGTTTATTATAAACATACAAAAATACGGCTGAATTTTTTAGCACTTACTGTCTTTCCTTTACGCCAAATATCAAACAACTCTCTCCGAGATAGGGACATAGCACCTGAAATAATTCAATATTTTACATAATTGCATTTTCAAGCAGTTAATTTTACTTTAGCTGTATACTAAAATGTATGACTATTACATAAAAAAATGTTCCAGTGCGAATACATGCGAATATACATAGTTTCGGTCCATTTTAAATAAAAAATATGTTAAATTAATCATAAAAATTACACCCAAACTTTGTATCAACAATATTCCTACTACAAAAATACCAATATTAAACCAATATCATGTAAAAATAATACATACCTGTAGATTGAATCTCCATAGTTTTTAAACCACAAAATACACTAAGAAACTTTAAGAACAGTCTGTTCACTTTAACGCATAACACAATAATAATTCAGGTAATAAATATTCCCATCATAAAACCCGTATTTTATAAATGCATCCCCACTTATCTAAAGATCAAGCAATTTTTACATTGTTTTCTCGGTAATCACCGGTTCATTCAGGGGTTGGAAAATGATAAAATTACTGGAATATATACCTACTTAATTTTGACTTTTGCACAGTTAGATTGTTAATTTCTACCAGTGTGGCGTCGTCTTCATTTCAGGACATTCAGTGTATTAAAAAATGTATTTGGGTTAAAAAAAAAATAAAGTAGGCTTCGTGATCGAGTGGTAGGAACTCGGCTCTCACCCTGGAGTCCCGGGTTCGATCCCTGGTTGAGGAGTTAGGATCTTTTTCTAACCCAGAAATTAATTCTAGCATATTCAGATATTGGGTGTGTCCATTGTCTCTAAATGTGTAGCCCTCTCCCACACAAGGTACATTGAGGTACCTTCAGCATTACCTGTACTTTTTAATCAATTAATTAATTAATTAATTAATTGTCCTTCCGCATAATATCTACAAATTCGTTTTACTATTTATAACCGATTTAGACCCATAAGGACCCAAATTATTTATTTATTTAATCAATAGTTTTATAGTTCTTAAAAATAACATGGTATGCCTCCATCACCGACCGGGGCACTGCGGCCGGTCCATGAACATAAAGACATCCACCCCAAAACATCATTTATATGGCACCCTTAAGTGCGATCGATCTAGTCGGCCGGGGTCTCCGCTGTACTTAGCTACCCCTTTCAATGGCTGCTATACAGCCTTTGTCACGTTAAAAATGTCATAATGTATCAAATAGCGCTTTACTGGTAAACAACACGGAGCACTCGTGTTTCTTGGACGTTTTTAAATTTTTGCTTTACGAAATCGATGGCCTACATGTTTTTATTTACACACAGCTGCCTGATTATACTCGTATAATGCATTAAAATAAGGAGAACATTTCAGCAGAAATGAGATTATTAAGGTGGAGATATAGTGTATAGATATTGTGTGTGTGTATCACAGATATTGATTATTCTGCGAATTTGGTCAAATATGTGTTTTTACGCTGTGATTACACATCAGTTAAAAATATGGTGGAGGCGCTAGGAGTATTCCAATTACTGCAATATTATTTTAATATATTGAGTTTTTTTACTTCAAAAGTGAAGCCTTTAGATACAAGCTTTTGCTTTTTTTAACATTACATATTGGTGTGTTCACAAAAGAAATATTGCTCTCAAATTGCCCGTGAAATTGTATATAACGATGTCTTTGAAACCAGTCCCGACAGACCAACAGGAGATAAGTTTATTATACACTGCTCTGCAAAATATATTGATCATTTGAAATATCTCATAAAAATTTACTGACTTAAATTACAGAATAGATAATAGTTATTTATGATACAAGTGTTAAAAATGACTTTTTATTTTGTGAGTGGAGAAGTTTGCGAAACGAGCGTAAACGAGTGGAGCAACTCCACGAACAAAATAAAGTCATTTTTAACACGAGGATCATACAATGGTTTTTCTACAAACACCATTAAAAGAACAATAAAGTTTCTTTAAAAGATTTCAAATCCTTTTAATGGTTACCTCATAATTCTAGTAGTTTGTAGGATTTATGGAAATAAATAAATCAGTTTGCCCGTTGTTTGACACATGCTTGTCAAATGTGAAAAACTATTGCAATATGATGAGTTCCAATATTAATTATAGTCCAGAGGGGAAGCGAATCGATTCCTCAAGAAATTGAAGAAGCAGCTACAAGGGCAACTTTAGATTTGTTGCCCACAAAAATCCAAACAACAATATGAATTAGCGTACAAACGCTTTGTGGAATGGTGCGATCGGAACAATGTTGCAGGCAAATACAGTGAAAATGTAATGTTGGCCTATTTCGAGCAAAATTCTAAAATTTGGAAGTCTTCGACGCTTTGGGCACATTTTTCAATGATAAAGGCTATGTTAAATGTCAAGAACAATCAATATATAAGTAAGTTTTATAAACTCATCGCATTTTTGAAGCGCAGGAGAAGGATATCGTCCAAAAAAATCAAAAATTTTTACACGCCAAAATATTGATAAGTTTATTGCAGAGGCGCCAGATGACAAGTATTTGATGTTTAAAGTAGCTGCTGTAATGGGTATACCAGGCGCGTGTCGCCGTGAAGAACTTTGTCAAATGAGTTTAAACAATATTGAGGATTTAGGAAATACACTAGTGGTAAACATTCCAGATAACAAGACTAGAGTTTCAAGAACCTTTACTGTTATTACTGAGACTTATATTGACATATCATAAGTACTTAGCATTACGTCCAGCTCATGTCAACCACCAACGTCTTTTTATTAAATACACTAGTAACAAATGTACGAATCAACCTGTTGGAATAAATATTTTTGGAAAGTTGCCTACAGATATCGCAAGATTTTTGAAATTACCAAATAGTGAACTTTACACCGGACATTGTTTCCGTCGGACATCCGCCAGCTTGTTAGCAGACTCTGGTGCAAGTTTATGTACAATAAAAAGACATGGAGGATGGAAAAGTTCGAGTGTTGCAGAAGGATACTTGGAAGATTCGTTAGAAAACAAAAAGAGGATTGCTTGTCACATTCTTCCAAATAAGTGCCCTTCTTCTAACAATTCAGAAATAGAGCATATTAATAGTATTTCCTCCACTGCTTCAAGTTCAACTTCAACAATTTCTTCTTCTAAAGTAGCTTTCTCACAAGGGATAAATATTACTAATTGCTCCAATTGTACAATTAATATAAATATTTCTAAATAACTTGTAATTTTTTGTTAATAAATATATAAATGTCATTATGACAAACGACTTGTCATTTTGCTTTTTGCACTAGTGTTAAAAGTAAATCAATGTGATCATTTTTAACGCGAGTTTATATAATATTACATTTTTAATTCAAGTATGCCGTGTTAAAAATTTAGTTTTTAATGGTGTTTGTAGAAAAATACATATTTATAAATTAAGAATGAAAGGTTTATACTCTGAAAACGGAGTGTCGTAAATCACCGCCGACACACGGGAACGGTGCACTTTTTTAATCGCCCCGTATTTGGCATAACGGAGTATTTAAATTTATTTATGACTCTGTTAGTTAGGCAATTTCTAACTTGCGCAATTAAATAATAGGTTGTCTATAGCGCGATAGTTTAGATCTAACTCTGATTCCACCTGCTCACCCTCAGAGATTTTATGTTCGTCTTCAGAGCTAGTTGGGGCATTCTTCTGAATAACTATGAAATTTCTACAAACTAAGTAATTAGAACTTTCTAGAAAAACACGTCAGTTAAGTTCTATTGACCAACAGTCCATTTTGCAAACTGTCCAGGTACGTAACAATATTTCCAAAGCTAACTATTTTAATAAAAAAACTTTTATAGTGAATACTTGTTTGGATTTAACAATAATTAATAAAATCAATACATTTTGCCGTAACATAACAAATATAACAGAAATAAACGACCATTATAATGCGATACTAGTCACTCTAACGAACAACTTTATATACTTCAAACAAGCATCCCAGCTAAACTTTTAATTAATCCGACACAAATATAGGCAAGCAAACAGAAATAACCCTACAATACAGAGTGGACCATTAATAATGGATCACAAATTCAAGGTGTTTTATCAAGTGTAATACCTTTTACGTGGAAATGACGCCCTCATCAAATTTTCCAGTCAGAAGTACCACAACATTTCATCAAAAAAATGTGAAAAAATTCATCATCAGATACAGCTAATGCGGCGCCCTCTATAGTCTAACGTGATGTGATACATAAATTATTGTGTCATATTAAACAATGTTCCTTTACCAAATTTGGTGCAGATCGGTCAAGAGGTTGATGAGTTATTTGCTAAAAATCGAAAAAATAATTTCAACTTTGACACCCTGTATTTTTTCACAACGACATTTTACTAAAACATATATAGTTATATACTCATATTTTGGTCCAAGGAAACCACCCTTGAAATACGGCCCATTATTAATATTCCACCCTGTAGAGTGAATCTTGAAAATGGCAGGGCAAACATCACGACTTCTGTTGTTCAGTGCACGTGACATATAAATGATATTAAGGGAAAGATGTAACACAACCTACCGTGCAATAACCTTAGCTACCCTTAGCTAAAATAACACATTTTAAAATGGAAGTTTATTAAGGTATCCTTTTATGGGTTTTAATTTTAGAGGCGAGACATAACCCCTTACATACTAATTGTTGATCAAAGCAGGATATGCGTATAAAACCTGAGTTAGTCTTGAATTGCGCCACTTAAATAAAAACTTAAGCATGGCCCCAAGGGCGCTCTGAAATTCATTTCTCATACGGCCGACTAGAGTATGTACTACATATAAATGAGCAGTAATGCCCTGAAGGTATTATAAAGGTCAAGTAATATGAAAAGAAAGGCGGTGTAATTACCAGAGAAAATGGCGGCAAAGCATGCATTACCTTTAATGTTGATCGATAATAAACAATAGCGAATAATGGCTTGGATTGTTATTAAATTTTCGTGAAGTACTTGAAAAACATTTATTGTCCTTAATAGCTTATTTTATTGTTTGACATAGGCCATAGAGGATTTATACGACTTATATTTAATGCATAACGTTTTCCATATTTTATTCATTCGATGTACTGTGTTGAATTCGGATTCAAAACTTTACTAAGCTCATTAATGTTACAAAGTTATTTCTTCTTCATCGAATGTTTCAAATCATGAGAATCTGTTTTAAATAATAATAATATGTTTTTATTTAGCTCAAGCCATTTATATACAATTGATCCATAATTTACCGGCATTTATATATCTTAAAAACAATTTTTTAGTTATTCACAAAGAAGTCTTTTGAACGTTATGAAATTATTACAAATTTTTAGATGTGTTAGCATATCATTAACTAGTTTTAAACCTTTAGAGTAAGAGAGAGTTATTAGTTTTGCTCCCATTAAACGTTTTTATACAAAAATTGTACCATTCCTAGTTGGATAATTGTGAATATCATGATTATACTTTAATCTATCGTATAGATAGGTTGGTAACTTGGTTTTTCATTTTATAGATAAAAATTAAAGTTTTAAATATGACTTTTTGATGTACACTTGATTTAAAAAAAAACTGGTACAACTCTTGTAATCGAAAATCTTAATAGTTTAGTTGTGTGCATATGTCTCTAAATAGGGCTGCCTAGGCATGTCGAGAGGGTGGAGAAGAGGTGATTTACCCCGGACCTGGGTTTTTTGGAGGAGATCGGTTTTCTTTGTGTTTTTAAACTTATTAAACCTTTCTATTTATTATTTTCTAAATTTTAAAAAATAATTAGAAAATAACTTTTTCAAAACATTTTCAAGCCTGCCATATTATTGTTTAAAAAAATAATATTTGTGACGGATAATTCTAATATGGTTGTAATTAAAATACTAACTGAATAATGATAATTCTATTTTTTTAAAACAAGAACACAAAAATACCACTTGAGATTAAAAAAAAATTGTAAAGAATGTAAACTGAACATAAAAATACAATAAAAAAATAAAATAAATGAACTTCAATTACGTAATACAGAATTAACTAATATTTTGTCATTGCTCCATTAGCGTCTAAAACTGCCTGAAGTCTTGCAGGAATGGACAAATTCAGATTTCTTGTAAGGTCAACTTCTTGCGACAAGTTCTCCCAAGCGTCTTCAATTATCCCTTCCAATTCTTTGGGCATTATTTAGATGGTTATTTAATTTTCTTATATGTTTCACCATTAGTCCCCAAATATTTTCAATTGGATTTAAATCCGGACTTTTAGATGGCCATCGGTAACAACTCTATGCTTTTATTAAGAAACCATTGCCTGACACGATGGGCCGTATGTATGGAGCAGTTGTCTTGTTGGAAAATAAAATTATTTTCCGGAAACACCTCTATTACTAGACAGCAACATAATATTGTCTAATATTTCAATATGTTTAATGGAATTGAGATGACCACCACTGTTCCAACACACACCTAACTCCATTTAGGCTCAATCGCCCAGACATTGACTGAAAACCTTCCTTGATATTTCTGTGGATCGAAAGTATATTTTTCGTCGTATCTAGTGGAAGGAGGCCTATATACGCGAACATGTCCATCGATACAGGATTTAACCTTTTTGCCGAAAGACAACTTTGTCCCCAGAAGTTTTCATCATTGATTATATAGTTGAGTGCAAAAATAATCCTACCCTGCTTCTTTTCTTCTGAAAGTTTGTACTTTTTAGCCGCTGAACAACTCTTCCAGTCGCTTTGTAGTTTTTATTCTTCTGCAAGCAGTAGATACCGAAGCAGGGAAATTTGTCTCTGAAATTGCATTTACTGCAGTCTGAAAAGTGGGTTTTTCTTATTCATCTTCAGATTGTTGCTCTTTTCAGTACCTACCTGAACCAACTTTACAAGATACCGCCAAGTTGGTTTCCCCATTGTTTTTGAACACTCATTATCGTAGTTTTACTCACATTGTATTCAGCAGCAAGTCTTCTTATAGACCAACCATCTTCAATTTTAGAAACAATTCGAAATTTTTTAACACTCGGTTAGATGTCGAACCATTTTTAATAATGACGCCACTGATTAACGCTCAGCGACATTTGTAAGATTATTAATATAAATCAAAAGAACGAATGATTTACATAGCTAAAAGAAAGTGTATCAGTTTTTATTGAAATCAAGTGTACATTCATAAAGTTTAAAACTTCTAACAATAATTTTATAGGTCCATATTCAATAAGATCCTAGTGTTATTTTCATTGCTCGGTTTTGTAGTTTTTGTATTTGTTGTATTTTGATTTTAACTGATATTAAATAAAACTATTGAACAGAATTGTAAATGAAGCAAAACCGGTGCTTTGTATAAATTTAATTTTTATAAAATAGTATCGGTGATGATCCTATTCGATATAAAAGGTATTATTTCTTTGAAATTTTATTCATAATGAAATCGGCATGATTTTTAAAGTTCAAATTTTGATCTAGCTAAGATTCCCAAATATTTCATTTCGTAACTTTTTCCAGAATGCTATGATTTATCGATACATTTAATGAATTATGAACGTTGTTTAATTTAATAATTATTTCTACTGAATATGTATTTAGATTTATTAATATTTACATATAAATTATTATTACACAACCAGTTGTACATGTTTTTCAATTCATCGTTCATTATATTTATCATTTTCTGGGTGATTTGTACATATCATAGTATCATCAGTGGGGCTGTCAAAAATGTTCAGTGGGACAGTGGCGTATGCGAAATTAACTAATATGAGAAACAATAAACTGTTACACGCCATAACTGTTCGTACTTAAAATTTACCTTCTTAAATGCTTTATGAACCAGCTTGCTTATCACAAACTGAGAAGATGCGTGAAGCCATTTTTGCAGCATCAGGTGTGTTTCTATGGTTGTCTCCATGGGTGATGTTCGCTTTGGTGAAAATATATTTTTATGTTTTTAAAACGACCGTTCTGCCATCTACTCATGTAATAAACGCATACGTAAAATAGTCTTTGAACGAATTTAAGTTATCTGGGCTGCACCATCACATATTTGTCTTAATTTGGTAAAACCAGTGTCCTTATTTATTTTAAATACACTTGCGAACTTTTCTTTAACGCGCTCATTTGTTGTGTCAGCTATACCGTGTAGCAGTAGATTTACTTTTTCCATCATTTTCAGTGACTCAGTTAACGACATCACACAATTTTCTAATTTTTTTATGCTTTCATGTAATGGTTTATAGTTCTTCGAAATATTTTTTAAAGTTGTTTCAACGGAAATATCTTCGAATTTTGTCTGCTTTCCTTAACAGCTGCAGCCTCATCTGGATTGAATTGTAGTATCACAGCTTTTATTTGTTGAAATATTCAGCATAATAAAAAGCTGCCTGCAACCATGTTCCCCAACGTGTAAGAATCGGCCGTGATGGTTCAGGAATGAATGAATGAATGAATGAATGAATGAATGAATGAATGAAACTTTATTTAGGTTTAAGTTTACAAAAGAGTATAAATTTTGATATAATGTACAGAACTTAAGTAACTAGAAAGTTTGGAATTCATTTATTATATTTACAAAAAAATAGTATGCCTAAGTAAAGGAAATGGTGTTGTCACTAAGGCAGCAAGCTACCAAGCGCTGACCCATTGCACAATCTCACGTTTGTTGATGATTCCATTAGACTATATTAATAATATCTACTAATACATTATACTGTAACAATATAGACAAAACGATAAAATAGTATTTTTTAAGTCAATGTGTCATAAATAGATGATAAATAAAAACTTGATATGTATTTTACATTTACTTTACATAATATACATTTTAATTCAGACTGTTGATAACATTTTCATGCGAATAGTTTTTTTACATGAGTTTCACTGATGGATCTTAGCCAGTTTTTACTTTTTTTTTATATATATATAGAAAGTTTTACAAGTTTTTATGTTTAAGGAAGTTCATTAAATATTTTAGGTGCCACATATGTTATACATTTTTGAGATATTCTTTTGAACTTTTTTGGTATTTCTGCTATGAGTCTTATGGGCTATCTTGTGTTATAATATAAACTGTTAACAATTGTTATTATGTGTCTGTCATTATCTATTTTTTGTAACACTTTGTGAATACCGGGAGACTTGCTACGGAAATGCACGGAGACGTTTAGGAGATTTAGAAACACTTTTGTACTTCATATTAACGCATCCACCTCTTGAAAACCTTTTTGAATTGTTCATACCACAAGATGTAAAGCATGCACTTTACACATAACATGTATAAACGTACAATTTTTGTTCTTGCAAAGAACGGCCTACTGAACGCATTGTCACTATGCCATCAGTCACAAAAACATCAACACTTGACTTTTTGACAGTTCAAATTTGTCTAAAACGTTTCCAGCACCACCCTGGTAAATGTTTCGCTAGTACACTGACTTAGTCTTTTGCTAGCTGATAACAGTGGAACTGTCGGTTTAAGAGGATCCAGTACTCGTACTATAACATTTAAAATATAATTTTTTTTACAATTTGTTGCCTCATCAATAAATAACCACAGCAGTGTACGTTTTAATTCACATTTCATCTTATTTACCATATCTACGTGTACAGTTGGTAGATAGTTACATAATATTACGCGACTTAGTAACTTCACCTGGGCATTGTATTTATTCCAGAACTCTCGAAATGGCTGTTTATCGAGTATGTGCAGCGGAACAACACAGGCAACCAGCATTAATAGTAAATCAAACATGAAGGCACGCCATTTTATTTATCTTTTTAGTGTACACTATTTACATGCAGTTCATGCAATTACGCTGTATCCTAGAATCTCAATTCTTTTCAAGTACACTTTATATATTATTTTAGCACCATCATAGAATAAATTCTGTAACTCACCTATGGATTTATTCACTTTATCAGCAAATGGCCGTTTTCAACCCCTTCAGTCCATGTGCCATGCTTTATTATTAAATTAATATCAACAATACACTACAACAAATAAAATTAAAACACAAAAACAATATGCAATACTTCCAAGTGACTTAACGGGTACACAACTGGAAAGCTAATAACAAAC
The DNA here is from genome assembly GCA_029963845.1 of Rhamnusium bicolor. NCBI lineage: Eukaryota > Metazoa > Arthropoda > Insecta > Coleoptera > Cerambycidae > Rhamnusium > Rhamnusium bicolor. The sequence continues at coordinate 36,468 of JANEYF010004214.1, forward strand.
TGGACTGGAGAAAGAGTTTCTGCGGTCAGTGTGAATAAGTTTAGCGAGGGACAGTAAGTACATCTGTACTCTACGACCATGATGATATTGAAACGATTTGTAGCTGTAATAATCAACAAATATACTTATAATACACTTTTGTTGTTGTATGTTAATGGACGGTAATAAATGAACACTGATTTTCGCTGTTTTTTTAGACATAATATGGGTTTTTGGACATAATATGGGTTTTTAGACATAATATTAATTTCACAAAAAAGTTCTGTAATTAATACAACACACACTTTTACTATTACAAATGCTCAGTTGACTCTCATTGATATTTCTTTCTTTTGCGATTAAGTTTTTGAGAAATCATTCAATACGTGTTCGCTATCTTTTACGAGAAGGGTTTGGATTGGGCCAAGAAGACTTGATAGCCACCCCGGTTGCCTGACTTAAAGCTCTTAGATTTTTTGTGTGGGATCACGTACACAGTTATATTTACAGAACTTACAAGAATTACAAGACTTTTTCACACTAAGAAGAAATTAGATTGAAAAATTATAAACCATAAAAACAAAATGCAATATCACAATTATTATAAACAAAAATGTGCCATTAAGTTCAATCTTACGTGTTATATTTAGGTGTATTATTTTAAACAATGTTGCTGACGTCATAGTTTTTCAATTATATCTGAAAACATTGCTGACAGCATTTTAAACTTTCATGATACTGTATATGAGATAATTTCATGTATACATTTTTCCATTTCAATAAAAAATTTCGCATATAAAACATGTTAAATTTTGCAACATCACTTTAACATTAACTTGTTCCTTTTCCAATTGATTTAAGTTCGCCTACATAATACTTTCATTAAAATCAATGTTCTTGAGCTCTTCTATGGGTACTTTGTCTTGCCTTTAACTCAGTTTCAACAGCCCAAATGTACTTAACGTTATCTCCGAGGAGAGTGCCATTGAACTTAAATATTTCATTTGGATTTGGACTTGGATTTACCGGGTCATCCCAGGGTAGTAACTCAGACATAAAGTTTGCAGGAGGAGTCGTAATTAGTGTTCCAGTTAATCTAGCTTTTACTTGTTGCTAATCTGTGCGCGCATTAATGCCTATTAATGGTGGAAGATCCATCGAAGGTATATCTCTTAAAATGATACGAGGCGACTACGGAGGGTACTGATAAAATGATGCAATTCTTTTAAATTTTCTTATTTGCTAATTGCTGTTATAATATATTATTTAAATTTAATTATAATGGTCAACTTTCTATACCGGTTCAGAAAACGGGTAGTTTCTAGTTTCTGATGGCATTTTTTATTTTCTTTTACGTAAATCAGAAAACCAAATATTTAAGTTAACATCTTGTCAGGTTTACTAATCTTTATTAAAGGAACTCTCTTTTGGTTAATCATGGCCCTGTTCTCGGAGAATTTAGACAATAACAACTGTAATAGCTATTTCTACAAACACCATTAAAAACAAAATTTTTAACACGGCATACTTGAATTAAAAAATGTAATATTATATAAACTCGCGGTAAAAATGATCACATGTTTCACTTTTAACACTAATGCAAAAAGTAAAATGACAAGTCGTTTGTCATTTATATATTTATTAACAAAAAATTACAAATTATTTAGAAATATTTATATTAATTGTACAATTGGAGAAATTAGTAATATTTATCCCTTGTAGAGGAAGCTACTTCACAAGAAGAAATTGTTGAAGTTGAACTTGAAGCATGGAGGAAATTCTATTAATATGCTCTATTTCTGAATTGTTAAAAGAAGAGTGATCATTTGGAAGAATGTGGCTGGGCAATCCTCCCTTTGTTTTCTAACGAATCTTCCAAGTATCCTTCGGGTAACACTCGAACTTTTCCATCCTCCATGTCTTTTTATTGTGTTACAACAAAATTAAAAAAGAGTCTGCTAACAAGCTTATGGAGCGTCCGACGGAAACAATGTCCGGTGTAAAGTTCATTATTTGGCAATTTTTAAAATCTTCATATATCTGTAGCATCTTTTCAAAAATATTTATTCCAACAGGTTGAATCGTACAATTGTTATTAATTTATTTAATTAAAAGACGTTGGTGGTTGACATGAGTTGGACGTATTGGTAAGTACTTAATGATATGTCAATATAAGTCTCAGTAATAACAGTAAAGGTTCTTGAAACTCTAGTCTTGCTATCTGGAATGTTTACCACTAGTGTATTTTCTAAATCCTCAATATTGTTTAAACTCATTTGACAAAGTTCCTCACGGCGACACGCGCCTAGTATACCCATTACAGCTGTTACTTTAAACATCAAATACTTGTCATCTGGCGCCTCTGCAATAAACTTATCAATATCTTAACGTGTAAAAAAATATTTGATTTTTTTGGACGATATCCTTCTCCTTTGCGCTTCAAAAATGAGTTTATAAAACTTATTTATATCTTGATTGTTCTTGACATTTATGATAGCCTTTATCATTGAAAAATGTGCCCAAAGCGTCGAAGACTTCCAAATTTTAGAATTTTGCTTCGAAATAGGCTAACATTACATTTTCACTTATTTGCCTGCAACATTGCTCCGATCGCACTATTCCACAAATCGTTTGTACGCTAATTCATATTGTTGTTTGGATTTTGTGGGCAACAAATCTAAAGTTGCCCTTGTAGCTGCTTTTTCAATTTCTTAAGGAATCGATTCGCTTCCTTCTGACTATAATTAATATTGGAACTCATCATATAGCAATAGTTTTTCACATTTGACAAGCATGTGTCCAACAACGGGCAACCTTGATTTATTTATTTCCTAACTCCTACAAACTACTAGAATTCTGAGGTAACCATTAAAAGGATTTGAAATCTTTTTAAAGGAAACTTTATTGTTCTTTTAATGGTGTTTGTAGAAAAAATATTGTATGATACACGTGTTAAAAATGACGTTATTTTGTTCGTGGAGTTGCTCCACCTACGCCTGTTTCGCAAACTTTCTCCACTCACAAAATAAAAAGTCATTTTTAACACTTGTATCATAAATAACTACTTTGCATCAATATATGAAATAAGGGATATATTTCAACTTATTATATATTCTTAACAAATCAACTTAATAACAAAAAGTAAACGGAATCTAGTTGCTTATATAAATAGATTTCGGATGTCAAATACTAGTTACCGCAAATGCTCGATATGACCTCCATTTTATTGTTGTAAAATTACCAACCGTTCCTCCAAATTGTATACAGCACTATTCAATATTTCTGATTGTATTGCACGAATTTGCTCTCTAATACTGTCCCTCAATTCCTCCAGCGGTGTTGGCTGTGTTCTAAACACCAAACTTTTAAATAACCCCACAGCCAGTAATCCGCTGGGTTAATATCAGGCAATCTTGGTGGCCATGAATTTCGGTAAAATGTCTGCTTATAACACGATCTTGAAAAACCGCAGTTAACAATTCTTTAATTGGTTTGCAAATGTGCGGAGGTCCTCCATCCTGCATAAAAATCATGTTTTCAGTTCCTTCGTGTTTGTTTTGCAATTGTGGAATTGCATAATTCCTTAACATTTGCAGGTCTCGTTCACCAGTAACAGTTACAGATATGGCCTCCCCATTCTGTATTTCCTCGAAAAAGTATGGACCAATGATGAAATTAGCTGTGAAAACTCACCAAACGGTGACATTTTTGTCATGAAGGCCTTGCTGAACGATTTCATGTGGATTTTCTGTTGACCATATTCGACAGTTTCGAGTATTAATTCCACCATTAAGAGAGAGAAATGGGCCTCATCTGTCCAAGTGGTAACACGGAATAACCATTCAAGTTCAATTTCCATCTGAGCCAATACGTGTAATGAAAAATCGTACCTGAGAGCGAATTCTGCGTCTTTTAATTTAAAAAAAAACCCTTAACTTTCTCCTAAAATTTTTCAAACCGTGGTGTATGGCATTTGTAATCGTTTTGATATCGCATTCACACTACTGATTGCTAGCGGATTAGTATTGGCTACGTTTTGATTTTCCTGAAGAACTTCTGCAACTTGGACATCACTAATACTAGGTCTTCCTGACCTCGAAAGGTCTTTTTACAGACCCTGTTCTTTCAAATTTGCTAATCAAATTCCGCTTATTGCCGCCTTCATTTTCTTTGTACGGCCCTGCTCTCTAAAACCATTTTCATATGTGTATGAAATCTTCGTAATTTAGTAGTGTAATTTTAGATACCCTCTTCATAATAACACTGCACTAAACCAATTCTTGTTTGCAGATCCATTTTGAAATTGTTACAGTTTACGTTAATATGAAAGTTTTATTTTGAGAACAATTCTAAATTACGATTATTTCGTTTGACACTTCAATAGTTGTCACGACAATTCTTTTGTTTTCTATAGATACACGAAAATCCAATTATTGAGGCAACTAGATTCTGTTTACTTTCTGCTACTAACATAATTTCTTAAAACTATATAAGAATTTAAAATAGACTCTTTACTTTACGATAACACCATACATATGTATATCAATATTTGCAATTTTCAACAGAAAAGCAAATGAAAACCAGATATCAGGACAATTGTTATACTCCGATGTTTATTTATTTTTAAGTTATCTTTACTGTGGTAATCTTTGGGACCGACCAGTGTTTGTATTCGATCGTATCGGATATTCTGATATATTGTACTGGCTTCAAATTGGGATAAAATAACCTGGCCATGCTTGAAAGCATTACAAAATTACTCGATGTCAGTCTCCGAGGGCGTTATTCTAGAAACTACGCGTTCGGTTTGTTTGGAAAGTACATCCGGCATGTTTTGGTGTTGAGCAATGGCTTCGAACACAGCAATTGAATTTACATTTATCATTACCGTTCGAGGATTGTTTACTGAATATACATGGTTATACAGATATATGATAAACTTTTCGTGAGTATAATATAAAATTCAACCCGTTTACCAAGACAGAATTCAAAAAAGGTTGTGGATGCAAAAATTGTTAAGAGGGGGAAGTTACAAAATGAGATGGAAAAGCGAAAAGGCGTTTCACAACTTTAACACACCGGATACATTATTTTCTGGAGCGAAGATGTGGATGCAAAAATTTTTTTTTCTAACATGTACCTGAATAGCATATCCCCCTTCTGATTACAGAAATTACTAAAACGTTTTCCCGTTACATTAATAAAACATTGTGGGTAGGAATAACATCATTGTAATTTTACCAATCTATTGGATAGCTATATATCAATAATGTATATGACATATTGGGCTTACATAGATATATCTAACCTATGTAAGCCTAAAGAAAAAGACTTTTATAACAGACACAATTGGGCATCGGGAAGGTCGAAACGACTGATACTGAAAATGTTCCACCTTACTTTAAC
>JANEYF010004216.1:0-65877 GCA_029963845.1 Rhamnusium bicolor
ATTTATTTAATTGTTTTTACAATTACATAAATTTATTATTTAATATTATCGATCATTTAAATAACAATAATGTCAATAATGTTATTTTGCTAACGAAAAAACTTTAAATTTTAAATCATAATTTAATTATAGTAATAATTTAAATTACTACCAAATAAATATACTATAATTTAATAAACTATTATTATTATTATTATTATTATTATATCCATTAGTAATAGTGTATTTTAAATTATAGTATATTTATTTGGTAGTAATTTAAATTATTACTATAATTAAATTATGATTTAAAATTTTAAAGTCTTTTTCGTTAGTAAAATAACATTATTGACATTATGGTTATTTAAATGATCGATAATAATTAAATAATAAATTTATTTAATTGTAAATACAATTAAATAAATAATTAAAAAAAAAAAAGTAAGTCGTGCACGTGATTCGAACCCCGAGGGCCCTAGCTGGTACGCAGACACGTTATCGGCTAGGCTATTTCGCCGCGGGAACTCGAAGAACCTCACTAGTATATAAGCTGAGTTTGAAAGTTTGAATTTTTAAACGTCATTTTCTCCGAATCGATTGAGCGTTGCGCGTTGCTATTCCAAGGGGTGAACACCCCAAAGAAGTACAATTATTACACGAAGTCTCATCCCAAAATAAATTCCCAAGGTCGTGCCCTCCCCTTGTAAGATATTCGATGTTTAATAACTCAAAAACGGCATATGATATATATTTGAAATCAGCAACAAAGGATCATTCCAAAAAGTTAATACTGTACAGGGTATCCCTATTAAAAAAAATATTATTTTTTTGTATCCCCTGAAATCTGCATGCTACTGTATTTTTGATAACATTTTAATAAAATTCAGTCATAACCGCACAACTTTTATTTAAATTTTTTTTCTATAGGCAATAATAACGATGATAAGTGGATAATTTATAATGAATAACTCTGTACAATTGGAAGAAACAGAAATGTCTCGAATCATGTGTATGATATAGTCACTAATTGGTCCAGTAACTGGTGAAAAAGCGTTTGGGCCCAAGGCCAGATATTTAATATATGTATTTTGTAAAGGAGATGTGCTTCATAGATATATTGAACTTGCACAGAAAATATTATGTTCCAAAAATTCGTTAGTGATTCTCAATTTTAAATTACTGAAAATAATACAATCATCGTTACTTATATTAAATTTGATGTCTACAGTACCGGGTGTCACTGAGATATGGTTCACCCCCTATTTTTTGTTTGGTTTTCAATTTAAAAATATTGTATTATGTATAGTCATTACACAAAATTACATTATTTGACATAGAAGAAAAGTGTGTATCATTCCAGTTTCTAACGGAAATTTTTTATCCTAACCCCCTGTATATTTTTACAGTTTTAGATAGAACATTGAATTCTGAGTTCGGCAATGTGACATACTTGAGTGTTTGGCCTTTTGTTTTTCGTTATTATTAGCGATACCTATATTATTAAATGCAAAAAAACGTAGTAGGCTTATAAAAATTTTAAATGTATGTACGTTGCAAATGAAGTTCTATTGTTTCTTTAAGGACTATCTTATTGTATTATATACAAAGATATTAAGTACAATGATTTAAAATTAGTTATTTTTCACTGATTCTGTGAAGTAACTTTTTTTAAGAGTTCTGTAATTTAAAATTACAAATAATTCTGATGATATTTCACTATATAAACCTAGGCTCGACTTTACGTATTATGTGGAGTATTGAATTCTTCCTCTGTTATAAACATCTTTTATTACATTCCCTCATTATGTTACTAAATCTGCTTAAATATTATTTTATTAAAAATGAAACATGTCGAGTAGGCGAAAAAGAAAACTGTTACTACTATAACAACTTTTCTTCCTTGTCAACAATATTTGCCGATTTGTTGAAAATTCAGGGTTCTTAAGAACCCTAGAGAATTTGAAGAATAGAGTAAGAGATATTTTTAATAACATTACCCTGATGCCATGAAACAATGTGATGAATGGCAGTGGCGGCTCGTGATATTGTCCACAGAGGAGGCTTGAAATTTAAAAGGCAACTAAATTTCAATATGATTACAATTTGCACATTTCCCCACCTCCCTTGAGGTAGTACAACGGCGCGTTACATTTTTTATGTCGTGCGTTGATCGCCAGAGTAGCCTTACTGTCCCACTTATAATTAAATTATTACTTCTAATAAAAAATCAAAATAGTTTTGGAAAAAATTTATAAATAAAAGTGTTTTTCTACAAACAAAATATTGTATTCTATTCATTATCACTGCCAGAGTGTAAAATTATTATTTTTAATAAAAATTAAAATAGTTTTGAAAAAAGAAGTTACATGAAAAATATTTTCTAAAAAATAAATAACGTAAGTAAATATTTCTTCTAAAATTATAACTAACTATATTAATCTTTGGTGTAAAGTCTAAATATTTTTATAAATCACTGGTAACGTGCGATTTTCAGAACTAGCAAAATGGTTGATTACTTCTTCATAAAATGAAAGTAAATCATTTTTCTTCAACTCTAACAAAAAATGTTTTTCTATTGAAATAGGCGATATATTTGACAGGCGGTCTTGAGCTGTTGTGTTTGTAGTAAATGTTTTTATGCTTTTGAGTGCTGAAAACGATTGTTCTACAGAAGCTGAGGTTACAGGAATTGTTGACATTAAAGATAAAAGTTTGTACAGTTCGGAGAGACAGTTTTTTAAATTATTATTATATATAAAAGTTAGCATTTCTTGAGGTGATTTTGAATTTGCTAAAAGTTGCTGGTCAGACTACAACACACATAGTTCATTTCTTAACGAAATACGGTTAAAAAAGGGATATTGGTCCATTAATTTGTCCATTAGACTGTTAGGAAATGATTTAGAAAACATTAAAAAATTATTAGGATGTACTAAATCAAAACATTGCAAAGTATTTAAATCGGAAAATCTAATTTCAATTTGAACTACACACACCGTCAAAAGTCTCGGACCCCCTGTATATTGCAGATTTGGGCTATGTTTATTTTATCTTCGTTGCTAGGCAACAAAGTTGAGTTATTTAGCTAACAATCAGGATCATATAAATTGACAGATAAAGTATGGTTGATTAGTTATAAATTTTTAAAAATATTCGTCAGTTTTATACATATTTAGCAAAGCGACTCTGATACTTTTCTCTCGTTATAATGCCAGGACGTGAGGTTACTGCTTTTAATAGGACAAGAATTGTTGCTTTGCTTGATGCTGGACATTCCAATCATCAGATATCCGAGATGTTAGACATTCCTAGATCTTCGGTTGTGCGAATAGTGCATAGGTATGAAGAATTAGGGACAGTGGAAAGAAGATCACGTAGTGGGCGGCCTCGAGTGTCAGATGAACGACAGGATCGGTATTTGGTTCAATATGCCCGTAGACACCGAAATGCTTCAGCTCCAGCCCTCAGGGCGCAATTTCAAGGTACGTTCCGTCTTGTTATATCGACCTCTACAGTTCGAAGAAGACTCTATCGTGCAAATTTGCGTGCAAAAAGGCCTCTAAGGGTACCACTCTACTCCCACGACATCGAGCTGCCCGCTTTCAGTGGGCACGGGAGCGTAGTGATTGGATTTTGCAGCAGTGGCGATGGATTTTATTCACAGATGAAACCAGAATTGGATTGGTGAGTGATGACAATAGGCAAAGGGTCTGGAGAGAGCCAGGTCGTCAAGAGAGATTAAATTTTCCCCGTGAGGTTGCTCCCTACAATGGTGGGACAGTAATGTTTTGGGGAGGAATAATGTTCAATCGCCGTACGCCGTTAATTCCCATAAATCAGAATATGACAAGTCAAGTTTATATTGAGAATATTATCAGGCCCATTATTTATCCCCTACGCGACGAATTAGGTGACAATTTCATCTTCATGGAGGACAACGCGAGGCCACATCGCGCAAGAACGGTTCAAGAGGTACTTCAACAGGGAGATATTACCCGATTAGATTGGCCCCAGCTATGAATCCCATTGAAAACATGTGGGATTTTGTTTCTAGAGCAATTCACAAATGCATGAACCCACCCCAAAATGCGGAAGAGTTAGCTGCAGCAGCAATAGAGGAATGGAACAATATTTAGCCGTTTTTTCGTGATATATTTCACACACTCAGCATCCTCAAATATTGAAATAATTCATATACAAGTTTGGAAATCATACTTTTTTAACAAAATCTTGCAACTGAGCGGTATCTCAATTTCATGACATTTGATTTGATACCTGAGTTAGCAATGAAGTAGATCGAGAATAGTCCCCAAGATCTCCAAATTAACACCGTTGGACTATTTGCTTTAAGGTTACTTAAAGGAAAGAGTACCGACATAGACTCGACAAACATTGAGGCTCGAAATGACCGCATCAGGATAGAATTAAACAATCTACCGCCTGATGCTTTATGCAGATCCGTATACATTTAATCTAATTTTTAGTGGTACAGCCGATTACAGTTTTTTACAAGCTGTTCAAAAAGCCCCCACAAGACATAGGCTATTTAAAAAAAAAGTAAGAGTAGCTTGGGGTTAAGGGGTTGACGGTAAACAACCAAATATATCACGTGTCTGTGCGTTTTTTTTTCAAAAATAAGGCAGTAAAAAATATGTATTTTTCTGGGATTTGGGTAACCCTGTATAATTTACATGCAATTTTGCCGTTTAAGTAAATCAAGTCAGAGGAAAATAATTGTAGCTTGAGTGACATATCAATGGGCACGTACACAAGGGTCAAGTTAATGCTCTTCCGCGTGGGATCTTAGTTTCATTTCTAAGCAGCCAAGAAAGGTATGCAAAGTTCATCATAAATCATACATGTTACTCTACTATGTAATAAGAGTACACCCGGTAAATTACAGAACTGTGTCAGATACCCCCGTTGTTGTTTGATATAACAAGCGCTGAAATTACATTCTAACACGATACATGTACTGCATATACGGTAATTTTTACAACGCTTCCTAGTTCGGTGGTAATTGACCTAAAATTTTTAACAACCCAGAGGGTTTGCGTGGTTATTATCTAATAAAAATGAAATGGCATGACAAGCATAAAATAAATAAGCACAACAAAATAATTTTTTCGTCTCATTACCATTATTTTTTATTTATTGAAGGGTATATCACAGGGGTGTCGTGAGTGCCGGAAGGTAGTTCCAGAGCGGTTATGGAACTTGAGGACAAAGGGAGAGTTGCTAGGTTTTGCCCAGTAGCACGAGCGCGGATATAATTCGCATGTAAACGTAACAAGGATCCAACGAGCTGAGCAATCTTCCTGAAAATGAGGAAAAAAAAAGAGAATACGATGTCCAACGAGGTAAGTAAACTCGTAAGATCTGAGTCAGCAACCATTTGGTTGGTTTTAGAAAGATGGGGCAAATCACAGAACCATGCGACTTTTATGCAGAACTGCTTAGTTTTCTTTTTAACCAAATCAATATATCTTCTGGATAATTTTTTTTATTACCCAAAAGTAAGAAAAAAATATACCACATAGAATACGAGACATTTTATTTTGTGATACGATCTCGCTATATTTCGAACAAATCCCTCCAAGAAGTTTTATAATCTGTGAGTTTTCGGTTAAAGTTTATACGGACTTTCGAATTCCAATATTCCAAAAAAAACCGGTTAAACCGGTTTTCGAATTTTTTCAAAAAAAAAAAAAATCAAAATATAATTAAAGCAGTAAAAAAATGTATACTTGTGTTAAAATTTTTCAGTTTATTAATCAATAATAGGTAATTAATATTTATGCAACTACAAAAATATGACAAAATAAAATACTCTATCTATCTATATGCAAATAAAAAATAAAATGATTAAAATCCGTGCAAATCCGTACAATTTTTCAGTTCAATTAATATTTACTCACGAGTTGTAAGGAAAATATAGTGTGACGTCACCGTCAAATTTAGCTAGTATAAAAATATAACTTGTCATACGTTTTCCGATAAACTTAACATTTTAAAATGAAATAAAATTAACTTCATGTTGTATAAATTTATGTTTTTCTGTTGTTTGGGAGGATTTCGGTAGGTGTTTACAATATAATATTATGCCTGCATATAAGCTGTCACTGGGACACCCCCGTTCGAACATAATACAGGGTGTTCCAACCAAAAATAGGCACCCTGAATAACTTTGTAGATAAAAATTTTTTGAAAAAATTGGTGAAACACGAAATATGTCCCCCCTTGTTTCCAAGGGGGACATATTTTAATGTAATACTTGTATACCTATCATCATCCCTCTACCCTACACGGCCACCCCCTCAAAAAATTCAAATGGCAAAGGGGGTTTCACCTATGAATTTATTCACTTTGTCAGCAAATGTCCATTTTCTACCCCTGCGTATGTCTGCCATGCTTTATTATTAAATTAATATCAACAATACAGTACAACAAATAAAACAAAAACACAAAAACAATATGCAATACAAGTGACTTAACATGTACACAACTCGAAAGCTAATAATAAAAGAAGTGTACTCAACGACCATGATACACAGAAACGATTTGCAGCTTTGCTAATAATGATTTTTACTTAATTTGACGCCTATTGTTTTCATAGCCCACTAATAGTGTATAAATACAAAATATCTAATTATTAATCTCCGCAGGAACTACAGAATAAGATACTTATTTTGTAACATCTCAATAAAGGTTTCGTAAAGGCTGCCGAGCGAATTGTGTGATTAAATTTATCCATTTAAACATCACAATTCAACGTAATTGTCACCTTTGTCCCCATGTTCACAATTTTACTGTTCCCTTCCATTAAAGAGTAAACTTGGCTTGTTAACATGTAAACGAAATTATCAAATCAACACAGTATAAAAAGCCTTTTAAACATATGTACATTGGCATTGAAGTACCAACATTGGCGTTTGCAACAATAACCCTGCGGGTTTGAAGCGATCTCCACCTGCCATGTATACAATACGTCACAAACAATGCCACGGCAGACATGGGGCCGTGGCCCTTATCCCGGGGCACTCCTAGATTACGCCCACTTCGCATGCACACGACTGCATATCAGGAGAGGCATCGTAAATCCTCCAGATAGGAAATCACAACTAAGATCTGTGTATTGTTTTACGTAGAAGTCACTACCTTATACTACGAAGATGGGTTCGTGACTAATAAATTCATTGTCTCGCTGATATATGGCTCCTCTTTCATGCATCGTTGTTTTCCCAAGTTTTTTTTTACTATAAATCATAATAATAGTAATAACATTTATAGATAAACACCATTTGATATTGAATGTGTTTATATTTTATTGTTTGTCTATATACAGGGTGGAATATGCGTTGTGGATTATACCATTTTGCGGGGTTATTATTTATAGAGACAATATTGTGACGGCCCAACCGCCCCTCGTATATTTAGTTTACGTTATCCTGGTCACGGCACCAGTGTAACGACCCAACTTCCCCTTGTCTATTTTGTGTTTAATTTATTCCCCTTTTACTAAGTCTCACCTGGTCGTGAAGCGACTGGTAATACTTAATTAATTAATTGACCTTTTTCGTGATCGTCTAGTTTTAATTGTAGGACCCCAAATTTGCTGTGTTATTGTAACTTACCAGGTACTTTTATAAAGTTTGGTATTACTTTCTTTCATTTATGAGATTTAATTTGCTTTTAATTTGATTACATAATTTTGACCAATTAATATGAACACTAATCTGCACTGTGGAGTTTTGTAGGGGATGGCAGGCGCTAACCTCATTTACGGCACGCTTACGGTAGCTGTGGTCATAAAACATTTAACGATACTCACTGGATGCCGGCCACTGGGTCCCCTGTCGAGAGACAAGACCCACTGGTCAAAACACTCAGCGAGTTCAAAAGACTGCATGTGGTGGTATCGACACCAGACCATACTAATCTGCCAGCTGACAGCTCAAGATCCTCTCACAAGAAATTAAATTTGATAAAGTTACAGATATTGCAGATTCAACTGAACACTATTTATTTTGTACATTATCTTCTTTTGATCTAACTTGACTTGGACAAGTGAATGAAAGTTCCAACTACTATTACTGATCCTATTTGAATTAATATAGGCTGAACTAATTATTAATAAACGTGTATTGAGCAGTGCATTAAACAGAAAAACCCTCTGTAAATCATACGGTACTACCGGTCAAATATTGTTAAAAACCGCGAAACCCAAGCATGTAGAGTCGTACTTTGATTACCGTTGCCATTTCACTCGTAACAAAGAACTTGAATTAGTTTCATGAATTTTAATGTGTTAGAGTACGTAGAAAATGGCAACGCAGTATAAAAATTATTTAAATGCCATCCTTACCAGTTCTCGGACACATGGAGAGTTCTGCGAGGTTTTCTCTCCCGGGTTCCTGAGTAACCCCAGTGTTATTCATCTCCATGTCGGCGGCGCACACGCCCTATTTCTAAGGCAGTGTACAGGTCCTTGGTCACAGAGACCAGGCCACAGAGGTTTCTGCACCAACTTGGGTGGACCGCTAATTAAGCGGGGCTCCCTGTACAAAAACGGAGGTTATGACAACCGGAGTCGTGGTTTCTCTTTGACTTTCAGGCTCCGAAAAACCAGCGACAAGCACTAGGGTTGCCAAAGAGTTAACACGGTGACGACGGTTATAAAAACCGGGAGGTCGGTTTATCTTGACTTTCAGGCTCCGAAAAACCAGCGACAAGCACTAGGGTTGCCAAAGATCTGACCACGATCGTACGCCGCCTCGCGTATATATATGTTTTCCTGTGAGTGAGTTCGTTGTTCAAGCCTCCAAGCTTGACGGAGATAGCCAATCGTTAACTTGTGTTCTTTAAAATAAAATTTAACTCACGATGCTTTAGATGAAAAGTGATATAATGACTATGTTTATTAGCCTTTGACCCTATTCTTAGTAAAAACTCTTACAACCCTACTTGTTTACGTCGGTTTGTTTATGTTATCATTCTCGGCTGGAGAATGCTTTGAGAATTTGTACGGTTTTGTCAACGTTTTAAAATATTAAGTGAATACTGTGTGTTCTTTTACTTAGCTGAATAATTTAGACTCTATAGTTTGAATGCATACGTTTTCTGCCAAAATTTTAAGAAAATGGTTTAACCTTTTTATGTAATAATTAATTTGAAATTTAATGATATAGATGCTTGGAAATAATTTAGTATTATTTAAAAATTATAGGAAATTGCTGGGGTGCTTCAATATAACATAGGGTGAAGTTATCCTACATATAAAACATACCTATCAATGTGCAATATTTAACATTACAGCGTGTCGCGTGTCCTAATTTCAAAATCTCTTGGAGCGTCGGGCGGTATCCACTGAGCTGCGTCCGGAACAAATGACGCCCAGGGGGGGCCCACACTTAATCGCGAGGAACACGAAGATAGAAGAGTGCCAGAAGGAGCAACCCAGATGGCAGAGTTCATCAGCCAGTGGAGGTCTGTCGAGAGAAAACTTTCAATTACCATTACTTTGAGGTGATTCTTTGGCTGTGCAGTCTACATTACTACTAATTCTCACTTTAAAACACTGACGTAGTTTTCCACGAAACACCAGAACACTATTACTGCACTCGACGCGCGTTTCTCCAACCAAGTTGGCATCATCTGGAGATGATGGATGGAGTTGACTTCAACTCATTGGTACTTTGCTTTCATGTAGAGACTAGTGATTTTGAAATTTATCTTGCTGTTGTTGTGTACATACATACTGATGAAGGCAAAAAACCAGAAACAAGTCTGCGAATGGTATGCACGCGGCCCCAAGGGGGATATCTATTATACATAGTAAAAATACTTTATTAATATGCAATCGCGATTAAAGCTTAATCACTTCTTTTAATATCATACAAATTTATAAATCATTAAGAATTGTGTGTTGGCAAATTTATTTAATCTTCTAATAAATAAATGGAGAGGATTTCGACTTTGGTACCTATCTGGGTATTATTTCTAGTGTTTATTACTATTTTGTACATAATCATAACTTTGTTAATATTTTGGTGTTTATATTTTCAAAGTTCCATCACTCTGCACCTGTCATTTCTATCAGTGATTAATTATTGAAAACAGTCCACTTCACGAATGGTTTTTATAGGTCAGCTCATTATCGTATTTATTTCTTGCCATTAGACATGAATTTATTAATCAATTATTGAGGAAAGGAAAATCCAGTCATTCTACATATTTTACGGAAATTATCACCAACAAAAGATACTATATTAAAAGCAGTAATGATTGTGTTAGTAGACGTAATTAATAAAACATGCAAGTCGACATGCAATACATGTTGTTGATAGTGGAGAACTAATGGAATAAATGCATGTGTAAACTGATTCGATTTGGTACTAATTAAATAATAACAGTTGGAAACATTTTGTTGGGTAAGGGCCCTTCTTTTGAGAAAAACTGCTTTATCAATAAGCCTGGCCAAGGTCATTAATCCACGGTCGGGCATCATATCATAATACTTGAATAAATACAATAATAAAAACAAAAATATTTTATATATTGTGATGTATGTTTTTGTACTATTTCGTTCGTTTTAAATTCTTTTTTATGTATTTCCTTATATTTTGTAAGCTTAGTGCTGAACATTATTATTAAACTGTTAAATGTCGTTCACACATGTACATTGTATATCTAAGTGATAACTAATAATAAATAAATAAATAAATAAAATAAATGGATATAAATTTTATTAATACTGGTACACTTTATAAAAATATGTACAAAAGTCACCTTCTTAAGCAGATTTATGAAGTAGCTTGGTTGTTGTTATCACAAACTGGAGCACTTCTATAATAACTGTGTAGCATCAGATATGTTTCTACAGTTGTCTCAGTAAGCGATGTTCGCTGTGGTGAACAAATATGTTTGTATTTTGAAAGAGACCGTTCGACATCTATGGAAGTAATACAGGCTTAAGTAAAACACTCTGTGAACTCACTTAACGCAGCTGTAGATGCACCATTAAAAATTTTTCTTAATTTGGTAAAATCAGGATCTTTCCGTAATACACTCTCGAATTTTTCAATAACGGGCTTATTTTTTGCGTCATTTATAGCCTGTAGCTGCGTATTTACGTCGTCCACTATTTACAGCGATTCCACTAACGACAACGAAGTATTTTTCTATTGCGTCGTGTAGTCCTCTATAATTGTTATAAATAGTTTTTAAATCTGTTTCAAGGGAAACATCTTGAAAGCTTGTCTGGCTTTCCTTAATAGCTGCTGCCTCGTTAGGGTTGAACTGTAGTATCACAACTTTTATTTGTTGAAAATATTCAGCATAATAAAAAGCTGCCTTCAACCACGTTCCCCAAAGTGTAAGAATCGGCTCTGATGGTTTCGGAGTACCAGGACACAGTGTGTGAAATGCTCGAAGCCGTTTAGGGGAGACTTATTTGCTATTAATGCATCTACGTCTGGAAAACATTTTCGAATCGTTTCTGCTACAAGATGGAACGCATGCACTTTACACGTAACATGTAAAAACCTACAATCGTCTCTTTGAAGAAAGCGGCCCACCAAACGCATTGTCGCAGCACCGTCGGTCACAAACATCAACACTTGACTTGTTGACCGTTCAAATTTTTCGAAAGTCTCCAACACCACCCGCGTAATTATTTTGCCAGTACACGCAGTTAGTCTTTTGCTAGCTAGTAAAAGTGGAAATGTTGGTTTAACAGGGTCGAGAACACGTACTATAACATTTAAAATATAATTTTTTTACAATCTGTCGTCTCGTCAACACATAATTACAGCCGTGCATTTTTTAATGCACATTTAAATCCTATTTACAATGTCTTCATGAACACTTGGTACATATCTACGTAACGATGAACGACTTGGTAAATTCACCTGGGGATTGTATTTATTCCAGAACTCCCGAAATGCTGGTTTATCCAATATGCGCAGGGGAACATCACAGGCAATCAGCATTAACAGTAAATCAAACATAAACTGAGGTTCCAAAGAAGACACGCCATTTTTTAAATTTTTATGCCAGTTACTATTGACATGAATTTTGCAGTCGTATTTATTCCAGCACATTAAGTCTTGATCACAAACTTACAAATTATTTTACATCCATCATAGAATAAATCCGGAAATTCACCGATAAATTTATTCACTTTATCAGCGTACGGTTGTTTTCTACTCTTTACGCTCAACATTGTTTATTATTTATTAGTACTCTATGCATCGACCGACAGATAACAACTGAAGTGTGTCGTGTCATCGTCATCGTAAACAAGCGCGCGATGGCATTAGTATTGCGCCCGACCCTGAGTCTACCATCGCTTGGCCAGGCTTATTTATCAACTTGCCGATGTATCGGTAAATATTATTACCAACTTCAGGGCACTATAAGATATAAAATTATGACATATGTATAAAATTTGTAAAAAGTGTAAATTAAAAAATATGTTTATATAATATAGCATGTGGAACAAACAGTTGGAAAAAGAAATAAAAAATATGCACCTACATACATACACAAAACACATGCATATGTGTATGTATGTAGGTGCATATATCTATGAAACAGAAAATCTTCTTGAAGCAATGCTGGTTCATCAGTAGTGGCAGCAAAATAGAGCTAGAATGCACAATGCTCGCGCGGCTTGTGTTTTCAAAATTATGAAAATTGGGTTGGAAAACAGGAAAGCATAGTGGTCTGATCGCCAAGAATTTCCGATTTATAGCATCTAAATACTTATGAAGTGAGATAAGTGAATTTCGTCGATAGAAAAGTAATATAGACTCTAAATAACACTAGTGTTTTTCGAGATTTTTTTTCAGAACGTTCTATTAATAATATTGAGGTGATGTGGGCGTATCTTAATGCATGCCCAACAACAACCAGTATGGTGGATAAACAGGCACAGGACTTGCTTGCGCAACACTGTTACAACAAATGGAATAATCCAAAAAAATGATAGAAGACCAAGAAAGAAACCGCCAGGAAGAGAAAGAACAGGAACAGAGAACAGAGAAAAATAATGAATGACCGAGAAAGAATACGATAGGAAGAAAAATAGGAACAAGACAGACAACGCCTGGGAAAGAAAGATGAAAAAGGAGAAATGATGGAAGAACAAGGAAAAAGACGATAGGCAGAAAAAGAAAAACTAGAAAGAAAAAGACAGGAAGGAAAAGAAGATAAATATTGGAAGGCTTGGAAATACGACGACAGCATGAATTAAAAACATTATGGAGGGACAGCAGTAAGCCAAGTCTCTGAAAAAAATGAAAGAAGTTGTACGGACTAAAGTCATGGAAAGAGTTAGTGAAGTTAAAGGAGTAATTAGTGAAGTTAAATGAGAAGTCAGTGGAGACGTATTCGATTGAAACAATAATGAAGAGGGAAGGGTGACCAACTGGTACAGTCATCTGATACTAGCTTACAACCATCTTCCTTCGATGGTCAATATATAGAGAGAAATTCGAGGCATGTTCAAATAACTGGAAAGATGAAGAAAAACAACAGCATTGGTATTAGCACTGAGGGGCCAAGCATTAGATCTGCTCCAAACAATTCCTGCAATACAGCAGCCAAACTTCTAACATTCTGGAGGCAACGTTAGAATAAAAATATGACCAATATCTCGCTCATGTATATCAGGTTCTGTTCAAATCACGCAGGCAACATGGTAGAGAAAGCCTCCAGGAGTTTGAGGCTGCTTTGAAGCGTGGCGCAGTGGGTTCGGTGACATTTATTGCATGGAACCCAAGCATATTTGAGGCACGACTTATTTATGAAGAAGTTTTTAGAAAAAAAATTTTGATTTTGTTATGAATCGAGGAACACCCCGTTTTTTTTTGTTTTGGAATTTTTTATTTTTAAAGTTATGACTTTGAAATTTACACAATGAAAAACTTAAATTTCGAAGTCATAAATTTACAAAAAATCAAAATTTTCGAAAATAAAAAAAACGGGGTGATAAATTTTCCTTCTGATTACGAAAAAAAAATAGTTTGCGAAGATTTTACTAATGGTCTCCATGGAATCTGGGAGGCTACGCATTTTTGTAATATTTTTTCCTAAATTTTTTTTTCAATATTTTTTCTGCAAAACTTCTTCAATCAGTACTGATAGTCGTGCCTTAAAATATTGCTTAGGTTCCATGCTCCAATATTGATATATTGTATAACCTAAATCCACCAGCCGCCACTGCTTTGGAGAGATTAGCCCATCTAGCCTATCCTGGTGCACCAATGGAGTTTCAATAGGAGTTAGCAGTTGGATCATTTATTGATAGAGTAAGTGACCAGGAGTTAGGCGAATTCTTAAGTTAGCCAAGCACAACCGAAATAGTGAGGCATTAGTACATGCACATGAGATTGAGGCTGTCTATAAGAATACCACAAAATCAAATCAGAGAGTACGAGTCGTGGCTGTGGAATAGGTCCTGGCGGAAAATATATGCAAGCTGTATTGTCCGAGATAAAAAAAATAGCATACAACTACTGAGAAACACGAATATCTAGCCAAAATGAGACCAACAACAAAATAGTGAGAGACCGAATGGAGGTATCCGTTGTTATGTGTGGCAAAGTGGGCCATATTAAGAATAACTGTCGTCAGCGCAGCCCCGAAAGGGTAAAAGTCGCAGTAATCGAAAGAACCTCAACAGGTGGGCTGTCACTTCGGGAGCTGTGCTAGCTAATAGAAATGCATATGCTCTTTCCAGAAGATCATGCCAGAGAAACTGCAAGGACAGCCACCGGGTGGAAAAACAGCAAGATATACTAATCCTGAACATCGCTAAACTTGATGTTCCGAATGATTGGACAAAAGAAACTTTAAGGAAGAGCAGTTACGGTAAGGAAATTGGTCCTATTCTGGAATGGAAAGAAAGAGGAACCCGACCTAGTCGGAAGGATATTTCACACACGTCAGTAGGCCTGAAGGCTTTTTGGGTACAATGGGACTCCCATAGAGTAGAGGGTGGACTTCTGAAAAGAATTTGGGAAGGCCCAAATGGAAAGAAAACTTTGAGATTGGTAATCCCCAGTTGTCGCATAGCAAAAGTACTTCAAGAAGTGCATAATGGAACTTCTAGCGGACGTATTGGCATCAAACTAAAATACAGTTATGCAAATTTGTGCTCAAAATGTATAAAACATTAAACAAAAAATAAGGGAGGAAATAAGGCTTCCTCATAGACTGTCAGGGAGAGTTTGTTGTCAAAATGAGGTGAAATATTGCAGAAAAACATAATTTGTGTAAACAGCAGTACGATTCTTTAAGCTGTTAAATAAAATAATTGTTTTGCTTGTTATTTTTTGTTTTTATACCCTTGAAAACCAAACAAAATAATATAAAACAAATACAAAATTTGTATTGTAGCTGCATATATTAAGCGATGGGAAGTTAAAACACAGCACTATGTATAAACAACGTACTGCATTTGGTTTTGAGCCTCATATTATTGTATGTTAAACCAATTACAACACTACATATATCATATTCTTGATAAATTGCCTCAGCAGATGCCAGATATCAGTTGTTAAAATGATGTAATATGTTAAAACTACTAAAACATATGGATCTAGTTTAACACTATTGATTTGTATATTTTTCTAAACTTTTGTACAAGTCAATTCTGTACTATTGATCGAATATATCCCAGCTTGCTGCATATTTCAAAACAGGAAGAACCGAAATTAAAGAATATGAGCTGGAAAACTTATATTTTTGTCGATTTATATAGTTGCAGTGGATTTTAGTTTTGTTTTCATTTACTAGCAGGTACATACTTTTAATCACTTGAGAAAACATGGAGATAAAAGAAACAGTTTTTTACCACAAATCTCTAATAAAAATTTAATATAGGTAATTGCTATTATTCGAGGAGTTATTGTATAAAAGTACTAGAAAGGAGCAAAAATATATATCGTCGTTTCTACAAGGATATATAACAGTTTTTCAGGTAAGGAAAATTAATTACAAGGATACTTTGATGTGTACTTTAATTGTAACTATCAGAAGCATACCGTGACTTTGTGGGTAACATACGCACTTGGCGATATTTAAACTAACCTTAGACTTAATTTGCAATATCTACGTCAAATTGACCATTTTTTGAGTTACTCCCCTTTGTATAAGATAAGCTACGACATGTTCATGAGACGAAATTAGCAATTTGATTTAAATCGACTTTTTTCGAAAATTACTATTAGATTTGTCCTGTCTAAATAATGTGTCAGATAACATTAATTTTGGTACCTCATTTAAATGACAAACTGTAAACAAGACTAAAAAATTACTTGTAAATACGATTCTGAAACTGTAGATATAAATTGTAAAACGTTCTTTATTTTTACATATATGTACACATACAATACATACGTATAAGGAATGAAACTGAGAAATATGTGCCAATAACTTAATTGAAAAACATACAGTAATAAATGAATAACATAAAACATAACTAAAACCGAGTCATTAAACACAGTTTATCGTTTATATGTTATAGAAGTTATTCTTAAGAAACCGATAATTTTTAACGACATTTATCTTACGGCTATTGACTCATTCTTTGATTTTGGAAACCAATCTAATTAGGATTTTGATGTTTTGTTCATTTTTTCTGAGCACTATTGCAAAGATACGAAGTTATGATTTCCTGAAAACAAAAACCATTTAAATAATTTAAGCAGTCACAACACCTTAGAGAATTTCAAAAATTTGTCTTGATCATGACAGTTGTATGTTTTGGTTTAAAATGATTTGATCAGTATAACAAAAGAGAGTTTTAATAATTTATCACTAAATTGACATGTTGAAAAATAAAAAACTTGAGTTATAATTCAATAATAACGTACCGCACTGAATGGTAACTGAAAAAAATTCTAGTCCGCTTTAAAAATTGGCGTCTGAAAGATATTAACTATAGTAAAGTTTAACGAACAAAAGTCACGTGACTAACGGTACATATTTCACAAGTGTGTAATTCTTGGCATGGACTTTTGACAAAGTATTTATTTTTAAGTTTTCGAAGAAAATATCATCAAAGTAATCTGCTTCTGTAGCAGGACGTCTCATTTAATTGTGCTAACAAAGAATTGGTCAGTAATTTTTCCTGTGGTGTTGTCAACATATGTAAAAAACGTTTTCATTGTAGAAATAAAATCATTTTGAATATGACTGCTATTGACTACAGGTGAAAAGTATAGGGATCATATTTTTTTACTCCATTTTATTGAATTCGAGTTGGCCGTGATATATATTTCTCAGATTCGGTGCGATTTTCTTAAATATCTGAATGATTGTTATAGCACACACATAAAACTTTTTTCTTATTATAATTATTTGGCAATTAATAGCAATAAGTTGTTTTCACGGAAATTAGAAGGAACATGTTATTATTAAACATCGGAAGATTTAGCATTCCTCCAGTATTCATACTATTTTTCCATAGAAATTAAGGGAAAAAAATGATATATTAATTACAATGTAAACATAATATAATCATCTAATTTCGTTGTTACCTGTGCGGCACGTGACAACCTTTTTGCAGAAGGTTAGTTACGTGCAGAGACCTAACTGCAGATACCTGTTTATTTATTATTCTTGGTAGTGACGATTTGTAGTTTCTTCTTCCCTTTTTATATACTAAGCAGTATTTATAAGTTACAATATTGTTTATTCCAGTTGTGATATTTTCTTATATTATTACTCATTACAATTGCTGTTATAGATATGTTCATCCCACGCTCAAATATCTTAGGATATTTTGTGGTGTATTATGTTTATTTATGTAGTATACTTCTTGTTTTTAATACGAAATTGTATATTGTTGTATGAAATAAACATTATTATTATTATTATTATTATTCTTTTGAATTAGCGGCGCAGTCATTCTGAATAATAAATTGTACCAAGCGATATGTATTTCATTATTCATTTTATACTTTTGGATTTGTCTACATATGTCCTTCTGTCAACCATATGAGGTACTGTACTCCGGTCCTGTACTCCGGTCAAGTTTCCTGTCCCTGGTTATTATATTTCAATTTCATTCTTTATTTGAATAGAACTTTTACCAAGAAGAATATCTACTTTATTTTAAATTATGCCGTCTTGTAGTATGGCTGAAATAGAAATAAAAAAATTTAGCTCAATTTAGTATTATTGGTCCATTGTGCTCAATAGACAGTTACATACCAACATAAAATGCGTCCGCAAATTTTATCACCCACTTGGAAATTTTTTTCTAAATCGATTCCATTGTCTACTTATCCCTTGTTATGTTTCCCAGATGTATCATAAAACCACTAGTCTATACTCCCTTTCAAAAGATAATATCATTTTACCTAACAAGCACGGGTTCATTACCTTCTGCGTATTCAAATTCTTGTTAGAATTATTAACAGTTTCATATTTATATGATTTCTTTAGACATTTTAATAATTTTATTTATATTATTTTCCTAATCAAGGGAGAAATATAGGCACTTGTATTTTATATCAGGCTCTTGGGGAATCGAAGGTAAAGTGCTATTTCTCATTGTCATATTACATGATTTTTTATTTTAGGGTCTTAACTTCTGAAGTAAGGGGCGAGAGTAAAAACATAATTTAATTTTATTACTGCTGACTTTGTAATTTACAAAACGACTGAGTTATTGCTGACAAATTGTCTCTGTAAGTAATAATGTCCTGAAATGTATTAAAGTCTCGATATACCGGGTATTCCGGGAGTAACACTAAATTTCCTATAGATTGGGAGGTTGCGTGATAAGATACTAAAAGTAACCGCTCGCCTGCCACTCGCAATTAGTCGCCCAAATTAACAATATGGACATTAATTTGGGAAAAATCAGTCACAACCGCATGATCGCATACTAGTATAGATGTTGGCCCAAAATGTAGGTAAAATTATGCTGATTCAATATATGAAAAGAACATATGAGTAAACGGTCCCACTTCGCCGGCAGACGCCGTCAAGGATTGTAATTTCATCTACCTTTAGCGGTTAAGCGGCAACACGGTAGAAGGAGACCTCTGCTTGCCGCTGTCAATATTATTCGAGTGCACACAGGACAGAATTTTGTCAATCGCTTTAAAACGTTCTACACTTATGAATATTAATAATAATACTGGCAATTCAAACAATTTTTTATTTAAAAACAAATTAAGTTCCTCTTCTTGATAAAAGTTAAAATATAGAGTGGAATGAAAAATAATATTAACTGAAAATTTTTTGTTAATTATTATTTACTAACTTTTACAAATCTTATCACAGATAAGTATAACATATATCTTTTTAAACAATTATTTTCCCGGCTATTTGCCAAAACGCTGACTTGGATTACAAAAAAAGATAATATGCACATTATGTTCAGTACAACTGACTCAATAATGTTATTCCACTCTATATTTTAACTTTTATCAAGAAGAGGAACTTAATTTATTTCATTGACCCTAAGTGGTATTTCCACTATATAATTTCAATTATTCTGTTCTATGAAGCCATTAATGTTTATTACATTAAGGTTTACAAGTTTCCTTACTTTGGATTCTTTAAATGTGCTGGCTACCCTGATGACGCTATGGCAAGCAGAAACACGTGTCGGTAGATATTTTAAAGTTTTTTCAAGTGATTGTCAACTGGTGAGTACCGTGTGTTTTATTTATTTTTGGTTTTACTAGACAGAATAGCTGAAATTAAAAATAACATTATTGAGTCAGTTGTACTGAACATAATGTGCATATTATCTTTTTTGTAATCCAAGTTTCAGCGTTTTGGCAAATAGCCGAGAAAATAATTGTTTAAAAAGATATATGTTATACTTATCTGTGATAAGATTTGTAAAAGTTAGTAAATAATAATTAACAAAAAATTTTCAGTTAATATTATTTTTCATTCCACTCAATTTTTTAATTCAAATATATAATATCAAAATATATTTAAAAGCAGTATTATTAAAATGTTTTTTTTTTGTTTTGCTAAATTTAGATATTTTCTTCTCCAATTTCTGTTTACAGTTAAAAAACTTATTTTACGGCGCGTTCTATTTAAGCAAACTATGACCTAATAAGGCATTAATTGTTGTTGTTCCCAATTTAGATATAGATTTATCGACTAATTTATTGAAAACATATGTACAACATGTATGTTAACGAATTAAGAAACGATATTACACAGTGTGTCCCCGGATTACTGCCCAGAAAGGAAAAACTTTCTATTTTTGTTAGTTAAAAATAAGGATAGTTCCCTTTTATCCCATTTTAAGGTTTTCATAATTTTTTTTTATACCCTGTATATCGGACATCGAATATCTCTATGCGAATCTCGTTTTTAAAGCAAACAAAACTTTTTGTGTATTAATCTTGATAACGGCAGACTCTTCTTCTACCGTGTTGCCGCTTAAGCGCTAAAGGGAGATGAAATGACATTCTTTGACGGCGTCTGCCGGCGAAATGGGACCGTCTGCCCAAATTTTCTTGTCATATGTTGAATCAGAATAATTCTATCTACATTTTAAGTTAACATTTATACTGGTATGCGATCATGCGGTTGTGACTGATTTTTTAAAATTAATTTCGTACTGTTAATTTGGGCGACCAACTACGAATGGCAGACGAGCAGCTATACTTTTAATGAATTATACATTATTTATTTCTGGAGTCAAAACTTTGGTATCTTATCATGTCATTTTTTCACGCCAGCTCTCGGTCTACTAGGGCATGATTCTTGAAACAATTATGCATCGCTTACAATAAATATGATACCCTCTTTGAGGTCTAAAAAGCAATAGCAATTCGAAAGTTTAAAAACAAGAGAAAAAGGTATCTCCTTTGAAGCACCCCAGCCCTGGGCTGCTTCATCGCGGATAGTTTTCCTATAATTTTTACATAAAACTAAATTATTTCCAAGCATTTATCTCATTAAATTCCAAATTAATTATTACATAAAAAGGTTAAACCGTTTTCTTATACTCTTAAACTATAGAATCTAAATTATTCATCTAGTAAAAAAACACACAGTATTCATTTAAATATTTTAAAACGTTGACAAAACTGTATAAAATCTCAAAGAGTTCTCCAGCCGAGAACATGTAACATAAACAAACCGACGTAAATACGTAGGGTTGTAAGAGATTTTACCAAGATAGGATCGAAGGCTAATAAAGAGTCATTATGTCACTTTACACTTAAGTACCGTGTGTAGAGTTTCGGTCGACGATCACAGTTAGGGCACTAGCGTTTGGCTATCTCCATCGAGCTTACAGACTTGAATAACGAACTCCCTTACGGGAAATCATATAAATACGCGAGACGGCGTAGAGTCGTGGTCACATCTTTGGCAGCCATAGTATTACGCTGGCTCTCCGGAGCCTGGAAGTCAAAGATAAACCGCTCTCCCGGCCTTCATCGGCGCCGTCACCGTCATGGTCAAACCTTTCGCAACCATAGTGTTGCGTTGGCTCCCCGGAGCCCGGAGGTCAAAGAGAAACCACTACTCCGGTTTTCATAACCGCTGTTAAGGACAGAGAGCCCCGCTTAATTAGCATTCCACACATTTTTGTGAAGACATCTCTGTGGCCTCTGTGACCGAGTATCTGTACACTGCTTTGTACTAGGACGTAACCACCGCCGACGCCACCGCCGCTATGCAGACAAACAACACAGATGGTACTTAAGAACCCGGGGGAGTAAATCTCGCGGAATTCCCATGTTTACACGAATAGGTAAGGCTGGCATTAAATAATTTTTATACCGCGTTGCCATTCTCTCCGTACTCAAGCCCACCAAATTTCATTCAATTAAATCAAGTTCTATTTCCACGAGTGAAATAGCAACGTTAATCAAAGTACGACTCTATATGTTTGGGGTTCGCGGTTTTAATAGGATTTGACCGGTGCTACTAAATGATTTACAGATAGACCTTTTATAATGAATTTCTCAGTACCTTTTTTCATTAATAATTATGACATTCAATATTAACTTAGATAAGATTAGTTATCAGTAGTTGGAACTTTCGTTCATTTGTCCGCATCAATGTTAGGTCAGGTTTAAGAATAAGATGATGTAAATAGTAAATAGGGGTCAGCTGAATCTGCAATATAACTTTATAAAATGTCACACCTTGTCTGAGGGACTCGAGCGGTTAGCTGTTAGGTCGGTACGGCCAGATGACAATAACAAAACATGCTCTTCATTCAACCCTCTGAGGTGTACACCAATTGGGACCTGGTTTCTTGACAGGAGGTCCGGTGGTGGGCACCCCGTGGGCATCGTTTAATGTTTTATGACCACAGCCTCCGTACGCGTGCGCTAGATGCAATTGACGTCTGCCAACACTTTAGAAAACACTACGAGGTAGTTCGTTTCACCTTGGTTTAAGCCTTGACGGCGGGGTGTATTCGACAGGACAGTTGTTCCAACGAATATTAATTGGCAGCGTTATTTATGTTTAGAGTACTGTTGTACCGCGGCATTGTGTCAGCGCGTCAGTTAAAAGCATGGTTATCTGCATCTGTTTGTCTTATTTGGCAGAGGACGTTCGGGTACTTCATACAAGAGAAGTTGCTCTTGCACCAAAGAAAGACTTCCAGTAAGGGAAGCCCCAACAAATTTTGTTCATGCAGGTTCAACTGCTCAATTCAATTCAATTCAATGCAATTCCTTTATTAACCCTTAGGCCATTACCATGAATAGATGTGGTCGTCCAAAGAAGTAAATAACAAACATAAATAGAAATAACAAAATAAATAGAGTAAAATATAAACATAAAAAAACAAAAAAAATAAAAAATAAATATATAGATCACTAAAAATTAAACTACAATACATATAGAGTATAACAATTCACGTCATTAGTTACAGACATACTAAAACAGGTAGGTGCTGCTTAATAAGAAAGAAACTCATTGACGCTATAAAAACAGTTTTCTATTAAGAAGCTTTTTAGCTTATTCTTAAATATAGGAAAACTGGTACAATTCTTGATATCCATGGATAGTTTATTAAATAATTTAATACCTGAATAAAGCGGTGATTTTTCATAAAGAGCAGTGCAATGGTTATCCGTTCTCAGCAAATGGCCATGTCTTGTGTCATAATTATGACAGTCAAAATTCATGGGGACTTGACTAAGGTTACGTTTAATGTATAGTAAAGTTGTATATAAGTAAATTGAGGGTAATGACAATATTTTGTTGCGTATAAAGTAAGGCTTACATGAATCCCTGGTGTTTACATTGTACATTAATCTTAGAAGCCTTTTTTTGCAATACAAACATTCTATTAATATATATAGATCGACCCCATAGCATAATATTGTAAGAAAGATGGGAATAAGCAAGAGCATAATAGACATTTAATAAGCTTTTACCATCTAAGGTATTTCTCAGTTGGCTGATGGCAAAGTAGGCTTTTCTAATCTTTTTACAAAGTTCATCAATGTGAGTATCCCAACTTAGCCTGTTGTCCAAGTGGGTACCCAGGAATTTAGTGCTACCAGAGAATGATACATCATTATCAAGCAAAATATTCGGGGGTATAGATTTTCTGGCCGAAAAATATAAACATTTAGTCTTGTCGGTGCTTAGCATAAGCATATTTTTATGGCACCAAGTTTGAAAGTCACTTATAATTATAGCAAGAGTCTCATTCAACATAATGGGGTCAGTTGCTGATAGTGACATAGATGTATCATCAGCAAACATAACAATTTTGCATTGATTAACAAACTGAGGAAGGTCATTAATAAATAAAAGAAACAACAATGGACCCAAAACTGATCCCTGGGGTACACTCACATTAATGTAATGTATTTCTTATAGACAGTTGTCTGTGCACAGAAATAAATTTGTTATAACGCTATTTGAGTTTCCTTGACTTATTTCTACTTTCAGGTACAAAAGTGAAATCTAAGCAAATTAGTAATAGTAAATATGAAGTTAAATCTTACTTATACTTTCATTGTTAAAACAAATATCAGTGCAGTGCATATTATGGTTGATAATAATTGGTAAAAGTAGGTGATCCAATTAAAGCAAATTAAATCTCATAAACGAAACAAATACCAAACTTTATAAACGTACCTGAGAGGTTACAATAACACAACAAATTTGGGGTCCTACTACTAAAACTAGACGATCACGAAAAAAGGCCGATTAATTATATATTACCTGTCGCCTCACGACAAGGTAAGACATTAAACCGGGAATTAAATAATCAAATTAATAAAATAAGAATATATACGAGGGTGGGATGGGATGTCACACTGGTGCCGTAGTGACCAGAGTACAAACTAAATCTACGACACACGACAGAGGGAGGGGGGTGGACCGTTACACCTTGTATTGAAATTATCAAACGGTGTTTTCAAATTGACTATAGGCCTCAACATACAATCTCGCTCATCGAATAATGAAGCGATCTAAGCTAAGTTCAAAATAAGCTAATTACTTAAATTATTTGTTACATTATGGTGATTCAACATGTCTTATTTTTATGTAATAGCCAAAACTTTAGATGTTCAACTTCACTAACAATAAAATAGCCTTCAAATTGTTCCATCAATTTTGCGTCCGTCATCTGTATATAATAACGTTTTATCTGCTGTTAGCAATCTACATACATACATTATATACAATCTGCAAATGAGCATCATTAAATGAACATCTATTTCTTCCTACTGTCTTCCTACGGTGTTACAAGGTGAGCTTTAAAATTGGGACATGTTTGTATTGAATATTATGTATAAATTCAGAAAATATATTAGTTTGAATAAAAAATGCAACAGCATTTCGTTGAGTACTTTTATTGAAATTTTCACCAAAGGTGTTCCTCAGTATGACATAAAAGTAATTGAAATTTCATCATTGTGAGATGTAAAATAAAAAAGTTATTTAGTAATAGGTCCACCACTTTTTTTCGAATGAACCAGTGCACTCTGTTAAAATCGTTTTAAAGTCGGCAATTCTTTTGCAATACTATTGCAGGCAAGATACTGCTGTGGCAAGAAGGTGGCCTGCAATATTTCTTGTCGTGCGTTTTACACCTGGCAATTATGTTTAAATTGCAATATTTAGCGCAAGAGCCGCCGACACTACAAAAATAAATTGTTTTGTGTCAAAATAGACATTTCTCACTTCCATATATCCATTTTTAAACAACGAAACAGTGAAGTCCCGTCTACCATTTCTGTCATTTTCCTAACTTTTACGGTAAATCAAAATAAAAATAAAGCTGCTAAGGGCGACATATATCCTAATAACAATGTGTTATGTTAGTAACATGACAAATTATCCACCAAAATTGATTAAAAATCACTCAGAACCGACTGCAAAACGTGTTCTAGAGAATTGCGAAAAATGATGGCAACCTCCAAAATGCTTTTCCCCTTCCAACAACATTTTTGGCGGAGTGAAAAGTTTTTGGCCGGCGAAAGGGGGGTAGACATGCTGTCTATGTTTGGAGTATCTTGGGGTATCTCATCTAAAGACCTTGTTGTAACCCTTGCCCTTAAGTACGGACATTCCTGCAGGAATTTGGATTATTCAGCCTTTGTAAATAAGGCAATGCAACGAGTTCCAACACGTCTGTTATATATTCGGGAGCATTCAAGTTACCCTGAATGAAGTCGGACGGTGATCTACCGCCATAGCAACAAAAGTTTCTCAAAGAATTCTTGGTGTTACGTTTTTTGTTCAAACCAGTATTAGTTATACTTTTCCACTTCTGTATTTACTTAATATTTTGTTCCGCATTAAAGGCCTCTAAATAGAACGACTAAACTGTATCTACTATCTGAGGTCTGTAAAGGAGTAGATTACCTTTTAACTTTTGACCAATAGAATTAATGGCGGGAATACGTAATCTCTATGCCAGATTTGAAATAGCGTACATTGGTATGCTTTCGGTTCAAACTTTAAAGTTTATGAATTATGGTAATTTTATATACTTATGTTTATGATTTAATTTAACATGAGTCTTAATAATTAAAAGAACACCATAAATGACTCATAATGAAAATAACTGAGGAATAGCAATATTAATTAATGAATAAACTTGCGTACATTTATTTTTTTTATTTAAACATTTTTTTAACCATATGTGCACCTCTAAATAAGAAGTCGATTCCGTAAAAAAAAGTCTTAATAAAAGTCCCATAGGTAACGAAATAAAAATTGTGAAAGTTACAATATTTTTGATATAGTCTAATTAAATCCAATAGACAAAGAAGATCCACTTTTACTGTACTAATCGCACATGTTACTGTCATCAGAGCTGTAATGTAGATTTTATCGGATAACGGATAACGGCCCGCTTGTGTGCGAATTATTAGTGTTCTTTTGAATAAAAATGGCACATATGTGTAGTACCATGGAGTTAATGGACATGGTTTTAGCCCATGGAGAAGTAAGGCAAAACTCATTAGCAGCTTCTCGCCTGTATGCCCGGCGATTTCCAAATAGGCACCTGCCTCATCCCAATACTTTTACGGTAGTGGTTCTACATGGACGCGATAGTGGTCATTTATACCCTAAACGTGGAAAAAGAGGGGGGAGTCGGGTTTGCCCACATCGCATTGTCAATGCCGAAGAAAAATTTTAGATATTGTGGAAGAAAATCCACGAATAAGCACAAGACACAAGCTCGCTGGTCCTTCTTGTCGCACCAAACAGCGTGGTGTATACTACGCGAGGCTCAATTGCACCCTTATCACGGTTAGAAGGTCCAAACATTGTTGCCTGGAGACTACGCCTTACGAATAAGATTTTGTGAATGGTTGTTGCAAAGATATGCTCAAAATGCCCGATTTACAGCCGATGTATTGGTCACAGGTGAAGCTATTTTTATGCGTAATGGGATAACCAATCTATATAGACGTGTAGAGTCCGGGGGTAATGATAGTTGTTCAGTGTTTTCAATTTCATATGTGAATTCAACTGATGCGAAACTGCTTAATTTAAAAACAAAGTTGTCAATATCAGCGACTTTTGTATCGAACACTGCAAAAATATCATCCACATACCTAAACCAAACTCTGGGGAAATATTCAATTCTTCTTTTGCTTCTGTTTTGAATCTATTCATGAAGAGACTGGCAGTGAATAGTGTCAAAGAGTTCCTTTCTGTTCCTTCATGTTGTTCGAAGAATTTATCATTGAATCGAAAACAATTTTGTTTCATGCAAAGTTTAGTGAGTTAAAGATATTCTTTTACTACATCTCGATTTATATTCGAGTAGATCCTCAAGGTAGTTCAAGATCTGTGATAGCGGAACATATGGAAATAATGGACAAATGTCAAAGGAGATCAAAATTTCATCTTCTTGTAACTGGAAATTCTTTACTTTATTAATGAAATCATTGGTATAATGACAGAGAAATTAGGTGCAATGGAATTCGAACTGTTAACAAATTTGAAAGGTGGTGATAAGTCGGCGCTCCAATTGCTGAAACAATAGGAAGCACCGACTTTCCTGGTTTATTTTTCTTGGGCAAGATGTACAGTCTAGGCACACTTGGGTTAGATGCATGTAATCTCCTATTTAAAGCTGGAGGAATAAGGTTGTTACAGGATTTAAGTACATTTCTTACTTCAGTAATCATTTTTGGTAATGGATTTCTAGAAAAATTTTTATTAATCAGGTTGTCTATCCTTTCATAATAGTCCCCTTTATCTAAAGTAACAACCTTATTACCTTTATCAGCTTTTAAGTAAAAATAATCTTTTTCACACAACCGTTTGATAATTTTTCTATCCTTTGTGGATTCTGACGTTGTTTACTAAGTTAATTGCAATTAGCTGACTCCACTATAGTCTTCAATGTACTCATTTTTAGTAATTTTACTTCCCTAATTTATTTTAGGCAATAGAGGAATAGGATTATATAGTAATTCCTACTTTTTTGTACTGCTTAACATTTATCTCTATTATTATTATCTTGGATATAGCCTATTCGAATTTTTAGATCAGCTTACCAAACTAAGTAGGGGATCTGCATCCTAATTTCTGATCCACACTCTGTACCTCCGTAATAGTTTTCGGACCCTGTTAATACGAACTGTTTTTTTTTCTTATTTTGGTGCGTAGAAGGTCGCCGATTCTTTTAGAGAACTCGGCGTATTTTGCAGATGTGCAAATATTTTTCGAATTTTACCGAATGTTCTTGTCTTATTTTTTAGGCCCTGCAAACCAGCGTTATGGAGCAAATTTACCGTAGGCATACTAATGCCGCGTAAAATGATATGCAAATTGTTTGATGTAGAAGCAAATTGGCCAATTTAAAGTGGATGACTTCGCTAATTTATAATTGTACTTCGTATGGCGTTTTTTTTATTAATAGCGCTTGTTGTTTTACGCTTGTATGATGCAGGTTTAAAAATGCATCTCCTGATTAAAGTAATCAATGGTCTTATCTACACTGTTACGCAAATTGCCTGGTATTGTTTATTACCAGTTGTTTATCGCCTACGTGTTCATCAATTTATTTTGTATCAGAAGTAATCATTTACAAGATGTATAGAAGCCGACAAAGTCTCGTATTACTTGCTGCAAAGATTTCCTGTTTTTAAGGACATTAAATAAACAAAAATTAAAAAAAAAATTTATCGATCATTAAGATAAAGTGACGATCCAGCGTTCTGTGTAGAAAAGTGTTTAATAAATTACATTGTTATAGTGCAATTCGTCAATATATCTAATTAACTTAATAACACTGTGAGACTTTTTTTGGCGAATTCCTTATTTCAGTACAAGTTACCAGAAGTTTCAAACATGTCCAGTTGCGCAGGTTGTAAAAGTCGTCTTAATACGAAAACAAAAGTTAAATGTAAAATATGTACTAAAGAGTTTCATCACGATTGTGCCGATTTAGCAGACTCAGATTTAACAAATATTAACAACAATAGTCTTCTGTGGACATGCAAAGACTGTAGTAGCAAAATGTTCCAAAAAACCGTTTCTGGGAGTATGTCATCCAATGAACCAACTCTAAATGATGTAATTGACTTAATAAGAGAACTAAGAAATGATCAGAAAGAATCAATTAGAAGTATCACTCTGCTGCAAGACGAATCTGCTGAAATAAGAAAAATTATGGACAAAATTAAGGATGACCTAAATGACAAGGAAACCAAAATAAATAATATTGAAACTAATGTAATCAATTTAAAAAGAGAAAATGACGAACTAAAGGAAAAACTAAATATGGTGGATCAAAATAGCCGAATTAACTGTTTGGAAATCACTGGTATACCAGAGTTAGGGAAAGGTGAGAACGTCGCTGTTACCGCGCAGATCGTTTGCGCGGCTCTCGGTTTCAAGCTAGAAGACGCGATGATTGATAGCTGTTACAGAAGAAGGGAGAATGTAAACAAACCGAATCAGTCGAAAACCATTATCATCAAGTTCCTGAAAAATATTCATAAACAAGAGCTCATGAAATGTCGTAAAGTTAAAAAGGACTTTTCTACTAAAAATTTAAAAGACACTTCTCTTGCTAAGTATGTTAAATCTCACGAAATAGTGTATATCAATGACTTTTTAACAGTGCAAAATAAAATATTGTTATACAAAGCAAAACAATTTAAAAAGGAAAATAATTTCAAATTTTTGTGGACTAAAAATGGTTCACTATTCATGAGAAAGGATGAAGGTAGTAGAATAATAAATATAACTTCAGTAGAAAACTTAACACATGCACTTTAATAATATAAACAAACTAATTCAGCTTAATATATGTACATGGGAAATCGTAAGTATATGTTATTTATCTTTTTTATTTTTCATTATATGGCTATCAATAATGCAACTAATTTTAAAATATCAGTATTAAATATTCGATCCTTACTTATAAAGTTCGCAAATTTTAGAGAAACTGTTGTTGACGGTAACAGCTGGGATATAATTTTTTTAACCGAGACCTGGCTAAATTCAAATATTACAGATGAAGTTGTGGCTTTAAATGGGTATCAGTTATTTAGAAAAGACCGAGAAGTAAATCGAGGAGGTGGCATAATCGTTTATATTAAGAATACATATAAATGTAATATAATTGATATGGAACAAATGGCTAATACTGAACAAATCTGGCTTAACTTTAATTTAAAGGGAATTTCGACTTGTGTAGGAGTGGCATATAGGCCGCCAAAATTTAATGTTTGTGATTTCATAAACGTGTTTGAGGATTGTTTAAGTTACGTAGCACCTAAATATGAACAATTAATATGTGCAGGAGACTTTAATATTGATTTCTTAGATCCCACTAGTAATGCTTATAAAAAACTGAATGAAGTAATTGAAACTTATAATTTAACACAAGTTGTAACGTCTCCGACTAGGGTAGGCGCAACTAGTTCTACGTTGTTGGATTTAGTAATATGCTCTGACACTGTCGTAGTAACGTCGTGTGACGTCACAGATGTATCTAATCTGTCGGACCATAGTTTAGTGTCAGTTAATATAAACAAAAAATCAAAACATATACCACCTGTGCTGTACACCTACCGTAACTTTAGAGAATTTAATTATGATCTATTTAAAACTGATTTAGGATATGTTGATTTTAATCAAATTATTTATTGTACAGATATTGACATAAAATTAACAACTTTTAATAATTTAATACATGAATTATTTAACAAACATGCACCAATTAAAACTGCTAGATTAACAAAAAAAGCAGCACCGTGGCTGACAGAAACCCTAAAAAGAGTTTATGAAAATTAGAGACAATGCTCTTTCCAAATTCAAAACGTCACGATTGCCTGCGCACTGGGACTATTATAAAAATGTACGCAATTACGTTAATCAGGCTATAAAAAAATGAAAAAAAAAGCATTTTTCCAACAAAAAAATTAGCAACAACAATTATAATAAAATGTGGAAGGAATTAAAGGACCTTAATATATATAGTAGGCCAGTAAACAATGTTATTCCAGATCATCTTTCTGATCCGGACGAATTGAACAACTATTTTATTTCGAGTTTACAATCAGGAAACCTACCCGATAATGACACTTTACAATTCTATAAGAATAACATTAAATTAAATATCGAGGAATTTAATTTTTCCCTAATAAACAATGAACAAGTGAGAACTTTTCTTTTTGACATCAAAACGAAAGCTACTGGTGTTGACAAAATAAACATTAAAATGCTTATATACTGCTGTCCTATAATCATTCCATACATAACTCATATTATTAATGAATGTATTCTACGTAAATACTATCCACAATGCTGGAAACATGCATATGTGCTACCTCTGCCGAAAGTATCACAGCCGGCGGACTTTAAAGATTTAAGGAACATTTGTATTTTACCCACTCTTTCTAAAGTTATGGAAAAATTTTTAGATTTTCAAATTAGGAATCATTTAAATAAATTCAACATCATAGCAGAAACGCAGTCAGGATTTCGCCCGGGTCATAGTTGTGTAACTGCCATGCTAAAAGTGGTTGATGATATTCTTTCGGCAACTGATGACGGAAAACTAACTGCTTTAATTCTTGTAGACTATTCAAAAGCTTTCGACAGAATTAATCACGGACTACTTTTGGCAATGTTGCACTATTATGGCTTTAGTTCAGATGCGGAGGCTTTGATGAGTAGCTATCTCAGTGATAGGAAGCAAGAAGTGATTTTAAATAATAAGAAATCTCGGGAGCATATTGTAGACAATGGAGTACCGCAGGGGTCTATTTTAGGTCCGTTAATGTTTATTTTGTACACAACAAACTTACGCAACTCCTTACGCCATTGTCAAGTTCACTTTTATGCAGACGACACGCAACTTTATCATTCATTTTCCATAAGTAACCTTCATACAGCGTCAATTGACATAAACAAGGATCTTGAATTTCTTATGAAGGCCTCACGAAACATCTGCCTAACTGTAAATCCTGCTAAGAGCTCGATTATGCTGTTTGGTCCGCAAAAACTACGTCAAACGTGTATGGCACAGCTAAATATAATTGTAGAGAATGAGAGAATTAAATTTAGTGACGTGACAAGAAATTTAGGCCTGCAAATTGATCATTCTTTAAGATTTTCGGCCCATATAAATTTAAACTTAACAAAAGCATATAGTAATTTAAAACTCATATATGGGTGCTGTTCTTTAATTGATCGTAAGTCAAAAATAATGCTTTGTAACGCACTTGTCCTGTCGCACTTTAACTATGGTGACGTAATATACAACTCATGTCTCACAAAATATGACAATCGCAGAATTCAACGAATTCAAAATGCATGTGCAAGGCTTATTTGCCATGTCCAAAAATATGAGTCGATATCCTCAAAAATTAAGGAGCTTGGGTGGCTAACTATGGAACAAAGGAGAAATTTGCATAGTTGTATTTTTTATCACAAAATTGTTACCAGTAAAACTCCCTCGTATTTATATAAGAAACTCAAATTTGGACATTATACGCATCAACTGAATACCCGATACAAAAATATACTATCTCCGCCTATGCATCGGACTTCTCTTTATGAAAGGTCTTACTCATTTAACATATGTAAAATGTACAATTCTATTCCTCAAGAGGCTAAAGAAATGAATTTGCCTCGTTTTAAAAAATATGTATCTCAGCTGATACTGGACAATAAGTTCTCGAGATAATTTTTAATAATTTACTTATGATTCTCCCACAGTATAATACAATATCATCTTGTGACATCATTTATTATAAACTTACCTTCCCTCTTTTTCTCGTACGTATATATTTTTTTTCCGATAATTAAATAAAAACATGTATATTTTTTTTCTTTTTTTCTGTATGCTAATTTTTTATTTTTAATCAAATCTGAATATTTAGTGCGTTTTTTGTAGTAATACCATCAAACAGTGTTTTGATAAAAAGTTTGCTCTTTTGGTTGACATTAGAATTTATACTGTATGTAAATTTATGTGCGTACATGGGCACCAAATTTTATTTTTTATTTTATTAAATTTTATTTTTTGCGGTTAAGTGGTAGAGCGGGTATCACCCGAACTTCGCCGTTTTCATAGCTTGTAAAATTTAAAAAGCTCTGTGTATCTTAAATTGTGGAAATAAAGACATTTATTATTATTATTATTATATAGATACACGTCTGAGTCTTGAGTCTCCTATTATAGTGGTGTGCCCTATATTTTCTAGGAGAGTTCACATGACAACTTGATTATATACAGTGTGCGGCAAATATACTGTCCGCCCTTGCGGAAGCCAAAGTCCACTACGTAAAAAGCAAAATTTGGAATAGGCAAATTGGATCCATTGCCATCTCAGAAGATACAGATATATTTAAAAGAAGATACAGATATATTTAAATTTAGACTCATCTGATATATCATGTAGTTAGTGTTAAAGACATTGAAATAACCCGGTGAATGTATGAGGAACTCATTTATATAAAAAAAGGACCAGTCCAAAAATAGACCCATGGGATACACCCAACTGTGCTGTTAATAATCCAGGTTTGAATGTTGATCCGACTTTTTTATTTTGATCAATTGTTTCCTATTATTAAGATATGACCTGAACCACTTTAGACGATATCTTTCATCTTAAAATTCATTTCTTAAACTAAGATACTTTTAAACTATGTGTCTCCCAGCACTAATTAAAAGTACACTTCATTTGGTCAGACATCTGCAATGCCCTGGTCTTGTTGATAGTGATGTTGGTTGCTCAAGTTAGTAAAAGAGCCTTTTTCTATCTTTACTTCAATCTTACTAAAAATTACATTGGGCAACTGATCTCTAGTAATTACACGTAATAACTGTATTGTCGGGAATTCTGCAGGGTTCGCATCTGGGCTCCGTGTTATTATATTATTAGTCCGAATATGGGAAAGTGTATATCTGAACTGAAAATTTAATACTGTAAGTGGAAGAGAAAGAAAATTTGTGTAATTCCTAATATTGTTTAAGTTTTCGATGTCTTAAATCTAAGATATTGCCTTCTATTTCAAATATCTGTGCTATTTCCCTTAGAAATTAATCTGTTTTATTTGAACTTTTTTACATTTGTCATACTTGTAATGATTATAAATGTTATTTATTTATGTTCCATAATTTTCAA
Organism: Rhamnusium bicolor; assembly: GCA_029963845.1. Taxonomy (NCBI): domain Eukaryota; kingdom Metazoa; phylum Arthropoda; class Insecta; order Coleoptera; family Cerambycidae; genus Rhamnusium; species Rhamnusium bicolor. The sequence continues at coordinate 34,068 of JANEYF010004216.1, forward strand.
ATTATATAATTATATATTTTGTTCCAGGGTATCGTTTGGTAGTTCGAAGGGATCAATGGTAGAAACACTTATATTTGAAAGTCCGCTACAAGAAGAATCAGAACCCAGCCCGATCCCCGAAAATGTTAACCCATTTCCGGTTGATTACGACCAAACCGAGTAAGTAGTTAATAAGTTTTGTAGCAGATTTTCCAAAAAAAAAAAATCATTATAAAAATAACACTTTAAAAATAAAAACGATAGTTGTTTATCGTCACCATTTTTTGAAAATGGTCGCCGGTGAGGTTTTCTTAAAATGGCTGCAGAATAATATTTTACCTTAATTTCATCTATGACATTTTTAAGAGTAATAAAATATCCATCCTATGCTACCAATTCTGTCGTTGCCGGTCGACCGCGCAGCTTATACGTCTGATGTCAAGCCAGGGGCGCAGTCGGAAAATGGATCGGGGAAGTGGCAACAGGACCGGGCCTCCCAGTAGTTGAGAAAAAATGTTTAGAAGAAAGTTGAAATCTATTAGGCTACCTCATTTATAAGTAATAAATAAATACCAATTTCGCTAATTCACATTAATATAATTAAAAAAAACTAAAACAAGACAAAAATGACGTTCCATCAACTGAACAAAGCAAAGAGTAATAAAAAAGGGAATAAGAGTAATACAATAAAATATTTGCCAAGACATAATACAAAATCCAAACAAAATATTTCTAGAGAAATATGATATGATTATAGTACTAGATTGCTAGATTACAAGTCTTAGTCTTTGTCTTCGTTTGGCTAGTTTTTTATTTGTTTTTTATTAATTTATTTAATGTCGGTTTATTTCCGCTACCAGGGCCAGTCACATACGCCAGGAGACGACCAGCCCCCAACCTGGAAATTTTGCAGAACCTCTTCTCTATTGTAGAGTAGGGATTTTTTACTTGCCTAACATCTGATAGACAAGGAACCGATCGCTTTACATCCCCTCAGAAGGATAGTATAGCATATACACAACCCTCACCTTAGCATATAGCTTCTGCATATACGTTTCTGTCACAAATATAAGGTATTTTGGGAGCCAGCGACGTGGCCTAATTTTTTTATGTCGTCTTATTATTTTCTTTCTTTAACGATGAATCCCCACGTTCGCGGCACCGTGTCACAAATACAGCAAGGTATTTTTGACTTGTGGTTTTTTAGAGACTTTTGTTTTTTATTTCTCCCTAGCTGAGTTATTATATTAAGTTGGGCACCACGCGACTAACTGCCACGAAAAATAATCTTAGTTGTATTGCCTTGGTATTTGATCGGATAGGAATGGAATTTTCTCAAGGTCGATTTTTATTATACGGAGAGGTAAGGTTGCCTGTTCTTATCCTCGTTGATATTTCGGTGTGCCTTTGGCTACTCTAGCAAAGCTGAGCAAGACTTCAGCAACTCTTTGGCGGTCCAGGCTTGAGAGACCTTTTTCTACCTCGGATTTTGTAGCTGAAGGATTTAATCAAGTGGCGTATGCTTTTTTTTTATTTGATTAGGTCCAGAAAAAATTTGCACAGGGGATCCCTGGCAATTTGGCTTTTTTCTAGCCTGAAAATGACTTTATGAATACTGAAACTATTTTTTCAATCAGTTTTGATGCGGAAATAAAATTGAACAGGGGTCTCTGCAAAAATGGGTTTTTGCTTCCCTGTAAGTGCTTTATGAATTATGAAATTTGTTTTTTTAAAGTCGCTGAAGGCCAAAAAAAAAAAAGAACAGAGGGTTCCTTACAAAATTGAATTTTACTCTTTTGGCTTTTAAAAATCGGAGAATTGAGATAAAAAATTGCGGTTTGAAGTTTTGAAATTAATATAATATGGCTTTTTATTCTTTATCTAATTCGCTGAAAAAAAAAGTGGTGACATTTTGTACCTTGAGCCCTTGTAGTTTCTGTCTCGGGCAATTTTTAAATGTTTCTTATAGTTGAGGGCCTTTTATGTCATCTGGGTGATTTTTTGATAATATTATATTTTCGAATTTTATAATTTTTTTGTACAATTTTGGTTCTACAACATTTCCCTTGAGTTATCACCAAATTACTGACTGCGACTACCATTGCTTAACTTTTCATATCGAGACTCGAGTATGTTATGGCAGATCTACGCACGCCCCTGTTTGTCTAATTCATTAAGAATTTCCTCAAGGAATAGATGTTTGGATCTTATAATTTCCAAAAAGTGCGCGAAAGCCATTATATTTCTTATTTATTTGTGTATTTAAGAAAATGTAAACCTGAATTTGATTCGCGATAGAAAACTGTTGGGGAGGGGTCTTTCATTAATGTAATTTGAATTGTCTAGTGATATTTCCTGTTTTAGAAAGTTCAAAAAAAAAAATAATATGTTATTCAAGTTTATATCAGGGTATTGGAATGGATAATATTTCCAAAATATCCTCTGGTTTGGCAAATTGTCGCGAAATTTCACTGAAATTTAAATTTGGTGACGTGACGATATACCTCAATTTTTAATTATTGTAAACAACTTTTATCAATTGTAAAAATAAGTGGACGGTTTGCCACGTGCCTAATGGTAAGAGGGGAGGACATACCTACTCAAATACAGTTAGTGACAGATATTCAATACAAACTTTCGATTACTTTACGTAATTGAATAGCTTCTAATTTTGTCCAATATCCAAAGCTGATAAATTGAAAGGGACTTACTGCTGAGCCAATCAGTAGTTCTATGTTCTCAGATCTGAAGCCTAACAAATATAGAATTCCATAATTATTATACTTCAGCAGCAGCTTCCGCTGAAATATATTTTCTTTCTAAGTGATCAGTCAGTTCTTTTACAAAAGAATTTTTTTGGAACGAGAGAAAATTTCAATCAGAAATAGGATTTAATCAACTCGCTTTACTATATTCGTTTTAATCAATGAATTCAATTTGATTACATTCCCTGTCTGTCCGTCTGTTCCGCGATCTGTGTGTACCGCGATAAATTAAAACGGGATAATAGGCATTAAATTCACCAACTTTCATATTTAAGTTTTGCTTATTTCCAAAACTTTACCGTTTTTGAGATATAGGGCGTTGAAACTTCAGTTTATTTTCGATTTATTTTCTGTATCACCGGCATTTATCGTGATGTCGAACACCAAGTGACACAAAATTCTATATCGAAGACCAAAAGTGACCAGTGGCGTACAGCCTGCTATGATAGGAAGTTGTAACTAAACAATTAAAAAAAAAACTAAATTAACATTGACAAATAAGTTTTATTGCAATTTTTCCTTCATTCATATACAAAGTGTCCCCGCCAGCTATAAAAAAAGTGTCAGAGCAGCGCCTCTTATGATTTGGACAATACTGTATTATCCAAGGCCACCGCTAGGGTGCTTGCCGCTCGTGTACAACTTACTTTTGTCGTCCATAAATATATCCCTCATATTCCTACTTTGCCACACTATTTAATGTTATCATAATTAAAAATTGATACAGAATAGTAAAATTAACAAAAAAGAAAAAAATGCATTCATAAATAAATGTAATCATAAAATAGGTACTTTACATGACATAGGTGAAAGCTGTGCTCATGGAAGTGTTGAATAAATTAAAGTTTTTAAAATTTTTTCAGAACTATAATAGTATATTGAAACTGTAGTCTTTGCGTATTAGTTTCAGAGTTTTTTAAACTCTACAGTTTATTAAAAGAGCAGTTTTCGTGCTTTGGTTTCAGAATTTTTTAAATAACTTTGCTCAGATAATTACTTCACATATTTTATGTTCTATGGATAGAGTAACTAGGGTTGACAGTGTTTCATGGCTTATAGATAGATAGATTATAAGGAAGGAGCTGGTTGGTTGCCTTGACCACCGCGACCCCCTGTGGGTCTATTGTGGGGCTCCTATTCATTTCTTTAGAGCTCCTATCCAGCTTTGTCCTTTGTATCAGACTCCACAGCCTTGATAAGGGGCTCTTAGTGTAGCTGTCAGCTCTTGGTTTTTGTTCCCCAGGTAGTTGGAACCTAAGTCTAGCGAGGCCTTCTCAGTGGCACAGCACATGAACTGACGATTCTTCTTCCTCTTGGCAGAATCTGCATGTTGCATCCTGTACCAGACCCATCAGACTCATATGTCTATTGAATCGACAGTGTCCTGTTAAAAGACCCACTATTATCCTAATGGCCTTTCTATTTTGGCATAGTAGATCTTTCGTAAATTTAGCCGATCTTTCTTTAATGAACTCTTTGGCCTGTCTCTGTTGCGGGAAGCCCCTCCACCATTCCAAACATATATTTTTCATCCATTCCTCAATGGATGTTCTTATGCCTGGCTTGGCCATGCCACAGAAGGGTTCAGGTCCTACTAAGGCTGTGGATGAGCCTTCTCTGGCCAGTTCATCCGCCTTTTCGTTACCTTTATGTCCCTCGTGTCCTGGCACCCATACCATGGTCAGTTTATTTTGACTTCCTAGGTCTTTTAGGGCATTCACACAGTCTCACACAAGCTTTGAGTCAACCTGCATGGAACCGATAGCTTTTAGTGCCGCTTGGCTATCGGAGAAAATGGCTATCGACTGATTGACAGTCCCTTGCCTTATTATTTCCTTTGCACACCACTGTATCGCGGCTACTTCAGCCTGAAATACTGTGGCGTATTTTCCTAGACTTAACGAGATTTCCGTTTTTGGCCTTATCCCGTAAATCCCAGCTCCCACTCCTTGTTCTGTCTTGGAGCCGTCCGTATACCAGATTTTTTGCGCTGTAATTGGGGGACCGTTCTTCCAGTCTTCCCTGTCTGGTATTATAATTTGAAAGTTTTTATTGAAGCTATACTTCGGGACTAAGCTATCCGTAGGCATTCCTAGTATAGGCTTATAGAAGATCATAGACAGTCCTAAGCCACCTGTTTGTAAAAAATAAAGCATGCGCAATAAGATATGAGAAAATTCTTATATTGAGTATTAAAAGCACCGATACCGCTGGGCGCCAATAAAGGAATAAACCAACGAGTACAAAGGGTAGGCAACAAAACAATTATTATCGTATATCTATTGAGTACACTATAGTCGTATACAGATTGAGCCAGACCACTAGATACACGACTAGCGGTATGTGCAATTTACAGTCGCCCATCTGTTGCCAGCACGATGGGGCGATCGCAGCGCGAATGTCGATGCGATACTGAAATCTGCTAGTCTGTTGTCTGATCCACTCAATGCTTTGGCAAGCGCCCTGACTCTAATGCGCAATCGTTAACTTTCGTTCAGACTTTATATTCAGCCAGGCGGCCATCGTAGTTTACCCTAATTTTTATCGTGTTTCTAATGGTATGGTTTGTACTGTATATACAGGGTGAGTCAGTTTTTTGTAGACAAACTTTAACAGGAGATAGAACACATGTCTTTAAAAAGAAAAGTTCCTATAAACATATATCGTAGATCGCTTCGTTTCCGAGATACAGGGTGTTGAATATAATTTTTTTTTTCTCGAATTTTCATTATAACTTATAAACGAATGCTTAGATTTTTTCCATGTTTGGGGGATAATGCCTATTAATTAAGGGGCATAAAACAAGCGATAAGAATGTTCAAAAACTTGCACAGTGGCGGAGTGGAGGGGGTGCTCAACCCCTTTTTTTAAACAGAACTTCTACACCAATGACTATTTTTTAAAAAAACTGTTATTTTCATTATAATGTCCTTCTTCTATTTCGAAATTCCTGTGCGTTTCCGAGTTATTTTGATTTTTAGTGTTTGATATGGTACTAAATTAAGTAATTTATTCAGGGTGAGTCAGTTTTTTTGTAGACAAACTTTAACAGGAGATAGAACACATGTTTCTAAAAAGAAAAGTTCCTATAAACATATGTTGTAGAACGCTTCGTTTCCGAGATACAGGGTGTTGAATATAATTTTTTTTTTCGAATTTTTTGAGTATGTATTTGTATGTATTGTATTTGAGTATGGCTTGATATAACAAATATTTATTTTGACTACATTGAAAAGAGATAAAGAACAAGAGATTTCGGCTTTTTAGAATCCTTAACAAACCATATTTAGGTAGGTTTCGTTGAAAGAATTAAATATTTAACCGATAATTGATAATAAATAAATTACTTAATTTAGTACCACATCATACACTAAAAAATCAAAATAACTCGGAAACGCACAGGAATTTCGAAATAGAAGAAGGACATTATTTTTGTTAAACTGTATGTAGATAATGAAAATAACAGTTTTTTTTTAAAATAGTCATTGGTGTAGAAGCTCTGTTTAAAAAAGGGGTTGAGCACCCCCTCAACTCCGCCACTGTGCAAGTTTTTGAACATTCTTATCGCTTGTTTTATGCCCCTTAATTAATAGGCATTATCCCCCAAACATGGAAAAAATCTAAGCATTCGTTTATAAGTTATAATGAAAATTCGAGAAAAAAAAATTATATTCAACACCCTGTATCTCGGAAACGAAGCGTTCTACGACATATGTTTATAGGAACTTTTCTTTTTAAAAACATGTGTTCTATCTCCTGTTAAAGTTTGTCTACAAAAAAACTGACTCACCCTGTATAATAACATACGCTTTTTGACAAATCAAATGCCAATACCGATAAATTGCAGCAATGCTAACAAAACAAATATTTTTATATTAAATATTTTTCCTAAAATTTGTTTTTTTATTCTACAAAAAAGAAAAATGTTTTCTAGTATTCACTGTCAGACGTATTTTTAAAATATTTTGCACCCCCCTGGATATTTTGATGACGACGCCCATGGGATGTTGCGTAATCCTCCGAAAAAGCATGAATGATCTATTTCTGTCACAAATAAACAACGTATAAATGCTACAAGAACGATACAATAATTTTCCATTTTAAACAAATTGTTTCTAATTATTTAAAATTATTTACATATTTTTTTATGTAAATCTGATACTCTTGTCTATTTTTAATCACAGTGTGTGTTCGTTAATTGTCAATCATCTAAAAATAGTAACTAACCTTCGTTAATAAATTCATTTAATTCCCCTTAGGATTTTAATTTTAAAAGGATGAAAACATTAACCTTCACCTGGTTAGTTCGGCTCAAGTGCGACATGGATCAGTGGCCTGATCTTTTGACACAGTAGCTAACTACGCAACCTGCCGACGCGCTGGATTCTAGTATTCTACATATCCAATTTATCAAAGCGGCGGAAAGCGCCACGCGGTCCGACTGTCAACTAAAAGTAAATCCACTTGAGGCGTGGTGGACGATAAACCGCCGTTGCCACATTTCATATTTTTAATAAACTTTGGGGAAATTCGAGATCATTGTTTCTACAGGGTGTTTCAATGATGTCACGACAAAATTGAGGGGTGATTTCTAGCGTCAAAAAAGGAAAAAAAAATAAGTAGGATTTTTTCCTTAGATGCTTCCTACGACGATTTGAAAACATAAAACATAATACTAGAGAAAATTGTTTTCATAGTATCTGCGTCCACGAAAAATTTCAACAAAAACTAACCAGTGGCGTCGGAATCAGGGCGAATTGGAGAGATAGAATCTTACGTAAAACAGTTATTTGCAACCGAACGGATTTTTGTTTTGTTGATTTGGATGCACCATCTCTAACTAAAACCTTTGTCCCTCAGTTTTTTCGTACCTCGTACTATTCACAAGTAAAACTCTCAAAGCATCGTCGAGCGTTATTCTTGTTTTTGCTTTTTTTGAAGAGAGGAATCACCCTTCGAAATTTGTCGTTGCATCATACATACAGGATGTGTATGTAATAAATGTTCCTCTGAGAGTAATTTTTATCTGTTGAAATAGTCTAGTGACCCTTGTTCATATATACAGGGTGAACGCAAACTTATCTGTGTAATTTTAGGAGGGGGTTCCTGTTGATATTAGTAACACAAATTGCGAAAAAGAAAAATAAAAAAGAAAGTTGAAAAACTGACCTACCTTACCTAAAATACTGTTGAACTTTTATGGACAGCTGCATTGCTCATCTGACCCACTTATGACGCGAACATGATTTGATTATCTAAGTTCGTTGTAAATTGCAAAGATACAAAAAACGTCAGAAAATCACCGACAAAGTTATCCTACTTCACTTTTTTTAGTTCAAATGATAAATCATTTAAAAAAAAACTTCACAAAAAGCGTGTAAGCGGCCATTCGGCGGTTTTTGATATTAGACCACGTTCGAATATGAAGATAGGCGTATTCAGGACTCAGTTTAACAATAGCAATTATGTTCACTATTAATTTACAAAACTTATTTTAATTTAATTTTGGTTGTTTCAAGAGTAGCCATATTACAATAAGTGTTCAAAATTGTCACCACCAAGCTGCACAAACAGTTGAGTCCTTCTTATCCAATTTCTACGTACATTCTCAAAAATTAAATAAAAAAATAGTAACCTTTTCAATCAGTAACAATAACGTAACTGACTGTTTAGCAAAAAGGTCCTGCAGTATAACTTCATCCCCTCCCTATTTAATTCATCATAGAAAAATCACAAAAAACCATAAGGAGCAGTAGGTTCACGGCTACAAAGTACACCGAACTCTACAAAAATGTATTACACTTATTTAATAACAGGAAAAAAAATTTCATAAATTCGTTTCAGGTCGGCTCTGTTAGTTGACGGCATTCATTATTACGTCGATATCAACGGACGGCGCGTTTGAAGGGATTGTGTTAAAAAAATGCCATCCGAGACAAGTGGCAAAAAGTGGTGAACCAATTATTGTAAAAAACAATATCAGTGTCGTAGTCACTGAACCTATCTTAATTTCTTTTCAGTTGAGATAGGTCAGTTAATAGGATCTCAAAATATTGGAGTAATTTTATTTTATTTTCTCGGAAACCATAACACAGATTTTTTTATATTTTTTATATGAACTTACCATTAAGAGATCTTCTATCATCCCTTAAATTTAATAAAATAAGTTAGAACTCACCCTGTATATAGGTATTTATTAAAATAGATGTTTTGTCATAATTTATATTTTTATATGTTGTCTTCAGAGTTCTGAGGATGTGTCAAAATACACGAAACGTCGACTAACTGAAGCTTTGGTTTTCTTCTTTCTGCCGACCTTACTCCCACTATTTTAATAAATATATGTAATTTTTATCCTAGGCCCGAATTCAGTGAGATACCTCAAGCTAAGAAATCAGGTTTCCTCTAATAATGATTCCTTAAAATAAGGCTCCCTTCTTTTTAAAATGTTTCAATGATTAGAGCTCGTTGATAGGTGATAGCTTATTTTATATGGTTGATTGTGGGAATTTGAATGCAACTCTGTAAATATCAACTAATACGAAGATTTTCTGAAGCAAAAAAATATATATAAATACGGTTTATAGTTATTAACGATACCAGTTAGACTATGGCATTATTTTTAACGAAACGAGTTTGATTCCAATAACGAGGCGAAGAGGAGCCGAGTTCTGCGACAATCGAACAAGTTTCATAAAGCCATAATCAAACGTATTGTTCAATATTTTATCTTCGTCGGTGAAAATAATAAGTTTCTATTTTATTATGTGCAAGACAAGTTAAAATTACAAATATCAGAAAATTTATCCGAAAATTCAAAATAACTCTAATTATTTTCATCTTTAACAAAGGGAACGTGGTATTATTGCTATGGTAATTTATATAAAAAATAAATGCTGTTGTTATCATTGTTCAAATAAATAAATTCTGCTTCAATGACATAATCATTTTATATTTAAGAAAAAAACAGTGCAATAAATGATTCATAACTATACTATAGTTCATTCATCTCATATAAGCACATAAAAAATTCAAGCATAGGCGCGCGGTGTTATATAAGTACATTTTGTATATTTATACTACACCAGAGAACTATGCACGACTGAAGGTCGAAAAAGAGTCGCTCTGCAAGCCTATGTAAACAATTTTTTATGTGCTTATATGAATTAATGGGGTATAGTGCGGTAATAAAGATCTCAAGAAAACTCAAATTAATTTGCTTAATAGCCTACAACACCGACGTAGATAAAAGCTGTTAAATTTGTATTGAATTTATTAGCAGAGCTGGCAGAAATATTCGGCGAGACATAGGCGTACGCATCATAATAGTTGGAATAAAAGAAATTAACTAGTAACAAAGACAATAAACTATTACAATTTATGACAAAATATGCACAACTTACCCTCTTAACTAACTTGGTTATCACAAATTGTATAGATCTGTAAAAACGTTGCAGCATAGTCTTTGCACGCACTTAACGGATCAGGAGATGCACCATCAGTACCATCAGAAATTTGTCTTAATCTGGTAAAACCGGTGTCATGCTTTAACACCCGTGCGAACTTTTCTCTAAGGCGCTCATTCTTTGCGTTACCTATAGCATGTAGCAGTAGATTTACTTCGTCCACTATTTGCAGTGACTCCGCTAACAACAACGCACTGTTTTGTTTTTTATGGGGTCATGTAATCTTCTAAATAGTTTTTAAAGCTGTTTCAATATCTTCGAATTTTGTCTGGCTTTCCTTAATAGCTGCAGCCTCGTCAGGATTGAATTATAGTATCACAGTTTTTATTTGTTGTAAATATTCAGCATAATAAAAAGCCGCCGACAACCATGTTCCATGTTTCCTGTAAGAATCAGCTGTGGGGGTTCGGGAATACCGGGACACCTGCAGTGAAATGCGCTAAAACGTTTAGGGAGATTTAAGAAACACTTTCTTTGTACTTGCTATTAATGCATCTACCTCTGGAAAACTTTGGCGAATAGTTTTTGCCGCAAAATGTAGAGCATACACTTTACACGTAACATGTACCAACCTACAACCGTGTTCTTGAAGAGAACGGTCTACTAAACGCATTGTCGCGGCATCATCGGTCACAAACATCTACACTTGACTTATTGACAGGTCAAATTTTTCTAACGCGTCCAGCACCACCCGTGTAATTGTTTTGCCAGTACACTCAGACTCTAGCCACCTAGTAACAGTGAAAATGTCGGTTAAGAGGGTCCAGTTTACAGCTGTGGTACTACAATTCAATTCTGACGAGGCTGCAGCTATTAAGGAAAGCCAGACAAAATTCGAAGATATTTCCGTTGAAACAGCTTTAAAAAACTATTCACAACAACTATAAAAGATTACATGACGCAATGAAGAACTTACAAAACAGTTCGTTCTCATTAGCGAAGTCACTGCAAATAGTGGACGAAGTAAATCGACTGCTAAACGTATAGGTGACGCAAAAAATGACCGCGTTAGAGAAAAGTTCGCACGTGTGTTAAAGCAAGACATCGGTTTTACCAGATTAATACAAATTTGTGATAGTATTGATGGTGCGTCAGTGTTACTTTGCCTGTTTTTGTCGCCCGGTTTTTCCAAAAATTTTTTTTTTTTTTTTTTTTTTGATTTTGTTACTAGCTATTTTCTTTTATTACACTTATTATGATGCGTACTACTATGTCCCGCCGCACGATTAGCCAGCTTTATTTATTAGACATTCCTTGAGAAATGAGAATGCTTTGCTAAAAGAAAAGTATATCTCAGAATCAAGAGGAACCTTAGATCTTCTGTTTTCTCAAGGACTCAAGGTCCATGGGGTTGGTAGATTCCTTGAGATTTTGATAGAATCCAAAGTTAAGCTGCGAGAGCGATTATTACACTGATGAAAAAACGCGAACACACAACCATTTCCACCAACATTGCCAGTGCCGGTGGCGGAATTTGAACTCGCAGCTGTGATAGAAAGATTGCTAGTCACGCTTGCCATCGTGCGATCTAACCAACTACTCCATCGAGCCGGTGGAGTAGTTGACATTTCAAATGACAAAAATAACAATGCCATTTATCAGTTGGATGAATGAAGTTACCATTTTTACCAACTTTACAAAACAAAATATATTAAAAAGGCTTCTTTCGAGGCCTTTCAGCTGGCCAATTTTGCTCATTACCGAATTTTTCATTGTCTTTGGCCTTTAGAACAAATGTACTAAATTTGAAAACATTATCTCAAAAACTGTGGCTACTACCGCGATACTACAGACATGCGGACAGATTTTTTTTTCATAAAGTTATGTTTTTTCATTATAATTCGTCGAGATTCGTCCAGAAATGCAATAAATTTTTTTTTCCCGAAATTGTACCTTTTTTCCTAATTCATTCATTATGTCTCTTCTGGTGGTACCACATTCACCAAATTTAATGTGTCACCTAAAATGTTGTTGACAACCTTAACTGCCAAATTTGGAAAGTCTCCCATTAGTATTTTTTGAGTTATTGCGGATACACACATACACACGCACATCCACACACACACCCACACACACATCTACACACACGCACCGACAGACACCATTCGGAAAATAGTCAGAAGGGATTCAGAAGGATTCAAAACGTATATATCAATCAAAATCTTGAGGTCGAACAAAATCACGATTACTATAATTCCTTATATTAGGTATAAGAAAGTAAAAAAGACGGATAGGTTTATGTAACTATAGCAACTTGTATTCACATTTCTGTTTAGAGCTATAATAGACTTCAGATCAATTTTTCTCAATAATCAGAGTGTGGAAGAATTAGGTTGTCCAGGTAGGATTATTCTAGTTACCTTTCATCGCGGCGCAAAAAGAATAATTAAAGCATGTCCAAATAAAAGGAGTAAATCAACGGTTAATTATTTTTTAAAATAATCTTAAGAAAACTGGTTCTGTAGAATTGTTATACCTCGATTAGAACGTCTTAAGACAACATCTACTCATGAGTATGTGGACGCTATTTTTGAACACATTTGCAGCATTCAATATGAACCAGATGCTAGTAGAATACTCCAGGGATATTGGTGGAGAACTTGATTTGATTCTCGCCTCGAAAGAATTATGAAGAATGAACGGAATTTAAAACTTTTTTAAACGATTCACACTACAAAAAACTAAGAGAGAAAGATGTAGAATACTATTGTGTCGATTTATTACACTGCAGCAAATTGAGAAAATTTATTTCCCGTAGTTATTGCTTTAAGGGTCCTCTACTTGTCCACTACATAATTGAATACTGCAGTCACAAGACAAAGACATACCTAAAGACACATTTGTTGAAAAAATCACATTCCGTTCTTAAATCTGTGGATGATAAAATTTTGAAAAAAAACGTCAATTATTTTCGTTGACGTTCCAATGTATACCGTTTGTCATCATCAAGATACTACCTCAAATCGAGGCAGTTAATGGTGATCACACCATTATTCAACCTGTTGACTGACCACCGAATAGTCCTGATTTGAATCCAGTAGATTGTTTGGTATAGCCTATTTAGTTTACAAACTAACAAAAATAATCGTCTATGCCTTACAAGAGTGTTAGCAAAGATATGTAGAATGCTGGGAAATTTATAGAAACGCCATTAAACGATAACGTTTGTAAGGTTATGGTTATAGGCAGGTGGTGGTAACTGAAGATATGTAACAATTTTGTAAATATTAGGTGTTAACTTTTAACAATTTAATTTATTTGTACAAAATTAAATTCAATGTAACATTAATTTTAAAAAGTGAATATATTTTGCTACTACCACAACAAGAAATTATTTATTATTTTAAAACGGTCACGTGTGTAAAGTTGAGAGACCTTTTTCAAGTTTATTTCGTTACAAAAAAAAATAGTGTCATAAACGATGATGTCTTAAACATTGTCATGTTGTGTCATGGGAGATTAAGGTGCCGCCCTTCTGGGCGGTGAGAACTACCAACCTGGACAGCTCTGTACATCGATATAAATAATCATAAGCCTTTCCATAAAGTGGCAACTTATTTCGCTATCCTTTCTGGAAGGGCCAAGTACTTGTATACGATGAACTAGTTCCGGAAAAATGATTAGATGACTGATGATAACTGGTGTGTAAAGTTGGAAATTATGCAATCAATATTTATAATCTCGTAAAGTGTATCCATTCAATGTTTTCTTTCCTAAAATAAATACCCAAACTTAAACTTGTTCTGCAGAGAATATAGTTTGCCAAAGAATTACTATATGTTGATGGGTGGGTGGGTATTAAGAGAACTCGTAATAGTAAAAAATTGAACCCGTCAATGAAGTATGAAAGATATAAAAAGATGTGACAGAAGTGGTAGTACGTGACGAAACAGTTTCTTACTGGCCGGAAGCCAAATTTTAATCGATGTATTGTAAACATCGTTTGTTTGTGTTTCTGTGGGCTAAAAGCTTTAAATGACTCCATTAGGCAACATGGGTGGAGCTTTTGCAATATACATGTCTATATGAGGTTTTGCTTTAAAGCAAAACGAAATGCTAACCAGTAAAAGTTGAAATCGGGCGCTGGCAATGCTTATTTGAGGTTGCCACTGAACCTAGAAGTCATGGAAAAATCATGAATTTGATATCATAACTTGGAAATCATGGATTCTTGCGGAAGAGAGAAAAATTTTCGAAAATTACTAAAATTCATAAAAGTATTGATTTTAAAAAGTTCTCCTGAAAATTCCGTTGTTTAGTTTAATAGAATTATTCCCTTTTCAACGACGTAATTTTCTTTTATATTAAAATTAAAACTCTTCTATCCTGTTCGTGTTTTTGTATGTTATTTGTCGTAAATTAGTACCTTTATAATTTCTTTTTTGATCATAGACTGTCATAGATTTAAATTCTGATGGGTTAGTGAGACCTCTGTTAATTTAGACTAATATTCTATTCTGAAATTCCAACTGAGTTTCACCCCTCATGGTATCTTCAGCCATTCACCAAGAAATGGTACATGTTTCTTCATTCCTGCTTAATCCTGGACAGGTAGAATTTTCCTCAACACCTATCAGTGGTAGATTTTTCGTAAGTTTGCAGTGGCCTTCCACTAGCTGCTTCAGAGACTTTTGACTCCGAACGAATAGCCAGATCGCCCCTGATTTGTTCGGCTCTATTACCACTATTACAAAGTTTCGTTTCGAATTTGTTTAGAATCTCTGCTTCACCTCTAAAGCTTTTTTAAATGTCCCATAAGTCCACTTACAATACGTTTAATAGGTGCGTTGTTTCTACCACCAATATCGGCTAATCTGTTAAGTTGTTTTACAGTTACACTGCTAGATAAAAGCATAATTTCATTTGATGTAGCCTCCGTAACCGCAAAACTACTTAGATTAACTGAGATTGGTGGTAAAAAAACACCTATTGCGGAAGATAAAGTGTAAAATCACCAACGAGGATGTCGCCTGGCGGCATTTTATGACGTTGGACCTTGTGGCATTGAACTAAATATCAGTCATTTCGTATAAGAATAACTAATTATTATTAGTAAACCTGTGAAAAATTCATTTTACAAGTCTTAACTCCTGTCGATTATTATCAGTTGTTACAAAGGATTTCAGTATGTTTACTTATGCGATTAAAAATATATCTGAGTCATTTGTTTATGAGATAAAACAATTATCTACAGTCAGACTTTCGAATACCATTATTTGTATTCGATTTTGGCTCAATATCAGTAGACGGAATCGTTTTGAAACATTATGCTGCGTTCAGTGAAAAATAATCACTCACATTTTTTTCTCTTTATCAGAAATTCATCCCAAAATCTAACTATAAAAGGAGTATTACAAATAATAAAGAATTGGGAAAAAGAGGAAAATAAAATAAATGATTTAAGCCTCATAATTAATGACAATAAAGATCCTTTGTTAGACATTTTTCATCTATTGTTATGGAGCCATTAATTAGAATTTCTCTTATAATTTATCTTTGACATACGCACTTTATCAAATTAACAGTAAAAAAAAAACAATAATTCTGGCTGCCGTAAGGGAAAAGGTTAAAGACCTGTATGATGTTGTGATTATTACCCATTATTTAATTTATTCGATAAATATATCTGTTCACTTGGTACCATAATATGCTATAATAACACCAAAAATGTTTGCATAATGATTATTAATGGCAGGAATAATCACCGTAGGCTGTCAAAAATGATTGAGCAAATGATAGCTTGTGCGCTAAAGAATATCCTGAATAAGACTTATAGGAAACAACTACTCAGCGGACAAAAAGCCCCTACCTGCATTGAATTAAACCTGCAAGTCTTGTTTGGTACCTAAAATCATTTGTCAATTCCTCACTAGACATAGACCTGTTTCGAACTTGTTATGTTCTCGTCAGTATGCCATAAGTAATGGAAAAGACAAATAATAATAGCAAACCAGGCTATGATTTTAGCTACCAAACAATAACAGTAGTTTAGTCAACCTGGGCTAGAGGTCGCCGCTCTCGGTACTTGCTTCGCAAGTCGCTATCCACCGCAGAGACATCTATGATGTCGGTCGGATAGTAGCATTTGGACCATATGAGAAGTTTCACATACCTCTCACCACTATCAAACAAGCCTTGCAGGTTTAATTCAATGCAGGTCGGGGCTTTTGTTCGCTGAGTAGTTGTTTCCTGTAAGTCTGATTATGTACTGTCTTTTCTAGAAGAAAATAAACACAAGTTATTTATTAATTACTAGTAACATTAAACCACGTCTGAAACAAAACTTATATTGGTTTATCAAACGGTTTTATTACTGTAATTGTTTATATTTTAGTGATAAACTTAAGAGATAAACTCATCATCAGTGCTTGTTCTTGTGTAAACACTGGCACCCCCACGTGGTCTGTGGGCACACCCTATCTGAAAATGTTGCCAAACCCCCACATTCTCGTAAGATAGGGATTTTTAACGTGCTCACATCGTTCGTAGATACCTACATGGAATACACTTTTTACATCCCTTTTGCAAGATGGTGATGCAAGCAGGTCCGCTGATCCTTAACCGCCACAACGGTCTGTCCGGTTTTGTTAAATTTAAATGATATGACAATTGTTGACAGACGATTTGACAGTAAAGATTCTGCAAATGTAGACAGTCGGAGGCATGGCCATGCTGTCCTCAGTTCGCAATATCTAACTCCAAGACTAGTCGAGAGCGGGCCTTCGAGGCTACAAGTATGCATTGTTATTGGTTTTCTTAAATTTGGTGCTGAAGTTGTATGCAGTCGAGGATAAAACGTCAAGAGCTTAATATTCTCCTACGTGCAGTATAAGATTAGGAAAATCACTGTCCCAGGAAAGCGGCACTTTCAGAAATTATACCCATGACACATTTTGGCCTTACTAGAGAAACCACCGTTAAAACAAATAATATGTCATGATTTGTATCAGCATATATTTTTACGCGTTACATTTTAAGCATTGATTACTCAGTTTATGAAAAACCCAACAAAAACAGAGCAACGAGATCGTAACAACAATAACACGGCCTCTTAATTACATTTACAAATAGTACAAAGTAACCTGCAAAACATGTGATGAATCTGGCAACACCGCCCATTGAATCCAGCATGCTGCGTTTTTCGTACCAACTGGTATAACCTAAGCAAGGCTTGCTCTTATAGCCAATTCGATATAGACATAGTCCGTGTTGTTTTTATGTGTGTGCCTTATGGTCAGTGAGAGTGTTTGGTGATTAAAACTTTTGTGCATCTGACCGATAAGTGGCTAATCTGCATTGAAGGAGGCCGTGAGAGAATTCCGTTTTTCAACAAGGTGCGTATTTTTACCGGACAAACAAAGGATGGCCCTACTAAATGAAACTAAAATCGATTCAAATTGTGGAGTTATATGCCTGATTATCCATCCCTCTCTGTGTTTTTGTTTTTAAACACAATACAAGGCACAAAACTGCGTGTGGCAACTGGTTGGTGTGACCTTTTGTGTACATAACAATCAGTTTGTTTTATTTACAACGCTATATGCCAAACATTATGTAATAATTATAAATAGGTATATCAAAGTTCATAACTATGTATAACTGTAATGCCAAAAATCGATGTTTTTTAATATTGACTAAATTTAAAAGTTTTACCCAACTTTATTTTACAATGATGTCACTGTGCAAAACCAGTTCTGGAAATTATTTAATCGCTTCTAGGTACATTATTATTATTACATTATCATATCAATCACTAATTGGTGGTTGCCTTTTGATATAACTATTTAATTTAAAAAATTCTTTGTGAAGTTATTGTAAATTGTTATCGTTGTAAGTAATATCCATCAATTAGGTACTTTGTTTACATATTTTTTATCGTCGGCATATCATAATAGAACGTCACTTCTATTTACCTATCGATCAAACACAGAAAAAAACTAGATCATGGTGAGAAAAAATAACTTTACGAGTGACAATTCCTAGTTTTATGTGGGCTATAAAATTTTATAGGTCATAGTATTTTGTAATTTTACGATATATCTACATAAATGAATTCGTTATGTGTGTAGAGGGCCTTATTTCTGTCGTTAGACAAACTGATAGTGATAAATCATTTTCTTAAGCCTGCTAGGTAATAAAAAAGTATGGTCCATCAGCTGTTTCCACTCTTATTTATTCTAATATTGTCGTCATAGTAGATGTGTAAATATTTCAATGGTTGTAAATTCGACCTAAAAATTTGGCAGCGAAATTATTTGCCCTGAACTTTTTATCACAATATTTAGCTTACAGGGCCGCTCTGGCGTTTACGTCGCCCCGGACAAAAAACAAATTGCCGCCTCTTTTAAAGTAATTTTTTTCTTAATAAAAGATGGTTTTAATTTGCAATAAAAACGTAAGTATATTTAAATAGAAACAAGTATTAAAACTTAACAGTTGGTACAGAACAGTATAAATTAAAATAAAATAGAGTTGCAGTACCTATAGATACCTAGTTATATTTTAAAAATATTTACCTAGTTTTAAATATACAGGGTGCAATTTTACCGCAATTACGATTTAGATTTTTTCTAACATACTTAAAATCTAAATAGAAAACAAAGGTGAATACATAGAACCACAGTAATACATTGTTATAATCAGAAGAATATTTTTTTTCTCACTTTTAATTCTCCAATTTTTTTTATTACCTTTTTTAAGTTTATTTAAGCAGCAATTTCATGTTCAATTGCTAAAATGGCCATTTAGTCGATTTTGCGTAGTAGTTGAGCGTAAAATGGTTCTGATTAATTTTAATTTGGAAAAAACTTCTTTCTCCACTTGCTACTGCTATTGGAATAGTCTGTAGCGAGGTCAGTAGTATTCTTAAGGCATTACTAAGATTTGGGGCAAAATTTAGCATTGTTATTATTTTAAGAACATAACTCGGACTGTCTTTTTGCCCAAAAGTGCACAAACCGCAGAAATTTCCTTTACTAATTCTAGAGCGTTAATGTCAGCTGATTCACCATCAAACAAAATATTTTCCAAATCTTTGCAAATCTTTAGCAGGGTCTCTTTAGGCATGGTTTTCAAATCATATATATTATATCGAGATTGAAAATGGTTACTATGGTGATTCAGTTGTTCAAATCGACTATCTAGTGCGTTTAATGCTTGATCAATAGTATAGAAGAAAAATTCTATTTTGTATTTTTCTTTGGGATCCTCGATTGGTTCGTCCCTTGCCTCAAATGACAAGTTGGCCTTTTTTCTTCTTACGCGGTGTCGCTTCGTTGTTGATTCAAAATTTGCTTCAATGTTAATTTCATTATCTTGCACCAGCGATAATTTCATTGAAAGACTTATCTGATCGAAGTTTTTAAAGAAATTTCTGCAGTTCTCTAGAAGATCAATTGCTTTTTTCAAATCAAAATCTTTTGTTTGCATAAGTTTGCTTATGGGATTAATACAGTTTAAAATTTTATACCATATGACTAACATAAAAATTTAAATTGTTTAATGCAACTTAGTCAACCCGAAACTTCGTCTTTTATTAAAATATCGATGTCTTGGTTTTCATAAATGCTTAGCAAAGCGTCGTATATTTCACCAAGTTAAAATATTAAGGGCGTTAAAGCTTCTATTTTGCTTTCTCATCGAGTGTCACTCAAAGGTTTTAATGTTAATCCTTGGACATGTTTTAAAATATTGCCCATCGAAAAGTGGAAGATAAAAATAAATATATTTTTTGCACCATATTAAAAAAATTGGTTGTACTTCCAAGGATTCTTTTGCCTTATCATTTACCACTAGATTGAACGAGTGGTTACTACACGGAAATATAATGCTCGTGGATTTAAATTACTAATTCTAGATTACCCTCCTGCATTATTACCCCTCATGTTAGCCCCGTTATCCTATCCCTGCCCTCTTATATCTTGCACATCAAGTCCTATCTCATGAAGCTCTTCAATTATAATTTCATATAGTTGTCTTCCTGTAGATCTTTCCACAGATAAGAAACCTAAAAAACTTTCGTAGATTTTTATTCGACATCGTTTGAATCAGAATCAGACTTATTGATGGAAACATATCTAATTATCAGGGTCATTTGCTCCACCTTACTAACGTCAGGAATGCAATCTAATATTATGGAATAGTATTTGCTTTTTTTATTTCAGCAGTAATATGCGATTTTACATTTTCGTGAAGCAAGTCAATTATCTCGTTTTGAATGTTTTTTCCAAAGATAGTGAGCTCGGGTTTCCTCTTTTTTTAAGCACTCTACGCACATGTTCCTCCATGACGGGGGTCAAATTCAGATAGCAATTCAACTATTTTTAAACAGTTGCCGTTATTATGCTCAAACAGCTTGTCGCTTGTATCTTGAAAAGCTAAACAACTTTTACCGAGTATTTTAGTAATTGCTACAATCCTTAGAAGCACCTCAGTACTAGTGATTCGTTTCAGCGTTAATAACTCTTTGGGCAGCTGCATCTGTGGTTGTACAACACTTTAACCTTTGACTGAGTTCTAGCTAGAATTTTTGAGCCTGAATATGATTTTTAGAAATTTCGTGATCCTTTAAGTTCCAACGATGTGTTTCCAGCTTTTAAAACCTTCTTTTGAAAGGGAACTTGACAGATGGCCGTAAATTTTGCAGCAAAAGCAATATCAGTTTTTGGAAGTGGAGTACACTAACCAGTTCCTTATAACTTGCTCTCTATTTCTTAAAATTCGAGAATTAGTAATTTGCGCTAAATTTTCGACCAATGCCATCATAAGGAAATTTGTAATTAAACAATGGTTTAGGTGAACCTTGTCGTACTAAAAAACTTCTTTCGGCATCTCCCAAAATTCTAGGCCCGTGCTGGATCTGTACCTAAAGTTTGCACAGTGCATTCCGTGGGTGGTAGGGTGGAGTTAGTATGTAGAGGTAGAGTGCTACTAGTGCTTACTAGGTGCTTTCTGTAAGTGCCAAAAGGTGGTGTCAGTTGTAGGCTGCTTTCATTTGGTAGCAAAGTTGGGTTTAGAAATATGTGTATTGATTGTTCTGGTATCAACACTCTCTGATGATTCCGTGTTTCCTTTTTATCGAATTAGATAATTGTTTTGGCTACTAATGGTATTACCGGACCTACCCTGTAAATAACTGTGCAGAGCACCAACTTTTTTTGCTTTTGGGTTTCCTTCTCTAGCCTTCGTTTTTTGTACTGATGGCCGGACAATTTCCTTTGCGCATCAGACATTCTAAAACAACAAATTAAACAATGCAAAATATGCTAGTTAAAATAAGCCACGGCGTCACATAAAAATAAAAATTGAAAAAAATCCTCAAATCCAGTTAGTCAGTGACTTAGTCTGTCTCACAATCTTAAAAAATAAAATGCCTAAGTTTAATTACATACTTAAACTATTTTTAAATATAAAAACGAACTTCTTAACATTTCGGGCTAATTTTCAACCCCCTTTTGGAAAAAATAGTTAATACTTTTTGGTAATTAAAACTAGGCATTTCATTTTTTAAACTGCGGGGCAGACTAAGCCACCGTCACCGACTAATCGTATTTGAAGATTTTTCTTCTTTTATCCTTTTATGCAACGCATTGGCTTATTACTACACAAAATTATAATTTATTAATTAGTAGGATTTTTTAAAGATTAAGTGTGGTGGATCCCAACAAAATGGACAAATTGCAAACCACCACAACGAACATATAAAAACTAAATATTTCAAATAGATACCTATCTAAAATGTTTGAATTTTTAAGATGGATTTTTTGTCTCTTTTTTTACGACGAAAACCTCAATAAAATAAAAAAAATCTGTCACAGCAAACATACAGAAACTATTTAAAAATGTATAAGTACCTACATAGATATGTACATAATGTGGAAAATATTTTGAAAATAATTCTTTACCAGAATATAGGTATTTGATAAGTATTTACCTTAAGAAATTGCCAAAACACACAAAAGTCACTATCCCGAACTAAACTGTAAAATATGTTAATATTTATTAAACTTACTTCAAGGAATGATTATCACCGGCACCGACGACATTTGCAATAATAACAGAATTGTGCTTAGATGACTCATTATATATAGTAAGGTGCAAAACATGTCCATGCATGTTTTGTCTTGCAGTTAAAAACCCTATTTTAAACAAAGTAACTATATACCTACAAGTTCATGCTCAGGGTCATGAAGGCGTACGCGTCGTTTTATTTCAAAAATAAATATGGATGTTTTTAAAAAGGGTGTTTAATGAAACTGGAATAAATTACACATTTATTTAAAAAAGACAATTCCTTTCTTCTTCGCTTGTTAAATCCACATCATATGATTTTCCACTGTAGAAGCTTTCGATGGTAATTCAGAACTGATAAATATTAAATGAACATAACCAAACTGTGGCTGAATCAGTTTAGTTTGATTGTTGGAAGGTGAAAGTAGATGGCGCAAGAGCAAACGCCCGCGAAAATTCAAAACCCGCCTTTTTATTATTTTATTGATATTATTTATAAGCTTTATTTCTGTAGGTGGTGATATTTTTTGGAAACGAAAAGGGAGGATTTTTTTTTTTTAATTTTTTTTTTTTTTTTTGGAATTGAAATTTTATTTTTTTTTTTTTTTTTTTTCTAACAAACTCCCTTTTGTTCAATAAAACCTTTCTATTAATTGAGAATAAAAAACTAAGGGCAATTAATTTTCATATGTAAAACTAATCAAAAGATTAACTGTAACCTTGTTGAACCGCTTAACATAAGATTTAAAAGAAATATGTTTTTGTATTGGATAATAACATAACACTCAAAACACAAGTAGGTAGGTAATAATATTTTGTACAAAATTTATTAAAATCAGAAAAATACAAAAAGCAAATTTGGAACATTTGATAAATAATTACAGAAAATATCAAAAAAGCATGTAGTTATTTATGCAACAAGACCCGGAAAGTGATTCTTAACAGGGCGAGCTGGCAATTTCCATTGCAAAAGCCCTGGCCAGTCCAGTAAAGTGACTTTCCGGGTGGTTGTGTTTAAATGTTTTTTTGGAATTTTTCCTGGCTTGTCTCAAAAAACTTGTGTACTTTAATAAAATATAAAATCAACTGACAGACATCAGGCACTTACTTTCAAGGAAGACTGGAATAATCATTTTTAATTGTTATCGGATAATTTTTGTCAACAGAAAATGATAGAAGAATCGGTAAAGAACTTTACAAATCCTTATGTCACTTTGCCGGACTGGACCTGTAAATATGTATTTTCCACTCAAAAAATTGATCATAGTTAAATTTCTAGAAGGTTGCAGAAAAAGAATATTATTTAATGATTATAATTAAATTTAAAATATTTATTAGGCTTGACTTGCAGAGACTACCTTAAAATGTTATTAAGTGCTAGATAAAAAAATCATGTATTATGTGGCACGCAACGTGGCTCTATAAAAAATTAAGGTTCTAATTATGCGAAAGAATCTTCAGTTTCTCTGTCTCACGAGCACCATTTTTTTATGATTCTTTTATTCATTTTGCCTCACGAGCATCTTTTTTATTTTGCTCTGTGCCTCATTGTGCCTCTTACACCACCAAGGAATCCCAATTCTAATAATTCCCCGGTCGTTTTCGAACGGTGACATTCTGATCTGATACAGAAGTGCTGGGAATCTCCTCCAAAAATTCACTAGCTGCCTTTACTATGCAGGAAATTCCTCCGCCAACTCACAAGGTCACATTCTTTTGAAGTTGAGGTCGCTTGAGGCTAGATCTGAAGTAAAATGAGATAGATATTAGCGACCATGTTTATTGGTTCAAATCTATATTTCTTTATTTTGAATAAATTAAATAATAGTAAAAAGTCTGCGATAATTCTACCAAGTTAATTAGTAACAACTATGGATGATATCTAGGACCCCTCACCACCAACATTTTGTAAAACACATTACCTGTTTGTACTTGGTATGTTGCCAACTGACGACATGGAAAAAGTGTGGGGACTGCATTGCGGGTCAACCTATAACTACTTAGGTCGACATAACTCTCAACAGTAAAATGACGGCAGCATATCTATAATTTTAGAAAAGTTTCTTCAGTGTAATGTACCCATATTCTCTTGCCAAATTTTTGACCTGTAAAACAAAAAAAGTTGTGCTGTTAGAAGTGTTGTTAATTTAGTGCAGGCCTTAATTTACCTTTTCCAACTTTGAAGGAAAATAATGAAGTTTTGCCACATCGTTCTCCGAAGAACCACACACATTAACACAATCTAATTACGTGACTCTAAGGCCATCTTAAACAAAAAATAACCTACAACCAATTTCAAAGTTTATTATGAGGAATGAAATAAGTAAAGGATACAGTTAGCACATTTTCTAATACTGTTTATCCTTTCTGATTAATATATAGGTTAGATATAGGCTAAATTATTTATAATTTTATAACTTACCAGTTATATGACATTGGTAGTCTTTAAGAAGAGAAATAGTCTTTAACACACAAATATCACAAAATACAACGAAAAGTAATCAAAATCAACAAAAATAACAAACACTTCTTTCGTCAGTTCAAGTTGACAGATAAATACCACAGAAAAGCGCGGGATAGAACAGAAATGACAGCAGTGCAAGTGCTACCCTCTGCTTTCACCTTCCATTTTTATCGGACTGATATTTGATTATTCTTATATTAAATAGAGATAGCGAATAGATGTTAAAATCGGACAAAATTTTCTATCCACTTGCACGTCTCGGGTTGTCTCTGGCTGAATACACAATTTGTAGTTCAATTATTTTAACTTCAGGTAGGGTAACGACAGATTAGTGGGAAGTTTAATTAAGGATTGTGGTTGGCGACAGTTTTTGTTCTGTGAGCTCTACATAAGAAAACTGGATATCATAGGCGTGCATTAGGTGCTGTTAAGTTGCAAAAACTCGATAAAGAATCACTAGATTAAAATAAAATATACAGAGTGGGGCAATAGTGCGTCCGACCTCGATATCTCGAGTTCTATGATAGGAGGAAACTTGATTTAAAAACATAAGCAAACTGTAATAAACATTATGTGGGAGAGTCATCCAGAACCCTTCAGTGTAAAGTTAGGTGAGCATAAAAGTTATATTAGAAAAGGTGGAATTGAAAAATCGAAAATTTGCGAACTTGCTTGGGAAAATGGACATAGAAAAATCTTGGATTCAGCAAAAATTTTAATAAAAGAAGCGGACAGCAAAAAAAAAAAGAGAAATTAAGGAATCAGTAATAATATTATTGAATGAAGAAAATGTTTATCTCATTACTCTGTAGATTTTGGTACAACGCGGTTACCGATGTTAAAAAGAAGAATTGAACAAAATTAATATTGTATAATTTTTTTAAGTATCAACAGTTCTATGTAAGTATCTATGGATATTACATAAACAAATAATATAGTGTCAAGTTTCACGCTGACATATTCTAAAAAAAAGATAAATAACTTTGAAAAAAGGAAACAGACTCGTTTTCCGAAACGTTAGGGAATTACATTATTATTTTTTGTGTCGCATCAGTTGTCAAAAAACACCCTCTGACTAATCTTTTTTGACGTAAAGTCACAAGCGCAGAGAGTTATTTTTCCAGTAACATATTGGGTAACTAACTACGTTTTTTTAGATGCAAATCCCAAAAAAGAGAAAGAAAAATTTAGAGGATGCCACAAATAAAGTTCAGACAATACGTATTACTTATATAAAATCATTAATCTAAATAATTTGAATAACAACCGTCATCATCTCCTACAGTAATTATAACTGAAGGTTCTATAGTTTGTCCAATAATATTATCCAGCAGCTGCCGCTTCTATTATTCTCTAATTACATGGCCAACTCAGTTTTTCAATTTTTTTCTAGAAAATTATTCGGTAGTTTATGGACGTCTTGTAATTTGAATGTGGTATTCTTTTGTGCTAATTTAACAAGTTCCAATAGTTCACTTTCCATTATATTATCTAAAAAAATCTATATTTTTTACAGAATAATATAGGCTTTGCTCCAAGAGGTTGTATTGAATGGTGACGTTGTCCAGGACTATTAGAGAACCTATTGAAATAAAGATCAACATTTATTTGCTCAAAGTATTCTTGAATTACATCACCATTCATTTCATCGTAGTAGTCACGAGTAATTTTTTATTGAAATGAGGCAACCAGCTTTTACAAAACATTGGCCATTTCTCATGTTTGTTAAAGTCAATCGCTGCCCTTTGCCTGATGGAATTTTCAAGTCGATAAATACACTTTCTAGAAAATATTGCCGTGAGTATTTGATACCGTTATCTTGCCATATTTTTCCCATGTATCCATCTAAGTAAAAAGTCTGTCCACCTTGACCACGATACTTGGTTATTGTTCTAAGGTGCGTTCTTTTTCCGCTGATAATCACTTCATTGTCAATAAGAATTGACTATTGTTTTAAAATAAAATTGATCATTTACTTTTCTTCTGATAGCACTCTTGACATAGTTCCACTTTCTTCGTTACACCAGTATGTTGTTTAGGCCGCCTAACATCTTCAAATTTTCTTTCTTTTAAAAGTGTATATACGAATATAGTTGATTTTCCAACACCTGCCATGTAAACACTACACTATAAACAATCGAAGCGCTCGGTGTAAAAACCAGACAACTCCATTTTTTCTTGAAATTTAGTTATCTTGTATGAAAAGAATATCTGCTTCCGCATTATGTGGTGTAAGAATCAGTCAAATCTAAAGTATATAAATAGAGAAAGGGAGCTGACTTGGCAAGCAGTACAAGAACTAGTCAACTCGCGTAAGTTTTTATTGATTTTCTCCAAATGTTAAAAAGTGGAGTTGACTGGTTTTTGTACCGAGCCCTTCAATCGTTGAATGATTCTGATGTTTTTTTGCACCATATACATTTACTAAGTAAAAGTTTCGGTAAAAGTTGACTTGCTCTCCATTTTCGTGAAATATTAGCATATACATATAAGAGCAAATATTTACTCTAATTTGATGATAAGATGACTAGGTGCGTAAATACATAAAACTTTTAAACTCTTGTTTTTTTTTACAAAATAGATAAATTTTTGTATGTTTGATAATAAACGTCTGATATTTTTCTGGACACAGATATAAATAGGTGTGATTGTTGCCAATAAATCTTATGCCAGATGGTTTCTAAGCCTTTACACATGTATTTTTTAAAAATAGTCTGGTAATTTTATGGTCATTCTATGACTAGACGAAAGCTACTAATACTCTATTAATAATATTTTGTTAAAGGTTATTTTTAAAGAATCTGACCTTCGCATCAGGCATTTTATGATTTTGAGGTAATAGTGGTTTAAGACCGTTCATACCATTCAGCATCTTGAAGACATGATTTTATAAAAGGCTCTTTTTGTTTTTATGTGGTGATACCAATAATTATTAAATTTGCTATCTAATAATGATTTACGTAGGCTTCGACGTAGGTAACAAGATTAAACAAAGAGGCCTCCTTTTATATGTAAGTTATATTGCGCATTCATCGTGTTTTTGAATTATCGTCGGTTATGATTTGTTGGTTAGGTTAGTTACAAGTTGATTGTACGAGTAACGTTTCTTCAAGATTATTTAATTGCTCCCAATAATAAAAATTAAAATTGCAGAAAAACGTTAATAGCGAGTTATGCCGCCTCTGCTTGTATCCTACGCAACATGCTGCCATGCAGACAATCTTGGTCTAAGGTATCCCATAATTCTGGAGAAACACGTCTCAATCTCTGACGCTATAGCCAGGTGGCTGGTGATCTATCAGCGCCCTTTCAAATATGTCCCAGGCATATTCTATACAATTGAGATCGGGCGACAGTGCTGAAAAAGCTAGGCGCTCAATTTGGACGTTTACCAAATGTTCCGGTGGAATCCTAGCTCGATAAGGACGAGTGGTATCGTCCAACAATCTTAAATCAATTTCCAACAATAATGTTTTACAACTTCGTCTGTGATGTCACTCGCATATATGACCATTCATCTCGACATTCATACTGCGATTGCACACCTAGAGTTCTGTTCGACCTCCCAAGATGTTACATCCTGGGAGGTCAAAATTCTTGGACAAAATGTGCAAGAGTTTTCTCAAAGCTAATTTTTTTGGGATTAAGTTACTTTTTAGTGATGGAAAGTAAGTGTAGAGTCAGCACCTCCGGTACCGGGACACCTGGCGCTGGGACGCTCGCAAAGGTGTAATATTAATTAACGTCTCTAAACTGTTTTCTCAAAGCTCAAAATTTATAGAGAACGAGCAAATATAATATAAGACAAGAATCCAACAGTCAGACAGCAAAATATAGGGACACGTGGCGTCAGCGCTACTTCATACCTATCAAAAAAATGACGTGTGTCAAAGTGATTTTCAAAGCTGAAATTCTCCAAAACATTAATTAAAACTATAAAGTTAATAAAGGAGACAGTCAGACTCATTTATGATAGGACCACGTCAGTCAGCAGTCGATAGATGTGAGAACGGTAACTGCGCGCATTAGTACGCTCTTTTTCAATACATATCGTTTATTTTATAACTCAATGGAATGTGGGTTACCAGGGCCGGCCCGATGGGCAGATGAGCCAGGCGGTCGCCTGGGGCGCTGAATCTTGGGGGCGCTGACTTGCCGCAAGTCGGTTGTAGTTTCTGAATAATTAAATTTAAATTTTAATCAAAAGCACGCACTCCAAATAAGTCCGCACCTGCCCGCCTATCGGTAAGCGTGCTGTATGATAACAAAAAATCAAAGTAATACCGGCCGACGGAGTACAAAGTGTTGGCGTGGCTATGATGTTTACGTTTTATCGTTTTTATATAGAGCGCCGACTGCCGGTCTTCTTTGACCGAGTTCTGAATTTTCTGTATTTAATTTTATTATTTATTCTCTAACTAAAAACAAAGAATAAACTACTCTTTGCTAAATAAGCGAATTGTTGAAATCAGTCTATTATATTAATATTATTACTATAACAGTATAGTACGGTACGCGTTTAAGTTTCCAGTGCTTCAGTTAGCATATTAATATATGTATAATAGATATAACATAGCGTGTCATCTTTTGTTGCAGCTTGCTAGCTTGTACTAGCTTTCTTCGGACTTTGTATATTAGTTATTAAAAACTAAATTTTCGTTGTGTATTGTGTTTGTTGACGTTATACAATTGAGAAATTTGTTTGTCAATTATATGGCTTGAAAAATACTTGTGATGTAAATGAGGCTCGCTTTCTACTTTTCAATAAGACTTACGCATTCGAAGACGCCAACGAGCCTTTCAAAATTGCCACGAAAAAAGTCGATGGTTCCAATTTACCGCCATGCAAGACGGAATTGAAAAAACAAATACAAAGGGCTGCGTATATATCGAACATTTGGAGTCATGCTGATGAAAAAGTGCCCACTGCAATGATTCCAGAGGAAAACGGTTGGCAGTTGATCGATGGCCGATATGTTTTCAGTTGGTACGAAGACGATCAGCTACCTAATTTCATTTCTGACGTTTTGATTCAACCGGATGATACACCTGCAGGTAATTTTTGCCAGTCGACTCGCAAATGTGATTCAAAACTTTACTTATTAATTAATGTAATGTATTGCTTAACGCTGAATTTTTTTATTTGTACACAGATTCGGAATCAACCACCACTGATGACGCCGCAGAATATGGTGCAATCGCGTTTTATTCTGATGAAGATAGTGGCGAAGAATACGACGACGGCAATGATTCTGACGATTAGATGTTTTTTTTTTTTCAATGAATCAATGACTCTTTTTTTTCTGTTATAAAATAATTAAAATTATTTTTTTCTTGTATAAAATAACTGATATCTATATAATAACTGATATATAACAATTACAATTATTAAGAAACAATTAAAATAATTTTTTTATATAAAATAAATGATATGTATTGAGAAAAGGCGTACTAATGTGCGCAGTTACCGTTCTCACATCTATCGACTGCTGACTGACGTGGTCCTATCATAAATGAGTCTGACTGTCTCCTTTATTAACTTTATAGTTTTAATTAATGTTTTGGAGAATTTCAGCTTTGAGAAATCACTTTGACACACGTCATTTTTTTGACAGGTATGAAGTAGCCACGTGTCCCTATATTTTGCTGTCTGACTGTTGGATTCTTGTTTTATATTATATTTGCTCGTTTTCTATAAATTTTGAGCTTTGAGAAAACAGTTTAGAGACGTTAATTAATATTACACCTTTGCGAGCGTCCCAGCGCCAGGTGTCCCGGTACCGGATGTGCTGACTCTACAGTTATTTTCCATCACTAAAAAGTAACCTAATCTCAAAAAATTAGCTTTGAGAAAACTCTTGCACATTTTGGACGCCAGCTCTTGGACTATTACTTATGGCATACTGATGAGAACATAACAAGTTCGAAACTGGTCTATGTCTAGTGAGAAATTGACAAATAATCTTAGCTACCAAACAATACTTGCAGGTTTAATTCAATGCAGATCGGGGCTTTTGTCCGCTAAGTAATTGTATCCTGTAAATCTTATTCGGTATATAGTTTAGCCCACTAGGGTTAGAGATCCCAGCTGTTGGTACCTCCTGCTTTGCAGGTCGCTATCAGTCACTAAGATATCAGTGATGTCTGACGGGTCGTAGCACTGACCACCAGAAGGATATACATATCACTCACTATGTTTAATATTTGTATGATACTACAAATATATTTTTATCCTATCATATCTGGACATTTTGCATTATTATTGATTGCTGACTGATAAGCTTTTATTCCTTTTCCTCAGTAAAAAACATACTATAGTAGATAATATTTATTGCAGATTTATTTACAATATCATGGTCGCTTGCTTGATCCCTTCAAACTGTACATACTTCATTCTTAGAGTTGGCCTCGATATCAGGTTTTTATGCAAGAGCTTGAGTTTAAATTTATTCGCCATTAACTAGATCGGTATAACAAAGTATGGAAATAATTCTGGAAAGGAAAACATGTTAAGTATAATATTCTTTGAAGTTATGTTTTTTAAATGAATAATCAATTTTCTGTAAAAAAAAATGGTTAGACATTTAAAAACGTTCCGTCATGAAAAATTCTGTGTTAAATATTAGGAACGAGAATAGGGGAACAGAAGTATTACAAATTAAGAGTGTAAGGAAACTGTCTTAAAATATTATCTAAGCTATAAATTATACATCTTATATAATACGTCTTGGGGTCCAGAAGGTGGGAAGTCGCAGAAAATTGCTCCCAATGGAGTCTGGTAAGGGTTCTTTACTTTCTTATCCTATAAATCATGTAACTTAGTCAGATACCCACCCCAGAAATATGTAATTCTATTATTTTTTATGTGACAAGTCTATTTCCACATTGTAGAGCTTTATATATTTCAGTGAGATACTATGTTTTATTGGTTTTTTTGCTAAATAAAGATGGCGTCAGGGAGCAAAGTACGAACCACTTTGCAAAACAAATGTGAAACGTGATTCTGAAAAAAATAATGACACAGCAAACATTTTCTAACGTTAATATTAAAATAATGAAATTTTAATACTTTGACTTTTCGTCTTTATTAATAAAAATGTCTATTCGTCCTGTATCTAAATTCAGCA
>JANEYF010004217.1:0-19410 GCA_029963845.1 Rhamnusium bicolor
TATACTACTCACTAATTGTTTTGGTTGTTTATATTGTTTCCATAAGTTGTTATGTTATTAATGTAAAAACACTCTGTATAGTGAACATATTTTATCAACATTTTTGCGACAAAACTCGTCCTTTTTCTATAGCAACAAATCAGAAATATTATTGTTTTGTAAAACTGACTGTTTGAACGTATAATTTTTATCAGACATCTATAGTGTTAAAATTATTGAAGTCTAAAGAAATACACATGTATTCACTCATTTCAATTTTTCTCAATTTGCATCACTTTTCTTTTCCTTCTGCTACGAGTGAGACACATAAAAAAGACACAAATTGCCGTTAAGGTATGGTAAGTTATTTTATAATTGATTTTGTTTTCCAAACAGTCTACTAAAATTTATTAAAATCATACACTAATATTTCATTCAACAAACATACTAAGTAATTGGATACATTACCTACACAAATACATTTACTACAATATTTATCTAGGCTAGTAGATCTACCTATCTTAGCTGACAATTATTTGGGGAAACATTATCACTCTCTCGACTATCTTCAATAATCTAATTTAAGCTCAGAGTCAGTAGCGGAACCAGTAGTATTTTAATTCCTAACTTAGTGGAATGATAACCTGAAAATATGAATTTTGATTTAAACAATTAATATTTATTTTAATTACTTTTTTAGTTACAATTGAAAACATATTAAAAATTGCGAAAAATGCAAATAAATGACAATGTTTTTGTTCCTTACTGATAACTCATAATTTCATTTGCCTTTGCGAGTTTCTCTTTTCATGTTACGTCGGTGGTATTTCTTTCATCGCACTTTTGAAGATCTCTTCTTCATGTCATTTGGTCAAATTTATAATTCTTGGCAGAAAACTAACTTTATTCTCAAATTAAGTTTTAAGAAATCATTCTCTTCATTTTATGGGTTTTATAAAAATATAATGTAATGATTGACGGGTATGTCAACGATCCATTATTCTGCACAACTTGCACTAACAATTCAGTATTTATTTATTTTGTGATATCAACTTGACACATTATTTAATTAATCTTTTGCATGTATAACCGGCACGGATGTGCAGTCATTAATCACTGAGAATTATATTAATATCGATGAGCGCCATAGAATTATATTATTTATAAATATATATATATATATATATATATATATATATATATATATATATATATATATATATATATATATATATATATATATATATAGAGAGAGAGAGAGAGAGAGAGGATTATTTTGTTTACATCATTGCTCTGTGCAAAGTGCAGTTTATAGTTTGTTCATTTGAAGAATTCTCTAGCAAACGATCTGTTATGTGCATGGTGAGTGTAAAGACGGTTACCTCATATTTACTTCAGTACGTTAGTGTACGTATAAAATGGCGAGCCATCCGCATTTTCAAATATAATTAGGTCATGGATTGACGATTGTCCAGCCTTATCGTTTGATGATGTAAAGCATTCGTGTAAAGTTTATGAAATTAGACTTTCATATACTCATAAATCTGTTACGGCAAAAATGTGGCGTCGAAAAAACACCAAACATTAATGGGTGGAGACAAACAAAAGCAGTTCAACATGAAGTTTTTAAATTTGTGGTGCTGTGTAACATTCTCTAGAATCAATTAGACAATCCTATATTCAGGAAATCCAGTAAATTTAATTCATGGCCCACAGTTAACCAGTGGCATATAACATAAATTTTCCAACAGGTTGAAGTGAATAAGCAATAGCTATAATTATTTCAGAATTAAAAAATAGACATTGTGGCCGCCCAAAAAACCGCACCATCAGCGGATCGGCCTCGGCGCTAACACAACGTGGGCGAAGTCAAAACATTGGCCGTGCGGAAGAAAAGAAGGGAGCTGAGGTGGCAGTCGGTTGAAGTATTACGGATTGTACAGAGATAAGTGGTTGTCATTAAACGTAAATTAGTCGATTTTACCCTTTTATTTATCTTAGAAAGCTATCGCCTTTATCAAAGCTATCGCCTTTATCTCAGAAGTGGGATAGGGGTGGTTTTTATTGTACAATCACCCTACAGAAAACACGGCCGGTTGTGCAGGTGACATTGAAATTACCTAATATCAAACTGTACGATGTGAGTGTGCTGTGGCGTAGTGGTAACGTTCATGTTTTATAGGCACCCGAGGCTTCATCAGGCCCAAAGCGCATAAAACTGCAGTGGCAGGAGACGTTAATTAATTTAGTAGCAGCACAACAACAACAGCTAACGGTGCTAATTCGCCAAACAAAGATGGCGACGTCCCCAACGCCAACGCCGAACACTTCCGTAGCAGAGAATTTAAGCGCGCATGCCCCAGTGTCTGTGCATGTGCACTCGTTATTCAAGCTAACCAGCTACGATCCTGATAAAAGTACCTATTCAATTGAGGAATGGTTGGACCACGATACGAAGCTCAAGGACGAATTAAACGTAAGCGACATTTTGATGATCGTAAAAGCTGGCGAAGCGCAGAAGAATAGAGTACACTGTTATTACTGTGACTGGTGACAAGATGGCGGCAGAACAGCAGACAGTGTGACGGCCTTAGTGTCAAAAATATAGAAGAGCAGGGCGAACATGAGACATTGTCTAGTTAAGCTCCTAAATGGTTAAAAGTGCAGTGGCTCGAAACGTTACTATTCTTCATTAAGGCGATGCAGTAAGTGCAGTTAGCATTGTTATCTCACCAATTCAATATGGCACCCGAGCTAACGCCTCGTAGTTGAGAATCACCGTAGCAGATAATGTGACTGCGCAAGCGTCAACATCAGCAGCTACATCATTCCAATTGGCAGACTTTAATCCGGATACCAAGCTACGTGATAGAGGAATGGTTTGACGTAGCCACAAAATTCAAGGATGAACGCCGTGTGGGCGATGTGCTGATGATAGCGAAAGCTAGGGAAGCATTGAAAGGCAGAGCCCATCTTTATTATTGTGACATCACAGGCTTCACGATTAATCGAGGTCGAGGTCGTCAATACACACAAAAATAAGAGCTTCAAAGGTTCATAACAAACAATAAAACTGAATTTGCACTCATTACAAAAAGATAGGAAACATGGAGAAAAATTGTTGATATAAGCAATGTTTATAGTTCATAGACTCTGGTATAAGCATGGTAAAACGAAAATAATATAAAGCAATGAGTTTCACATATTTTATTGACAATAGTGTTGACATATCAATTCTGAGTGAATCAGCTGTTGTTCGGCTCAACGCAGTAATCAAGAAAGAAATGTGGATTATGTCAGAGTTTGGAGCGAAAATAGTTTACTGTATCGGCACGTGCGAAGTGTTTTACCGACTGCAACAATGGATATTTTATTTACAATCATACTCGGTGATGCAGTTCCTGGAAACTTAGGTGCAATTATTGGCTGGGATGTTATTTGCCGACGTCATGTATGAGTGGAAAAAGGCACTAACGATTTGGAACTTCTCCATGACCTACTCAACATACGTAAAGTGCTAACATGGACAACCTTCAATAGTTTAACAAATATAAACATGTCAGGAGCAGACGAGCCGACGATGTTGAAATTAAAGGAACCACTCATACTCATAAATTATAGTTAAAACAACATTAACATTAAGTTTGAGACAAATCCAAGATTACCAGCAACTCAGCAGTTTTTGGCAGACGCAGCGACGACTGTGCTGACCCTGACGAGGCCGTTGTCAAGCACAAATACAGACAGCATACCTATATCATCGAAAAAAGGGAGCTAAGCAATTTGATGTCTCGTTACACAGCCAATTATTTTCAGGTGGATATTTAGTTGCTATAGAGGGTCCAAAGTTAGCGAGTGGAGGAAAATTAAAACAGAAATATAATGGACCATACACTATTCTAAAAATCCTTCCAAACGAGCGCTGTCTCGTGTGTAAGAAAGTTAGGCGTAGCACGGTGGCAGCACACGAACAGCTGTGTTTTGGCCCACAAACGCAAAATAAACGAATCCGAGGTTAACGTAAGTACTGTAATAATAAGCTTGATACTAATTATCATTGTATGCCTGTATACCAGTGATCGATCTGAATCGTACTGAATGTGGGTATGAAAGTGTCTCTAATTAAATCTTTGCATTTTAATTTGTCCGATGATCAGTTTGTTCTTAGAGCTTGTAATTGGTGACATAGATGACGTTCAGGTAAAAAAAAACTGCTGCTTTTAAAAGTAATGTAAGTTTTATTGCTGATTTATTGGTTTTGCTGAATAACTTTGAAATATCCAAATCTGAATCTAGCAACAGTTTTAAACGGGTTTATTCATTTCAAGGAGGAAAAATGCAAAACTATGTTTTGCCTGTCGTAAACCAGAGCATATGTCTAAATTGTGAAAAAAAAAATTGGAATTTGAAAAATTAAGACATGATAAATTTTAAATTTAAAAATCACTTGTGGTTTCGCAGAAAAATCTGCCATGATTTAAAGAAAAAAATAACGGGATGAGTAATAAATGTTCACGAAAGTTTATTATTTTTCTCTAGAACTGAACAATGATTTTGTACTAATTTTAGAATTCAAAATATAATAGTGTTTATAGATACTGGTTCCGAGTGGCAGTACCACAATTAAATGAAAGTCTAGCAGTTATCCTGTACAAAAATTAAATTAAATTACAATATGTCATTGTGGCAATTCCACAAGTAAATAGAAAAGCAAAAAAACAGGTTGAAGACCATACTGTGGCAATCCACAATATGCAAAAGAAAGATGTGGCAAATCCACATTGTATGATAACAAAAAGGTATTATTAGATCTTGCCTGAATTGTATTTATTACAAGACATCCTCGGGGAGGAAACCGGGATAGTTACATCCTATAGAAAAAGTAACGATACCCTTCCATACCATACACCTGGATCATCTGGGTCCATTCGTCAAATCCCGGAAGCGCAATACCCATTTACTAGTAGCAGTTGACGGATTTATAAATTTTCTGTAATTGAACCTGTACGAAGCACCAAAGCAAAATATGTAATTCGAGTACTGGAAGATATAAATATATTTGGGGTACCTGCTCGAATTATATCTGATCGAGGCAGTGCTTATATCTCGATCACTCAAAACATTCTGTACGGAATACGGAATAAAGCATGTTCTCAATGCAGTCGCCACGCCTCGGGCGAATGGACAGTGCGAACGATTTAATCGCATTATACTTAGTTCGTTAGCGACTATGAGCAGGGGTGTGAAGATGATCAATGGGATTTACATGTAACAGCTGTGCAAAGAGGGTTAAATGGGACCGTACATCGAGTGCTAGGTAAAACACCATCAGAGGTATTGTTTGGGTGTCGACTTAGAAGTGTTGCAGAATCAATTTTGTTAAACGAATTGCAAGATAAGTTCGACAGAGTAGATCTTTCCACTTTACGTGGTGAAATTACAGTAGGATTACTGCCGACCAAGGTCAACAAAAGGCTCGCTACGATAGCAAGCGCTCGAAACCCAGAGTTACCAAGTAGGGGACCATGGTGGTGTGGGAAACAAATTTCCCTGCCACGGGAGAGAGTAGGGAACTTTTACCAAAGTTCAAAGGGCCATACCGTGTTACTGCCAAACTCCCAAATGATAGGTATGCCGCCTTGACGGTTTCTGAGAAGTACCGAAAGTGTCCGATTGTCGTAAGTGTCGACAAGATGAAGTCTTGAGTAACTATGTCAGATGTGGTAAGCACGTTGTTTACATGTAAAATGTTGAAGCATGTTGATATTAAATGTTGTTAAAATGCGTTAGGCATCGAAACAGTACGAACATGGAAATATTCTAAACTTATGAGAAATTATGCGAAGACGTGAAGCGTCAATGCACGATATGTTGAGCAAAATATTGCGAGATACTCCGCACTTGGTAACGCACGGAAAGTTTGATGTGTTCGATGCCAAGTAATAGTATAAAACATTCGATGCTCGTTTCTTTTGAAAAAAAATATATATGACAAACAGCTTAAACACAGTAACATGTCGGCATTGCTGTCGAGAGGCATTCGATGCAAAGGGGTAATGAAGATGATGAGTGGGACTTACAGGTAAAAATTGTGCAAAGAGGACTGAATACCACATTGCACCGAACCTTGGGAACCACACCTTCTGAAGTGTTGTATGGATGTAAACAGCGTAGTGTTCCAGAATCTATAATTCTGAATGAACTACAAGATCAGTTAAATCGTGCAGACTTAACGACTCTTAGGAGAGAAGTTCAAAATAGGCTTACTCAAGATCAAGTAAAACAACAAAAATATTTTGATGTGAAGCGATCAAAAGGCAAAGACTACAAGGTCGGCGATCTGGTAATGATTGCGAAAACCGATATGGCCGCACCGGTGAGAGTAAGAAATTGCAACCTAAGTTTAAAGGGCCGTTCAGAGTAACAGCAAGTCTGGCAAACGACCGATATGCAGTAATTCAAGTGTCTGAAGGTATCGTAAATGCACCATTGTTGTTTGTACAGACAAGATGAAGCCCTGGGTCATTCTAAATGACGATGAACCGTCACTCTCTAGTGGAAAAGTATGAACTACATTGAACTTCTCATATGTAAAGCAATTCAACTCGAGACATATGAGACAGTATAAAATTCGCTGTATAGAATTGTATACGTTTTACTAAGAAACGCTATGAAAAGTGCTCGATGCATGAAGGTACCTAAATGCAAAGCTCTCGAAAACATAGCAGTGTCATGCAAATGTAAAATGTTCATAGTATGTCGGCTGGACAGTCCATAAAATTTGTAATAGGCGGGACTCACTAGAAAACATGCTAGAACATTCGAATCATTTGTGTTACTCCTGTATATGCTAAATATTCGATCATGTATAACGAGGTACACTGTAAACATGAAAATATTCGATGCATAGGGCAAGCTATTCCTTGTAAACTGTTCGGGGTGCACTAAAACAGTCGAAACAGGATAGCCGTTTATTTTTCGTTGTATCGATACCAGAAATGGTATAAAATGCTAACGCACTATTATTCTAAATCTCTAAAATGAGTTTCAATGTCTAGGTCATGTGGGGCTTGAGGACAATCCCTGAGTCAGGAAGGCCGACTGTGGCCGCCCAAAACCACCATCAGCGGATCGGCTCTCGGCGCTAACACAACGTGGGCGAAGTCAAAACATTGGCCGTGCGGAAGAAAGAAGGGAGCTGAGGTGGCAGTCGGTTGAAGTATTACGTATTGTACAGAGATAGGTGGTTGTCATTAAACTTAATTAGTCGATTTACCTCTTTTATTTATCTTAAAGCTATCGCCTTTATCATCGAAAAAAAATCAAATATGTCTCGTAAACAATGAATTTTATGAGATAAGTTTATTATAGAAAGGTTCTTAATTTCATATGATCTAACCATATTTTCAGTTGGTACCTTATTATAAAATGAATCACCATGTATACGTTAAATGTGCTTATAATTTGTTAATAATAAATATAACGCTAGCTATTGGTCTAACCATTAACGTTATACAACACATAGATTATTAAACGCATAAATAATTATCACTATTTAAATGTGCTTATAATTCATAAATGTAATACTAGTTACTAGTTACTAGTTTATCTATGATTTGCATATTATTTATAAATATATAAATAATTAATGTTTTAATTTAGCAAAGCGAGTTAGAGAGAGGCATTTATTGTTGGTTTATTATAAATATTTAAAAAAACAGAACATACTGTGATATTTAAATTGGTTTTATGACTTTGGTACTATTCTATTACTATTGCTATATTAATACACATTTTAGATGTTAATTTTCGTTATAATTAAAATTTGCAATCTGACGATGAGAGTAAATTTTCATTATCAGAAATTCGATAGCACAGTCCCGACTCCCGAGTTCAAATCTCAGCCTCGACCCTGATAAAGTCAAAGGCAGTGATTATATGTCCGCGTTTTTCAACAGTATAGCCTTGCCTGTAATGCTTGGGCTTTAGATTCGGGAGTTGTGTGATTTATTTGATGTGTTTCGTGTATTTTATTTTATCACGCCACAATTTTAATTATGACAGAAAATGGTATCTACAAATTAATATTATTATATTCACTAGAACAATAACAACATACTAAAACCAATTTAATACTTTCGCTGTTTATGACGAGGATCCGCGTCTTTCCTATACTTCCCTCGAGTGCGCATGACGCGGATCCTCGTTTTAAACACACTAGCGTCTACAGATAGGTTGCAATTGGCGTTGATGCTCCAGAAGACATGCGCGAGATAGGGGAAGCCTAACTTAGTTCATAGATAAGTATTAATAAATCCTTTTGGAATCGTTTGTTAGCAAGAAACTCGTTAGACGATAGTACTCGCCTATAAAGGGCAAGGAAAATTTTACTAACGAACTAAAAAAATACTTATTTAAAAAAAAAAATTATAAGTTTGCGATTCGAACCCTGGACCTACCGCGTGCTAAGCGAGTATCTTCTCTATCGTCTAACGAGTTCCCTTGGTAACAACCGATTCCAAAAGGATGACAAAATTCATGGTCGCAATCTCGCGCATGTCTTCTGGAGCATCAACGCCAATTGCAACCTATCTGTAGACGCTAATTTTAAACACTGGTACTTTCTGTGCTTCAGTATTTATTGAGCACTGTATGTAAGCATTTGTCGCTAGAGGAACACTTACATGAACCCATAATATGTTATAAATATTACTGCAGTTTTTAGTTTGGCGGTTTTTGTTGATTTTTGAACAGTTTTTAGCATTTTATAAATGAATCGGTGAGATGAAAAACAGTATAAAACCAAAAACCTTATTTTGAGTAAATCAGTTAAAACTGTTTTATACTCAGCTTTGGCATGTACAGGGAAATTATAGACCTTATTGTTAACTATTATTTCGCATCAACAATAATAAACATCAGTTTTTACTTTATACAAAAAATAAGTCAAGGACTTGTACTGTTATTCAACTCAACTACGGAGATTGGGATAAAATAAGTCAATAGTCTGCGAAATTATAGGACGTATGCGTAAGATGATGTAACGTTGTTATTTTATTTTATAATATAAAAAATATTACGTTATGTCACGTTACATATTACGTTACGTTAAATTACATCATACATTCAGTGGTTTCGTAAACTTTTTAACATTGTTTTAAGAGAACACAAAACACTAATCACTAAACATAAATGAAAATAAATATTCTTAGACAGCAAAAACATAAAAAGGAGCAAAACCGACACTTTCTTTAAATGTCATTCTCACTTTATTCATTGGTTGTATTCTATGACTCCGGCGCTTCCCCAGTAACCTATATGACAATTTTTTTTATATCAATAATTTTTTTGAAATTTATTGGAACCGGTTCATAATACGCCTTTTCTACAGGGAGAGGGGGACTTTCCTTATTTTGCTTTTAAGGTTTAAAAACTAAAAAGAAGGTAAGCCCCGATGTATTCCCAAATTGTCACGTACCCAGGTGTGTCACTCTTAAACAAAAATTGTCTGTAGCTTGATATAGTAAAGTTTTCTGTTCTCGGGTTGCTACCATGTACATGTTTGGTACACCGTGTGGCAGACCAGCTAGACAACCGTCGTATCAGGAGCTTTTGGTTAATCAGTAGCTTTCGAGCGGGGTAGATTTTATTCTTACTACGAGCCGTTCAAAAACATGACATCATGTTAGAACCGCAATAGATGACGACACAACTCCTATAAATACAAAGACACGTTAAAACAATTATACCACACGGCTTCACCGAGAGAACGTCGTGGTACTCAATTCATTTTATAAGTTTTACATTCATTTTAAAAAGTATAAGAATGATACCACTCGACACTGAAGAGCAAGCATCGTGGTACTAAATTCATTTTTTAAGTATAATTCTTCACTTTTTGCATTCATGCAGTTAGATCTCATTCCGCGAGCAACAAATAATTAACTTAAAACCGGGTGTGAACCCCATTATTAAACACCAACGGATCTAGAGCCCTGAGGACAGTCCCTTTTTGATCGTTTCATAGATAATAGATCTCACACGGGCCCCAAAAAGTCGTAAAGTAGGCAATAAAAAATTTCTCTACGCACCAGGCTGGGTTATTTTTTGGTATCCAAGACATGAAGATGGCTTCCACCACCTATAAAGTGATTTTAAAACATTCACAGCAGAGAACCAGAAGCACTTTTTCGACAGCTTTTATCATCCGTGGATTTTGGCTTGAGAAGTCTTCCGTGATCAGATTTCACTGTAAAAATCTACATTGTTTTTTATTTATTAAACTTATAAAACCACAAGCAGGCTCCTACGGATGTAGTTTGTCTAAAAATAAAAACTATACGTTTATGCAAGAGAACACCAAGGTCTGAGATCTCCAAGGACAACATAAGGAAGTGCATGCATACTTAGACTTAAAATTGTTTTTCAAAATTATTTTTTCGCGAGGCTAGGTTTGTTAAGATAAATTCTCGAACCTCAGTTTTATATTAGAAAATTTAACTTGTTTTATATTAAAATTTCACTTCACTTAAAATTCATTCAATCAACAAAATTTGGTTAATTCTTAAGTTTCCCGGATGTTTACTAGGCTGCCATAAACGTTTCAGAATTTATTGAAAATTTTTGAGTTTTAAGGATCGACAGCAAAAATTTTTGCAAAAA
Organism: Rhamnusium bicolor; assembly: GCA_029963845.1. NCBI lineage: Eukaryota > Metazoa > Arthropoda > Insecta > Coleoptera > Cerambycidae > Rhamnusium > Rhamnusium bicolor. The sequence goes on from JANEYF010004217.1 coordinate 10,642, forward strand.
ATAAATTTCATCTAAATCATTTTTGTTAGTCAACCAAAACAAAATAATTAATTTTTAAATTTTCAATAACTTTCGAATTAGTCGTTTGAAAATAAATTTTCGGATTTATTTTCAGTTTAATAAAATAACATTAAGTATAAAAAAATACACTGCTCAAACATTATTTTTTTTCGAATTCGACAGAAAATTTTTTTATATTTTTTTGTCGGTTTTATAAATCGTTCATTATTAAGAAAACTTGTGAAGTCTTGCGCAGGCTAATAATATCCGAGTTCTAGGTCAACTTGCTGTCCAGAATTTCAACAATTTTTCAAAAAATTTTTTGGAAGTATTTTGTGAATTTTGCGTTCATCTAAAGGACTCCTGTCCAATTTTATTATTGGTCTTAACGACTTATTGAAATAAATTTCACACTTTCACAAATCACCTGATCTCACTAGTAAATCAATTTTGTAGGAACCCTCTGTTTAAATTATTTTTTGCCCTGAGCGACTTTGAAAAAAATAAATTTCATAGTTCTAAAAGCATTTGCAGGGAAGTAAAAAGACATTTTTGCACAGACCCCCTGGTCAATTTTATTTTTACATAAAAGCTAACTGAACAAATATTTTCAGTATCTCTTAAAATCATTCTCAGGCTAGAAAAATAACAAAGTGCCATTTTTTTAGGCCCTAATAAATAAATAAAAGCATAAGTCGCTTGATTATATCCTTCAGCTACAAAGTCTGAGGCAGAAACAAGCCCCTCAGGACCGTCGAAGAGGAGTTGCTCAAGCTTTGCTCAGCTCTGCTAGCATAGCCAAAGACACACAGAAAATTCAACGAGGTTAAGAACAGGCTACCTTACCTCTCCGTATAATCAAAATCGACCTTGAGAAAATTCCATTCCTACAAGCAAATACCAAGGCAACAAAACTAAAATTATTTTTGTGGCAACAAGTCACGTGGCGCCCAACTTAATTGAAAAAGATAATAACCCAGCTAGGAAGAAATCGATGAACAAATATTTTTGAAAGAAATTCACACAAAGCCTTGTCCTATTTGTGACAGAGGCCACTTATTTTTAAAGTCAAGAATGCATTACAAATTAACAAATGAGGAATCACAAAATCAACCGGACGATGAGATTGAAAACAGTATACAAGTGACTGACTTGTACTGTTTTTCTGCTCATCTTGCTCCCACATAGCAGAGGTAATGTTTAATGTACGGTTTTTAGGCTCATTCGATAGAGGATTTTAAAGCGATTGGCTATCTTAATTCAAAATATCAAATTTTGGACTTATGCTGTTTTCTATCTCACCGACAAAGATGATCTAGAGTTTCATGTTTTGATATTCCATTAATAGTTTATTTTCCGTTTTTTTGTTAGATCTTTCAGTCAATTTTTTTAATATAAATGTTTATGATTGTAGGCTTTATCTTTTACCTGTGGAACTAAAAAAAAAAAAATCAAAACGTGGACCCGCGTTTTTCCGCATATGCAGTTATTATTACTAGCGCAGTGCTCATGATGCAATTCCGCGTCTTATTGGCAGGAATAATTGATATCTAATATAGGCGCCTAAAAACACCACGTCAATAATTTTCCAAATATATAAAGCTACATTTTGACAAAAAATATAGGCAGCCTCTGGCTAGTGACACCATCTATAGGACAACAGTGAATGTGTTTTGTGTTATTAGGAGAAATCGCAACCTTAATCCCTTCAGACCTGACGCAAACAATTTTAATGTACATTGAACAATTAATTATTATTTAAATTATTTGTTGTCTTCTAACATACCAAACCCTTTGTAGATACACGTGTACGATTGTTTTAATAAGAATTAATTACAATAACTTTTACGAGGAAGTTTACCAACATACGTATATTTACCCCACTTAAAATAAACAATGGAGTTATTGAGGAGAAGAGGGTAGTTTAATATCTTGGAGTTAACTTGGACCAAAGACTATACTTTAAAACCCATATTACCAAAACAGTTAATAAAGCCTATATGGTACTTCATAAAATGTATCCTTTAATTAATATGAGATCGGCTTTAAGCACAAGGAACAAGTTACTCATTTATAAAACAGTAATTTGACCAATTTTGACTTACGGTTGCGTCGTCTGGAACAAGATGTCCGATACTCAGTACGGACGCCTCCAGACGACGCATAACAAACTCCTTCGACTCCTCACTAACTCTAATCGTTACACAAGTACTGAATAATTATATATATAACAGCCGACATACCTTATATATGCGACTACATTACAGACAGCGACAAAGTTTCTAAGGCACAACATACGAGATTCGGAACTGACACGAAATATAACCGACATTAGGAACTACCACGAATTTAGACATACACACCGTCTTCTACACGAGAACTTACCTACATACTTTGACAATAACTAACATTGGTATCACACAAATAATGATAGACACACACACCTCACACACCCTCCTAACAACCCTTAACTCTCCCTACCCCCAACTTCACAGAGATTCTACCCTTCTTCACTCTAGCCCATACGTACAGACATACTAGACATTGAATTTTCTTAAGCAGGTTTTTTTATAGCTTTTTTCTGCCACTACGACAGACTATAACTCCCTTTATATTATTTCCCTTATTTAATTTTTATAAGTCCATGACACGATAAATCTAATGCATTATATATTTTAGGAGAATGCCAACCACCACGATAACCAAAAAAGGGCATTCCGGCAGCGGGGCCAGAACACCGGCCAACCGCGATGACCACCCCACTGTAAGGGGGGAAATGTCGCCGTGGCGGTTCATATGTAATCTTTGTTGTAATAATAATATTGTATATGTATACTTATTTATTTATTTGTGTATATACTGATATTATTAAGCCCTAATTAAGCTAGCTATGTTAGCACGGGAAATAAAAATCTTTAAATTGGAATTGGAATTTGCTTTCCTCTAGCATCTGTTCGAGTTGATGCAGCATTCGGTGTATATCTAGACTCTAACGAATTCAATCTTGTTTTTCAGTCGATAATTCCAATGATTTCTTGACTGAGTTAGTTGTAATTGGATGAAACTGATTTTCTTTAATACTTGTTCATTGTTTTCAATTATATGCAACTATCTCACAAGTCATGGATATCCTAAATAATTTAACCAAATCAAGGAATCATTGTCAATAGATATTAGATGTACATACCGAAAAAACTACACATGAAACAATATTATTCAAATTCAATAGTATGTTCAGCGACAAGAGGAACGGATGTTTGTACTTTTTTAGCTTTCTTTGCCAGTTTCTTCATGAATAGATTTCAAATTTGGTAAAATAATTATTTGAGTATTAACTAGATTTAGGCACAGATATGTATTTATAACGTTGCTATCAAAGAATTAATTCAAGTCTGATGACACCCTTATGGGCAAAGCACAATAAACCATCCAACGAATTATTTCTGGCTGTTGGTAGTAAAATAGATAAGTTCTATTAAATTTAAACTAACATAAATCTGTAACAATTTGAAGAAAACTGAACTTTGGATAAAGTTTCGCGGTGTAAACTTAATGAGTTTTTCAGTTTGTTTTAATTTTCACCTTAATCCACGATTAATTTAGCAGTTTAACAACTTTAACACCTGAATCACAAGAATGAGCATTTTAACTTATTTTTTTCAATTTTATGGCTATGGGATTTATGTTTGACTCAGTTTCACACTGATCAACTCCATTATTCATTATGCAGATTACTTCATCTATATTTTCATTACTTAGGAAAACTTTCTCGTATCTGGTAGTTTTCAACAACAGCGTTAATTTTTTAAACATGTCCATCAATAATTGACTTCATGGTTATTATTTTATTACAGCATAGCACATAAACCTACTAGAGTAATATGTTCAACTTTAATAAGATTATTAAATATTGGTAAAAATTTTTCGATGAATAAATTTTTCTTACTATCAATTTTCCTTACTTATTAATAAAAGCACTAAATTCAGAGACCTTTACTGTAATAACTTTTTTGGTATTTTGACGACTGTGTTATGTCAGTATTTAAAGTAGGAGTTGGTATCATAGCTTTTAAAAAGGACTTCTCTTCTTTCACAAGGCAGGCTCTTGAAATGTAATCAACCTCCCACCGTTGTAGCCCTTTGGCCATCTTGACAAATATGGCTTATTTCTATCATTGATTTAGTTTTCCTAAGCATTCCTTCCTTATTACATTTGATATTTTGTTTCAGTTTGCTGTATTTTTTAGTAACACCATGTGCTAATATTTTTATTAAAAAATAGGTCATTAAATGTAACAATCTTGGATTCTCTACATTGTATACGGTGAGTAAAGTTTTCAAGTTTTATAAATAACGAAATAATTTCTTCATCTTTCATCTTTGCCATACGAGTAAGGGCGACTTTCTCGTGGAAATAATTTTTATTTCTTTCTCCTTTTATCCATGACCTTGAGCAAGTTTTTTCACTTGTCTTAGCAATATCTTCTGAATATATAAGTAAGTGTGTCATTTCAGTCTGTATTCTTTGTCACATCATTCTACTACTATCTATCAAACTATCATACCATTTTTTTATACTTTCAGCTAGTTAATTTGTTCAAAAAGGCTTTTACATTTCCATTTAAATTGTAAATTTCTTTTAAGTCATTGGCTTTCTTTAGCCAACTTAGCACAATCATGATTTTATTTTCAATATTAATGATACAAATTTGGAAAGCGAGTTTACTAAAAGAAAGTTCTGCCGCTACATTTTTTTGTATTCTTTTTTCGCCATTTTCACTATTTTCATGATTCTCAGGCATTTTTATTTCTTCACAATTCACATTATTTTTCTATTCATTACCACGTTTCTCTATAATAAAGAACTTATTCGTTATAGTGTTGACCATCACTTCTATGTTAAGAGAACATTTCTTCATTGGATCTACCATCTTACTATTTTAAACGACATCTTTCGTGGTAAGGAGGATTTTTTTGGATCAGACATTTTGCAGAAGATATGTATCAAATTAATCACAGGACAATTATTCTTGTAAAATACGCCGTCTCTAGTATATTCCAATACTGAATGTAAATGTGAGCTCTTTAGCTCAAAATGAATATGAGAATATTGCCTTTGTACCAAATTATTAACTTAAGTTAAATTGCAAACTACCAAAATATGTGTATGTCAACAGTTTTTTGTCAATCAACAACCAGAATGTACTAGATAACTAATTATTCTTAATATATTGTCGAGCCATTAGTTTGGAGTCTACAATATATAAAACACATATGAAACATATTCGCACTCGTGGGTTCAACAAAAAACGATTCTTCTCAATTTTCTAGTTCATATTTTAGATTTCCTTTCAATAAAGAGAGGTTTAGCAGAAAAAAATATTAATTAGAGCTGTAACTATGAAGGCTAACAATCTAGGAACCTTAAATTTCAGAAAGCACTTCGAAATTCCTCGAGCTTCCAAAATTATGTTGATATTTGACAAAATTTGTGTTTACTTAAGGTAGCCACAATTTTATTACAATCAACTTTTTCTGTTATGTAGAATATAAGGTATAATATAGAAATGGAGCCTTAATTAATATTAATAACCATGGTATTCCTGTTTTCAAAAAAACTTGAGTAACTGATACATTGTCGAAATCCTATAGTATTAGCAAAGTAAATACAGAATACATTTATTCTAGCTACGCCTCTGAGCTTCAAGCATCTGTTAATCTTATTTGCATATAAATTATGGCACCTGACCCGTGTCTGCCGATGCTGATTCTGCCTTAACTAATGGTCAGATCGATCTAACATAAGCCTCAACAAATAGATCTATACTTACTGGAAATGGACAATAATTTGATTCGGATTAATGCATGTTCAAAGCAGCTAAGTCGTTGTTAGAATTAGTGATTAATTTTAGTTAGACGGTATTGACAATCGAAACTGCATACGGCTGGAAAATTTATATGCAAGTCTTGAAATCCAGAATGATAAAAGCGGATTACATATCCGCTGTTTTAATTTTCCGAAAGCAGATTATATAAAAAAATATTAATAAGCATTTTAAATGATTTAAAATAGTGACCATATTCATACAATAATTAAAACATACAGGATGTTTCCTCAGCTTGGAAAATTTTACACGTGGAAAGTGAAATATTATGAAGGTGCTAGAGTGGGTCATTTTAAGCAAGAAAATTCCCATGAACATGGGTCCTATTCTGAATGGTTTAAGAGATGCATCATCAGTTTTTATTTAAAAATTGAATAAAACGAAAAAATTGTATGTTTACATTTTTTTTGAAAATTAAAAAAGGGAGGAAAATGTTTCGTTTACATTAAATTTTCGAAAGTCAGCTTCAATGCATTTTGCAACTCTTATCAAAAGATTGCGTATTGTGGCTCTAAGTTTGTCTCTACGTTCCTTTATTAGGGTAGCAACATAAAAAATGTGAGCGATTAGCTCGTCTCGCGTATAAACCTTAACCTTATAAACTTCACTCCTCTTCATCCGCCCCCATAAATAAACCCAAGGGCGTGAGGTTTGGAGATCTTAGTGGCCCATTAATCGTCCCAAAAAAGTTTTCTTTAGGTGTTGGACTACTAACTGAGTAGAATGGGGATTGGCTCTATCATGTTTATAGTACGTGTTAATTCCTAGCCTCAGAAACTTCATCAAATACATAGATAATTTATAGATAGAAAATTTATAGACAGATAATTTATTGGTGCTGTATATACAAAAGTATTTACACAGATTATGAATAGAACAAGGCATGACATTAGGTCAAAATAAAATTTAAAATATGCTATTTTGATAAAAAGGAATCTAAAATAGAATACATATTAATACATTTGAAGTACATAACGGGTGTAACAGGATCATGGTACACCCCTCTTGTCTCCTTTAGTTTTGAAGATAATTGATTGAAATTTGGGATATCCTATATACATAATAAGAGGCACTTTTTGACATACAAGTAATTTTTTTCACTTCCGGTTTCGCCGAAAGTGACATCATCTTTCGATTTTTAAATGGAACACCCTATATATTTTGCATTTTTGAACTCTGCATAATTTTCTGAATCTAACGATACCAAATAAGTGACATTTCAAACATCAATATTTTTTATAATATAATTTTAAGTTTTCCATTTAAGTGTGCCATAACGATTCCGATTTATTCTAAATGACTCGTGTAATGCTAGAAAAATCGAAATCCTGTCAATAATACTAAATTACGTGATTTATGAACAAATAAAGTTCATCAAAATGGTTTTTAGTGCAAAACTCAATTTTTTCAAATGTAATTTTGGTGATTAAACAGTACGATGGTAGGCCTCAGCTCCACGTGCTGACGGAAACATCCAGGACTCGATGCGACGGTAAGTTCTGTAATTATTTAACGGTGGGGGGTCCAGCTCAACGCGCTGAAGACTCACGGCGATAAATAATCACAGGACTGGTGACGATGGTTGGTTTAGCAATTATTTACTAACAGCGGGTCCAGCTCAACGCGCTGAACACCCACTAAATAATCATTAGACTGGTAACGGCAGTGCAGGACGGTAAAATGGCTACCAACAACAGGAGGTCTATCTCAGCGCGCTAAATATCTCAAGATGCTACCAGACATTCGGCCGATCGGCGTCGTTGTTGAATTCTAAATTCTAACCAAATGGGGTCAATCTCAACACGCTTAAAATTTCTCAACTACTCAGCTCAACGCGCTGAAGGTAGTTGTCAGTAGAATTGATTCTATTGGCTACGGCGATTCTATTTATACCAAAATTATGGCCTTGTTGACGTCTTATATTCCATGGCGGCGGGAAGTGTGTGGCTGCAAATGCCAAACAGTAAATGAAAAAACTTCTAGAAATGAACATCTGCATGATTCATCATATAACGGTAGGAAGTGCGCGGTAGCACAAGACTAACGGGAATTTCGAAACATAGTAATGAACATATGTGTGATTCATTACAATATTATCAGTTGCATTAGTTATAACGTTAAGAAACTTTTCAAATTTCCTGTTTATATCTAAGTGTGTGTTATATATAAAGCCCCAGTCTTAGTTTAGGAGATAACTGTTTAATTCCCTTAATGTATTTTGGAGAAACTCTTGGTAATTTTTTCCCTGTAAGACGATTGTTAAGAATAAGTGCACCAATAAGCTGATTATTGATGATACATCACCATACATTTCCAGAGAAGCGATTCTGAAAATTTGTTATAGTGGCGGGAGGATTTTCGTCGGATCACTGATGATTGTTAGGGTATTGTTGATACCGTCAGAGGTGAAAATAGCTTCATCGGTAAATAGTAATCGGTGATTGTAATTTATCTACTGACAAAATAATTGAGTAATGTTTCTCTATTCATCAATGGTTTACTCATTCGGATGAAATACTAATGCTGGTAAGCTTACCTGGCGAACACTTTCCGGTTCAGAAACAGTCGATGGTATTCTGTAACAGCTTTATTACAATTCTCATAGGAAAAACCATACATGTATAACATATCGGTATATTCGCCATGTGTAAAGATGTGTGGCATTTTTAACAACACACGACGAGATCACACTTATCGCCTACAATGCTGACCACAAACTGACAACAATACTGGATATATTATGACACTTGTTAATTACAAAACATCAAAATATATCCTTTTTATAGTTTTTTTTAGTTATCAAATAAAAACTGATATATCTCCTAAACCATTCAGAATAGGACCCATGTTTATGAGAACTTTTTTGCTTAAAATAACCCACTCT
>JANEYF010004218.1:0-223121 GCA_029963845.1 Rhamnusium bicolor
TTAAATAAAAATTTAGGCTACAGTATTTTCAATTTAAAAGCAATTTTTAACAGACCCATACGATAACAAATAATAAATTTTTCATTTAGAACTTTTTGCCATCTAAAGTTTTCAATTTACACAGAAAGGAAACCGCGACGCTTCTAGTGTAAATTGAAAATCTAAAAGTTGTAAATATTTGGTTTGAGGGCAGTTAAAAATATTTTCTTGCGGCTTAAAGTCCTAGCAACTTCAGTCCTGAAAAGGATAACGAGCTAGCAAGCTTGAATTCCGCGGATAAAAAGGGTCAGACACCTAACATGTTGACACTTGAAACTTTTCAAATATAAAATATTAGACTTAATTTTCCTAAGATCTTCATAATTTATTGACCGAATTATGGGAGTTAGCTTCTTTTTATAAATCGTTAGATATTAATTAAGTTAATAAATTGGCCTCATTTAAGAGGTTTTATAATGTGGATTTGGAAATAAAATTTAAATTACTATGAGTTGTGGAATATGATGAGTGATTATTGGTTTTCTGTGGTTTAATTAATAAAAGTTTCAAAAGTTGCAAGGATTCATTTTCGAAATTAATCTTTTAATTTACTGAAAAATGTTTTAATATTTTACAAAAGTATTATTTGATTACATTTCATTTAAAAGTTTAATTTTTTGTAGTTTAGCAAGAGGCAGTAATGCAACCATAAATTTAAAATTGCGTTTTTTGTTGTCACTGTTACTGACATTAATTAAATTCACTGTTAATAAATTAAAAGTGACTAACGAAATGATTAAAAAGAAATCCTCCGACATTTTTATGAAAGATGGTAGTCGGGATGATGCAACTTTTGTTTTTATTTTACGGACCTGGTATATTTTATGATTTCTGAGATCCCAATAGTGCGGAAAAATATTAAAAGGCGGCTTACATAAAGAATTATAGAAAAATAGGAATTGTTTATAAATTTTTTAATGTTTTAACCGATTTTAATGACTTTTAGCACAAATAATAGAAAAACTATAAGATTTTAAAACTATGAATACATCACATCATCCTTTTGTCATTTCCAGCATTTTTTAAATTAAACACCACAGATAATACAACCTCCTGTATCCCTGAAGGTACCTCAATGTACCGGTAAAAGGAAAATAACTGAACATAAAAATAAAAAAAAGATGGAGGCCTGTTGGCTTTTTTTTAAATGGAAGTACTCCAAATATTTTTCCATATTTGAATAGGACGTCTTATTCTGATTTCACCAATATACTTTTTATATAGTATCTTCAGTAAATATTCCGATAATCGATTTTTTCAATATAAAATGTGTTACTTAACAGATATCAAGAAATACTATCTCGGTGGCTGTGACTAGTAAAACAAAAGTGTTAGTTTGACAGTTTATATTATAGCTATTAACTTTTTGCCTAATTTACCTATATTTAATTTCTTTTTTTATTATCCTCATGAAACTATGCTCAATTATTAGTTAAATTATTATACCGAAAAAAAAATAAATAAATAAAACGTTTATGCTGCCCGGCCAGCTAAAAAAACTACAAATATAGAAAATAACTAAAGAACACTATTGAAGTGGTAGATAATTTATTGAAAATAATATTATCCATTAAAATAAGAGTGGTAAATGAAAATATTTAAATTTTTTAACAGCTACAGAAATGTAGTAAATTAAGAATAATTTATTGCTAGTTAATTAATAATAAAATATCACAAAAATTCTCTATGTGCCCTCCAGCGTTCTCTATACACTGAACGTATCGTTTTCTTAAGTTTCCCATTACATTTGCCATAACGGCGTTGTTATTATTCAAATTTCGTATTTCTGTTCTAATGTTTTCCTTTATTTCTTCCAAGTTGTTGCTTCTTTCTTTATAAACAATATTTTTTAAATGGCCCCAAAGAAACGTGTCTAATGGAGTTAGGTCCGGACTACGAGGTGGTCAAGCAATAGTTCCTCCTTTCCTATCTATTCTTGATATGTTCTGTTTAAGTAATTTGTAACATCATTAATATTATTTGGGGGTGCCCTGTCCTGCTGCCAAATAACATCGAATTGCAATTGCATTTCTTCTAATAAATTATTTACATCATTTCTTAACATATCAATACAATGGTCCTCTAAGGGAGCCTTCAGAAAAATAGGCCCTATATTTTTTTATTTATTATTCCACACCAAAAATTTATGGATTTCCTTCCTTGGAATTAAATCTCTTCAGAAATATGAGGATTTTCGAAATACCAAAAATGTGAATTCCTTCTGTTGAAGATACCAAATGTGTTGAATGATGCCTCATCGGTCCAACATATTTTATTTTAATTATATTAAAATTAAATATATTATTATCAATGTCATATCTGTTGATCATATTTCTACAAAAATTATTACCGCTTTTCATTATCTTGAGGGAATAATTTTTTGAACAGGCAATATACTATAATCCTTAAGTTTATGTTTTTTTTTAAGTTCTCTGTATGGTTCCATAAGAAAAAAATAAATCTCATACATTGTCTCTCTTTGAATTTCTTCGATTCTCTTGAAAATAGAGTAAAATATTGAATTCTTCTATCTTCGTTGACTATTCCTCGTTTCTTTTTATTTTGAATTGCTCCCGTATGTTTTAATAAATTATCTGCCAACTTAATAGTTTTCCTATCAGGCAATTTCCTATTCGGATATATTTGTCCATATCCTCGCTGACAGCAGCTGCCGTTTTTATTATTTTTAAAATATAAGTTTACCATATCGGTATTTTTCTCCTAAAGTATATTGATTATTCATATTGGTTATTTTTGACCAACAAAAGCAACGTTCAAAAGTAACAGTTGTTGGCAAATTGTTGGACTATTAAATGAGCAAAACTGTCAAAATATTAATTGTTGTTTTGTTATCACGGCTACCTAGAAAAAATTTTTTTATATCTATTAAGCACATATTTTCTTTTGGGAAATAATCGATTATCGGAATATTTACTGAAGATACTATATAAAAAGTATATATATATTTGAAATCTCAGAATAAGACGCTCTATTCAAATATGGAAAATATTTGGTACTTCCATTTAAAAAAATATAACTTAGGCCTCTCCATCTGTTTTATTTGAAGTTCAGTTGTTTTTCTGTTAATGTGTCTGAATTCCTTTTTAAAAACCCTACAAAAAGCATTTTCATTTTTTTCGTATCTTTTTCAAATAACCGAGAAAATGGGAGGTGGGAGGCTTATTTGGATCACCCGGTACCTACCTTGTGTGGGAGAGAGCTACACATTTAGAGACAATAAACACAGCCATTGTCTGAGTATAATAGGCTTAATTCCTGGTTTAGCAAAACCTTAACTCCTCGACCGGGGATTGAACCCGGGAATTCTGTGTGTGGCATGTGTCCTCACCACCCCACCTACGAAGCCATATATAATGGTATTGGAGTATTTATGTATTTTTTTTTTTCAATATATTTTTTTCTCAACCACGAAATTTTCCTTTAAAATTGCATTCTGTGTGCACATTTTAGCAAAATTTAGAGCTGACCACCAAATAGCTCTGATTTATCTCCCTATGAGTATTACTTATTTTTTAGGAATACTGAAGAATTTTAAAATAATATGGAATTTTATGACTATCTTAAATTTAACATATTGACTTTTTACATTTCATAAAATTTGACACCTTGTTGACAGATGTCATTGTGCTCAAAATTATTTTTGACTTCAGATTCATGACTAAAGACCCAAAAAACCTTATAGAAATTTGTCTTCAAAAATTTACCCATTAGGGTAATTTTAAAGTGTTGTAGAGAAAAATTGGAAGCGTCAAAAAATTTCTTTTGCCAAATTCGGTTTCAGCGCATCAAACATATATGGGAAAAGTTGAATCTGATCTCTAGGATAGAACATTTTTTTTGTAGACCTGTGTAATTAAACGATGTAATGTAAATTAAATTAAAAAATGTGATTTTCCGTGACTTACTGCCATATTTATTAGTTTTCTAACCGTGCAGTTGGTTTCTTTCAATTTACATAAAAGTTAATAATCTTAGACAAAAAATACAAGGGATAGATATGCTATATTATAAAATTATCTTGAAGGTGGCATACTTACTTGATTTTTGATTTTAAATATACACAAGATTTTTAAAGAAATAAAACACCTTGTTAACGCACAAACACCCAGTATTTCTTAAGAAATTTTTTTTCAACATCGTTATATTAATGCTATTAATGAATAAAAAACTACATAGGTAGAACATTTCATCAACCAATCGTAATGAGCTTAGGAGAAATTGAGGGAAAAATTGTTACTTTACGTACATTTAAAGACACCTAATTTTTTAGTGAACTTCATATAGAGGTAAATTAGATTCTACTGACTTATTTATACATAGGGAGATTATCCAGTAAATTTTTGTCCAGACTCTTCTGAAAAATATCCCCGTATTTACAATATATGCTTTTAATCTAGCAAATATTAGATTATAATTATTAATTATTAATATAGTACTTACTTCTGTATCACTAATATAATAAATAATAATTAGAAACGTTCATAAATACCTGCCGAAAGCACGTACAATTAACAACTATTAACAAAAAGTTGACACTGCAGTATCTGTCACTGTAATAGGGTCATACAGTTTTGATTTGTTTGGAAACATTTTAGTGTTGTAAACTCATTTCGAGACGTAACAACTTCGGTTCCAATTGAAATATTTTATACATATGCGTGAAGACTAAGGCCCGGTTTTTCCATTACCAATAATTAAGGTAAATTACCAAATAAATAAATTACAATTATTGATACAATTGTATCTAAGGAAACTAGTTACCGAATAAATTTAATAGAAAAAGATAGAAAGACAGGCTCTAAGTTGTCTATCAAGATGAAGCAAATTATACGAAACAGACTATAATCCGAGAAGGGCCGATTAAGATGTAAATAGCGCGCCAACCGCACTTTGCGCTGTGGTCGCCGCCGCCACACTAAGAAAGACTTAGAACACAAACAGAAAGTTTAATCATACCTACAATAGAAATGGGAAAACAAAAAAGCAACGTAAATTATGTTTGTCAAGGGTAGCAATTACTAAGTAAATAATTGTTTTCCATTTATACGATTTCGCCTTTTCTGGAGATTGAATTCAAAAGGCGAACACGGGATCTCAACAATGTTTTTTTAAGACTTGACAATATCAGATTTTTTATTAGTATAAAATAAATCATCCTATGCATAGTCATCACGCAAAAATAGAAGTTATCAGAAAGGTGTAAAGACCTTCTTTAACTATTTTTTTTGCTGAATCCAAGCTTTGAATCAAAAAGCAACTTGCGCTCGAGATTAAGAAATATCACACTTTACTTAGTCTTTTTAAATGTGGAATACCCTGTACAGTAAAGCATTTCGATTTACCTCATATTTCTGATTTCAAAAATACCAACACGTGTCATTTTATCTTAAACATATATTTGGATTTTGGTATTAAAAAATCGTTAATGATTTTGTTAAATGCAGATGTCTTTGAAAAGAAGAAGAAGAATTAACCATGACAGATACTGATTTGACGAGTAAACTGCAACTTTATTTCAGAATAATAGTAATAAATAATTTTAGAGTAAACTACATCTTTATTTTCAGACAACTACATTAACAAGTATTTCAATACCAAAATCCAAATGTCTCAAAAACTATTTGAGATAACATGACATGTAGATATGGTATTTTAGTAATCGGAAAATGCGGCAAATTGAATTATTTTGAAATATGAAGGGTGCTCTATTTAAAAAAACTAATTAAGATGCCACATTTCTTAAACACAATTTTTTTTTATTCAAAATTTTGATTCTGCGAACAAAATTAGTTAATGGTCTTTACACATTTTTGATTACATCACAAGTAACCAAGTTATTCCAAAAAACTACATGTTCGCGTGATGACCCTGTTTTAGTCTTTCCTTGTTCCAATATGAAAATATAAGTAAATATATAATATCGATTGTTTCACTACTTAGGCAGCGGAAATATATACCATTTGCAGGACTGGTAGTTATACCAAAAAATCCTATTTTTCAAGTATAATTGAATTAATTGATATACGTATGCGTTTGATATAATGATATACAATTTGTAATAATGTAACTAATTTCTCCTGCCCTAAAATATATCTTTGTAATTTTGAATATTATGAAGTTCTCAGTTCAAGATCGGTGATCCATAATGAAATGATGGGCAAGGGAAAAGGAATGGAATAGTGACATTTTAAGGGTCACCTTAGGGCAAGAAAAATTAAGAGAAATGACATAAATTTGTATGGTTATTGTCGTATTCGCTAACATAAACTAGTATGCGGAAGCGAATACAAATTTCAAAGTCCAGTCTGGACTTTGTGCATGTGTATGAAATATTTGTCAAAATCTACCACGATACAATGGGAAACTTCGTACCCTGATATGATTTGTCAGTTTCTTTACTGTAGTTTAACATATGAATTATTATTAGCCAGCATATTGGTGTGCTCTGCAGTGGTATGAACTGACTATACGCGATCGGGATACATGTATAATGTTATACGTAACTTCGCTTCTGTTACTCGCAAAGCGGTGTTTGGTATATGGTCCGCCAACCTGAGATACAAAACAGTGTTTGAATAGTATCTGCGCGGTTTGTCAGTGCCTGCTAGTGATGGGAATAATCGAGATACTTAAAGAAAAAATTTAAAAAAGAGCTTAAGAAATATTTCCTTGGCCGACAATAAAATAAAATAAATGAATAAAATAATAAATTAATATTGTATTTTACGGTCAATTTGAATGATTATTATTGTTGTTGATATTATTATTAATTTAAATATTTTTTTTGTAATGTATTCATATACATTGTGTCCCTAAAGTATGGAATAAATTCATTATTTCATAAACCAAAAATATTTAGAAAAATCCTGGGATACGTCGATTTTCAATTTCAATTGCGCATCTTACCCTTTATTTTTTTAGGTTATGTCGTCGTCACTGCTTCCGTTATGACGTCGTCGATATATCTTTAAATAGAAGACTCTGTATATTTCTCCATATTTAGATTCTGAATCAACAGCTGATTCTAAAAATGTACAATTAATAAGTTGAATACGGCCATTTTGAATATAAGAATTTTCTAATTTTTCATGTTTTGTTGGAACAAGAACTAACTAGAACTAACGGTTAGTTAGTAATAAAAACAATTTATAGTAAATGTTCGAACTGTACTCTTTGTTGTAGCTGACAGTACCTAAACGATGAATAAAGTGTTGGTGAACCTTCTTTATAGTTTCCTTATCTATTTTAATTCAATAATGTTTTTTCGGTTTGGTTTTATAAATTAAGTTTTTAAATGGCCCCACAGAAAATAATCTAGTGAATTGAGCTCCGGTAACCTTGGTGGCCATTCGATGGGTCCACGTCTACCAGTCCACCTGTTCAGAAATATTTGGTCAAGATGGCTTCGAATGTCTGCTGTATAATAGGGAGGCGCACCATCCTGTTGATACCACAGGCTTTCTTCAACATTTCCAGGATTATTTCTACTGGGGAAAAAAATTTAATAATGTTGGGATGCGATAGCCCATTAAAAATTGGAGATATGCCGGCCCCTTTACAGTTCCATCGAAAAATAGAGTCCAATGATTCTATATCATAAAATTTTCGCCCACACATTTACCTTTTGTAGATACTGTGTGTGCTGCTTCTGCATCTATCGATGGTTTTCCCTTGCCTAGTATCTACAATTCTGATGATTCACTTCATCATTTAACTAGAAAGTGCATTCACTGGAGAAAATAATATTTTTTATCAGAAGAGAACCACCATTGCACATATTCATCATTGTTTCACAAAATTGTACCCTCCGATCTGGAACATCATCACGTAATTATTCTTGCACAAGCTGAATCTTAAAGGGATGCCATTTTTCTAATACTAATACTGTATGGACTGACGTTTTAGTAACATTATAATCCCGACTAACCTGGCGAACGCTGGTATGCGGATTTTCTTCAATAGCCAGTAAAACATTTAATTTTGTATCCTCGTCAACACCTGGGCGACTTGTTTTGGGTAATTCTTCTACCATACCAGTCTCTCTAAATTTTTTTCCAATTTTAATCACTGTCGAACTGTCGATTGAGTTATGGGTCATTCTAAATATTTAATATTAAATAAATTACATACTTTTTGCTGAGTTCGCATCCTATTACCATACCCAATCATCATTAAATTTCAATTTTATGCTTTACAGATACACTCATGTCATAAATTAAAATAAAACGACAACAATTATTGAGAAACCTCTACTGGGGTAAAGTATTAATAAGTGATTCACTATTAAAGACAAAAATGATAAAACAATAAAGCAAACAAGAACTTAGCCTACTTCGAAGATTAACAAAAAACGTGTTTATTTTACTTTTTTAACTTGTTCTTTTTAAAATGACTGTATCTTCCAACTTATCTATTTTAGACCATAAGTGTGATACATATTTGGAATCAGCTGTTGAATTCAAAAATAGAGAAATATCTAGGGTGTTCCATTTAAAATAAATATCGATGACGTCATGACGGAAGCAGTGATGACGTCACAACCAAAAAAGAAAAGGATAAGGTGCGCAATTGAAATTTAAAATGTCCAAGGATTTTTTCTAAATATTTTTGTTTTAAGAAATATTTAATTTATTCCATACTTTATGGACATACTGTATGTATATATTATTTTATTTTATATCTCTTAGTAATCATTTAGAATAATAATTTTGTTTCTGAATAATTTTTTTATATTGTTTAGGGTTTAGTATAACTAAACTTCGCCCTTTATGAATTTATCGTAATAATGACTTTTATTATTATTATCATATTTCAATTATTAATCGAGGTATTTTAATAGGCGACTAATATTAGTAGTACTAGTTTTAGTAATTTTACGCACCTAAAGTTATTTGTTATTTTTGTATCATGTTGGGTGCATTTATTTATAATGACATACTATGACACAAGGGTGAACATGAAATTTTTTGTATGATTACGGAAAATTGGTGGACGAGGTGAGACCGCGTTCGGCCACCACCATGTAGCTTTTAAAACGTTGCTTGGGGAATTATGTACCCTAAGAAAACGAAGAGAATCTAGAATGGCTGCCTTCTGCATTTAGACTAACAAATTAATAAGTAGGGCTGCCAAAAATGTTCCGTGGGACAGTGGCATCCGAGAAATTAACTAATACGAGAAACAATAAACTGTTACAATTTATAACAATGTATGTAAAACTTACCCCTTAATTAGCTTGATGCACTAGCTTGCTTATCACAAACTGGAGAAGATGTGTAGCCATTTTGCAGCATCAGGTATGTTTCTATGGTTGTCTCCATGAGTGATGTTCGCTTTGGTGAAAATATATTCTTATATTTTGAAAATGACCGTTCGACATCTACTGATGTAATACACACATACGTAAAATAGTCTTTGAACGCACTTAACGGATCTGGGGCTGCACCATCACATATTTGTCTTAATTTGGTAAAACCGGTGTCTTTATTTAACACACTTGCGAACTTTCCTTTAACGCGCTCATTTGTTGCGTCACCTATATCGTGTAGCAGTAGATTTACTTCGTCCACTATTTGTAGTGACTCCGCTAACGACAACGCACTCTTTTCTAATTTTTTATGCTTTCATGTAATGGTTTATAGTTCTTCGCAATATTTTTTAAAGCTGTTTCAACGGAAATATCTCCGAATTTTGTCTGGCTTTCCTTAATAGCTGCAGCCTCATCTGGATTGAATTGTAGTATCACAGCTTTTATTTGTTGGAAATATTCAGCATAATAAAAAGCTGCCTGCAACCATGTTCCCCAACGTCTAAGAATCGGCTGTGGTGGTTCAGGAATACCGGGACACTTGCTATGAAATGCACGGCGACGTTTAGGAGATTTAAGAAACACTTTTTTGTACTTGCTATTAATGCATCCACCTCTGGAAAACCTTTTCGAACAGTTTCTGCCACAAGATAGTAAGCATGCACTTTACACGTAACATGTGTAAACGTACAACCTTGTTCTTGTAAAGAACGGCCTACCGAACATTGCCACGGCATCATCGGTCACAAACATCAACAGTTGACTTTTTGACAGTTCAAATTTTTCTAACGTTTTCCAGCAGCACCCCTGGTAATTGTTTCATTAGTACACTGACTTAGTCTTTTGCTAGCTAGCAACCAGTAGAACTGTCGGTTTAAGAGGGTCCAGTACTCGTACTATAGCATTTAAAATAGAATTTTTTTACAACCTGCAAAGAGCGAAGAGAGTTTCGCGGTTAAGGTGAATGCCGACGACAGTCAAGTACATCTGTACTCTACGACCATGATACACAGAAACGATTTGCAGCTTTAATAATCAGTTCTGTACTGCATATTCTAGAATCAAGAAAATATACAAAAGATTCACATCAAGTAACCAATATATTATAAAACGTGATCAAAATTTTTGCAACTAAACGTATTTACGACAATTATTATCTACAAACTATCAAAGTTCAATAAACCTGTACATATTCTTATCTTACTTATCTTTGATACAGAAAAGATAATAATTAATAGAAACTGCAGCGCCAATAATTACTTCTTCACCTCTCAAAGGTGAGGAAGGTATGTATTTTAATGAAAAAAATTTTGAAAATTTTTATTGCATTCTGGACGAATCTCGACGAATTATAACAATACACAAAATTTCAGGTAAAATTTGTCTGTCTGTGTGTCTGTCTGTCTGGTTCGCGCTAGCACTACGAGTTTTTGAGACAAAGCTTTCAAATTTGATACACATATTCTAGAGGTCAAAGAAAGACTGAGTTCGTTGATAAGCAAAGTAAGTTCTTAAAATTTGATATGTCAAAAAAAATATTAGTGACATTTTTGAAACGTCAATTTGAGTCAAAAATTTTTTTGACGATTTGAAATTTGAAATGTCAAAAAAAGTATTAGTGACATTCCACCAATGCGACTTTTTTAAAACGTCAAAAGAATTTTATTACAAACTCCACACGCATGAGTTTTTTGAAACGTCAATTGAGCTTTTTTTGAAACGCCAAAAAATGTGACTTTTTAAAATGTCAAAAATTACTTTATTATAAACTCCACCACACGACAAGTTTCACTCCGTTTAGGAAATTCCTGATCCCCAAATAGTTGGCAGCGGTTTTTTTTCAATTACTATGCATTTTCTTTATTAGACAACCCCCGTAAAATTTCACATTTTTAAATGTCAAAGA
Organism: Rhamnusium bicolor; assembly: GCA_029963845.1. NCBI lineage: Eukaryota > Metazoa > Arthropoda > Insecta > Coleoptera > Cerambycidae > Rhamnusium > Rhamnusium bicolor. The sequence goes on from JANEYF010004218.1 coordinate 11,274, forward strand.
TTAATAGTTTCATCTCCTATGTCCCTTTTATGGATCGACATTAGCAGTTCTGTCAAATAATAAAATAAAGGTTCTGTAGCTACTGTCTCTATAAAAATAATATTTAACATTTCTTTTCTTATTTCCTAATTCAATCTGACATGAAAAATAGAAATACTTTTATAACAGATTGCCTTTAATAAATCACCTTCGCATATGCGTAGTTTTTAACCGCAAGAGAGGAAAAGTTCTGGTGTTCTGGTTGTGAGAGAAAGAGCAGTAATTTCCATAAGATGAAAAAATTATACGGTGAGGCATAGGGCTGGCCATGAAAACGCATGTGAATGTTATAAATCTTTGTCTTAACCTAACGGGTGGACCAGCAGGAAAAGCATTTCTTTTTATTATTCCATGTTTTATTCTTGCATTAGTTGAAATTTGTCGGAGGGCGGTCGAAAAGTTTTACCGTAAACTGATAAGAGAAGCAATTCCTAGTGTTTAACAATAGTGATAATAAAATAATAAAAATAATAATATCTACTTACAAATTATGAATCCTGTACAAAACTTGCAAAGGTGGTATTTAGATATATTATACAAATATATGTAGATCTACAAGATTAGACTGTCCATGAGGAAAAAAGAAAAAGTTATAATTGTTTTCCTGTTTTACGTACTATTGATAATACAACAAAAGTTAATAAAACACCAATGTATCTATATAAGAAGATAAACTTCTAAAAAAATATTCATAACTTTTCTACTCGAAATAAAATATTACTCACTCTCCATACCTTTAGATACGTCTGCCGTATTTAAACGCTCATTTTCATTTTAGATTGCAAAAATTTATAATTCCATACCTAACCAATTTAAAACCTTGACCTTTGTTACTTTTAAATCTAAAATGCGTACCCTAATATTTGAACAAAAAATTTTTAGTCTAGAATAATATTAATCGTACAATTTTTTCTTCCTTTTATGGTTTATTAGTTTAAGTATCTTTTACTGTATGTAATTATTTTTTTTTTACTTTTCTACTTTTCTGTTTTGTTTTCTTTCTTTGGTTTTTTTTTTTTTTTAGTTTTTTAACATATGAAAGATCAATATAACAAACATTTACTTTTTTTTTTTTTATATCTTTTTATGAAAACTATATTTTCTCTTATTATTAAATTTTACCGGGTCATGGTACACCCCCTTTTCTCCTTTAGTTTTGATGATTAATTAAAATTTGTTATATCTTATATACATAAGCAGCACTTTCTGACATATAAGTGATTTTTTCACTTCTAGTTTCGCCGAAATAAGCACTAACTTTCGATTTTAAATAGAAAACCCTGTATATTATGGTATTTTTGAGTTCTGCATAATTTTCTGAATCCAACAATACCAAATAAGTGACATTTCAAAGGTTAACATTTTTTTTTTTAATATAATTTTTAGTTTTCCATTTAAGTGTGCCATGGCAGTTCCAATTTATTCTAAGTGACCCGTGTAATGCTAGAAAAATCGAAATCTCGTCAAAAATACCATATTACGTGATTTATGAGCAAATAAAGTTCACCAAATGGTTTTTGGGACAAAATTCAATTTTTTCAAATGGAATCATATTGGTACCGTGTTACACATTTATTAGTACTGTTAATAATGAATTTATTCATATATCGTAATAAAATGTGCGATAAATATAAACAAAATTAGTATATTTTGAGTTATCATTAGTAAAATAAATAGTCAGAATGGATTCAGGAGGGTTCAAAACGTATAAGGCAATCAAACTCACGAGGTCGAAAAAAATCACGATTACTATACTTCCTTATATTAGGTATAAGAAAGTAAAAATACTGTGCGACGTCGTCTTCTGTATCCGTCAGTTATCCGTCAATTGTAAGCGCGGTCTTAAGCGCGGCTATCTACTAAAGAGTAATTTTTGTTAAAAAAATTTTGTTGTTTTACATGCTTATAAAACAATAATAAAATGGAACAAGCATTAAAAAAGAAACCGCCAAAATATACCTTCAATATTTCTTCATCCTATAATCTCATATTTAAATTCAAGTAGTGGCTGAACTTTCTATATAATAGAAATACATATATATTCCTTTTAAATAAATAGTCCACCTAAAACGCCTAAAAACCAGAGAAAAATAAGAGTAAAACACACTTTATTTAACATTTGGCAGTTTGTGTGGATTTATGATCAACCGGCTTCCATCTTTATTGTAGAGCTTAAATAAGAAAGTCCATTACAGTCAGCTAAGTTGAAATGGGACAATATTATCCCTCTAAATGAACACGAAACAATTGAGTTGGCCGAGGGGAACAAGATATTCCGCGATAAAAGTTGTCTGCGCTGGCTGAAAGCTCTCCTGAAAGAAACTGTTGGGAGTAAGTTTAGGCTCGTTTTTATTATGGATCGTCAAAAATCCCTTTGAATAGTTCAATTTATAAAAAGACAGTCTGGAGAGAACCTCAAGAAGTGCCAGATAAAGACACAAACGCCAACATAAATCAAAGAAACCTGGAATCGTACTTTTACAATGAGAATATACGAAGCAGTTAAAATGCGTATATTTTTAAAGTCAAAATTACGTTATTTACCAAAGAATATATTACTGTGATACTATAAAAAATGCTAGTTTTAATGATGAAACTAAAAATAGAGAAATGTCATAACTAAAAAATATAGTTTATACAGTGTTGATCTATTTCCGCTAAAAACGGGAAAAAGTCCTAATTGACAACAATCTCCAACAACTTGGTTAAGAAATTTTAGAGCATCTATGAACCAAATAACATTTCAACATCTCAATATATTTACCTCCTCTACAAAATATATACATTCATTGCATTTAAGGGATTGAGCACGACATTTGCAATGCAGAGCACATATTCCTTATCGTATTGGCTAAATAATTGCCTTTGGTGTATATGTCATTGCACATAATAAGGATGTATTGGTTTTCTTTAATCTTCAACCCGAAATCTAAAGACGGTGACAGATGAATCCATTTCATGACCAGATACGGTGATCTGTTAATAAAAGGTTTGAGGGATACCATGGTAGTTGGCAGGCGTTTCTTTCTTTGTCCATCATTAATTAAGATTCTTCAGTCTATGATATTTTCTTGCCTGGAACGTAAATTTGGTATAAAATCTTTGTTATCAAGACTCGAACTTCCTTTTCTGCGCTATTAAAATTTTTCCAGAAATAGCTTCTTGATTTCTCGTCAGGGATCTTTCTGTATCAGGCCAGAGAGTGCATAAAGACCTAATAAGGCTAAAGTCTTCTTTTATGCATGTAAATTTTTGCCCTGATCTGGTATTCGAATTTAAAATGAAGCTAGAATCTACAGTACTAAAACTAAATCAGTCTAATATTGGTCCTATAGTAGAACCCTGGGGTGCTCCATATTTGATATTATGTGCTATACGTCTTGCTGTGCCAGTTATTTTTTTTAATCTGTCTGAAAGCTGGATGTGTCTTTGATTTATATTAACTTATGAAAGAGAGAGTTACATGAATTAAAAGTAATAGTCTCCCCAGTGTACGTTGGTTGCGGTAAATATTGTAGACCAATAATGGGTTGTTTTTCTATAATTAAGTCAAGAAAGTGTATTAATTCATTTTCATTTTCTGTTTCTGATGTAAAATTTACATTATGTTACTTTTAAAATTTAGGAACTGTTCTAACTCTCAAATATACCAGAAATAGGGAACTAAATGGGGAACCCAGAGAAAAGGTGACATTCTTGGGGATATTGTTTCTATAGATTAGAAAGGTATGTACATAGACTAATATACTTATTATGCAAAGAAGTAAACACTCTTAAAATAATTGCCAAAAATAACGGTTAGATAAGCTGATTAGAAATAAACAGAAGAAGTCACTGCTAAAATATTTTGATTTCAAATAAAAATGAACCGATTAAGGAGTTTAGGATAAATAATGTAAAAAACCTCGATAGCTTAGTATGTAATAAATTTAGAGTCCGGATCCGAATATTAGATTTCAGGAACGGTTACACTCGCAACAGTATTTTTTTTTACTATTTTAATCCAAACTAAAGTGGTATAAATTTTAGTCAATTAGTTTAACTTTTGATGTTCTCATGAAACGAATTTACTTTTTTTTACATGTCAAAAGCTAAATAACGCAGTCCCTACTACAACAAAATAAACAAATAAGCACATGAATAGAAATAATTTCAGGTATTTAGGACATGTACAATTGATTAGGTGTTTACAAAATACTACATCTACGTAAAAATCGTCACCACCTCCCGATCTCTACATTAAAGCACAAAATAATACCCATTTAAAAATAAGCAAATGTAGATAATAAAAAGAGGGCATTTTTATATACGTCAAGTTAAGAGTTAGTAGTATTAAAAACCGAAAAACAAATATTCATTCTAAATACTAAAGATCTAATATAAAATTACAGGCAATACTGATACGTACTTTTTTATGAATAAGAAATACGATTATTTAGTTTCATAAAATGACACCAAATAAGATATACTAAAGTATTTCTTATTAATAAATAAATACGATCAGCATTTCTTGCAATTTTACATATTAAATTCATATGGTATTTAAGATGAATTATCTGCTTCTACTTTTTGTTCTCATCAATAGAAAAATTTTAACTGAGATTTAAAGTTTTATATTGGTAATCCTGGTGACGAAGGCTTGCTAACGCAGTCTTAAATGCTATTCCACCGCCATCTATTTTAACGTCCGCACAGTGATTCCAAGACGGTTACTTTTGACCAAATATAGAAAACGTTGAAGTTTTACTATTTTGAGCGAAGAAAGATATTATTTTGAGTGAAATTAAGATATTCTGTAATTATATCGAATATTGATGAAATTATTAATCCTTGTAGGTATACGGAAAATACACATTTTTAAAATTATTTTTTTTTTAATTTTTAATAAATATGAAATAGTAAAATAATTTTTAAAATGTTATTTAATAGTATACACTGTATAATAATTATTTATGTAACAAGACCGGAAAGTAATTCTTTACTGGGTAAGCTGGCGAACATCCCAGCAAAGTCACTTTCCAGGTCATGCGTATCTTGCGTACTATATTTCTGCAACCATTTTTGCTACTTGCTACACTTTTTAATCAGAAATCTTTTGTAAACAGAATTCATAAAATTCAACTGACAGATTTCAGACGCTGTTGTCTAGAGTGATTAATTAGGTACCTACCCTATTGCTGTCAACCAAAAGTGACATAAAGGATTGGTAAAGACTTTACCAATGCCTTATGTCACGTTACCGGCTAGACCAGTAAAGACCAGTGTTTTCCACTAAAAATTTTACCAGAAACACTTTCTAGATGGTTGCAGAAAGAATATATAAATATATAAATACACAGATATATTTATTATTTTTTAATATAATGCACAAAATAAATTTGATGTAAAATTTAGTAAAAAATAAACACAATAATAATATTAGTAAAAATGTAAGATTAAAGTTCATCTTCCGATGTATCTTCATCTTTATCATCTTCATTAGAATTGCTTTCTGTCCAGTCTCCTCTTCTCTGTGGTCTTACTTCAACTAAAAGTTCCTTCATTTCAGGATACACTGAAAATTTCTTTTTTTTTCTTGGTAAACGTCTAAGAATTGTAATGTACGGATCAGAACTTATGTTTTGATTTGTCTTAATTCTTCTAGGAAAATTTTTTCTATACGATTTGAGAAGTTTGTTGCAGAATTTCTGGTCGACCTCGAGTTTGATGTGTTTCCAAATAATTCTTAGGGTTTTCTTAAAGTACACTATTCTCAACCATGTTTTATTTGATGGAAGGAATTTCAAATTTTGCCTCCCAGATTATTTCCATTTTGACGCAAATTTAAAGAAAATAAAACGAATTTTTTTCGAGAAATTCTTTTTTTTTTCTGCAATATTGACTTCTTCCGGAATTCACAAAATTTCACAGAATTTTTTTTTGACGAACAATATGCGTTTTGCATTATAAATCTTTTTTTTTAGAAAACACATTATAACATTTTGTAAAATTAGCCCCATGTATCTGCTATCTGTATGCCGAACAATATCCTGATAAACAATGTCTAGCGAGAAATTATTTTAATCGTCTTGAAAATCAATTCCGAAGTGAGCCCAGCAATGATCCTGAAGAAAATTTCATTCTTGACGAAGAAACGGAAATTAATGTTTTGGCTCGAGTAGAAGTTGATAAGACTGTTTCATTAAGGCAAATTGAGTTTGAATTGGAAATCAGTCAACAAACAGTAAGCCGAATTTTGCACAAATACCACTATAAATCTTTTAAATACTGATTGCACCAGCACTTGTACGAAAATGATTACAAACGTAGGATGGAAAATTGAGGACAGTTTAGCTGAATTACCTTTCCATTTACGACAGGGAATGTATTTCCAACAAGATGGCGCTCCTCCCCATAATTCAAGGACAGTAATTGATTACCTTCAACGGAGATTAGGAGAAAACGTAATTGCGACGAATGGTCCTGTGAGGTGGCCTCCAAGGTCACCTAATTTAACACCCCTTGATTTCTTTGTGTGGGGTCATTTAAAAAATATTTTTTACATAACCGCCGTTACAACCCGTGATGACCTGTAGCTACGAGTAAGACGAAATTAATAGCATAACGGCCCAGCAATTGGCGAACGTTCTTCGAGAAACAGCATGTGAGTGTATTGACGTTAATGGACAGCATTTTGTACAACTGTTGTAATGTTTTGTGTTCACTTTTTTGTATTCAAAAGCCACCTTATGTATAACAACGTAATTAGAACACAATTGTATTTTCTTATTTTCTTTTAGCTGTAATTTTGTTTGTATTTATCGCACATTTTAATACGACATATGAATAAATTCCTTATTAATAGTACTAATACATGGTACCACGGTACCAATATGGTTCCATTTGAAAAAATTGAGTTTTTCCCCAAAAACCATTTTGATGAACTTATTTGCTCATAAATCACGTAATTTAGTATTTTTGACGGGATTTCGATTTTTCTAGCATTACACGAGTTATTTAAAATAAATCGGAACCGTCATGGCACACAATGGAAAACTAAAAATTATATTATAAAAAATACTGACGTTTGAAATGTCACTTATTTGGTATCGTTGGATTCAGAAAATTATGCAAAATTCAAAAATGCAATAATATACAGGGTGTTCTATTTAAAAATCGAAACTTAGTGTCACTTCCGGCGAAACCAGAAGTGCGAAAAAAATCACTTGTATGTCAAAAAGTGCCGCCTATATGTATAAAGAATATCCCAAATTTCAATCAATTATCTTCAAAACTAAAGGAGAAAAGGGGGTGTACCATGATCTTGTTACACCCGGTAGGTAAAACCTCTCACTCTAGTGAGGGGATGGATGAGACAGTGGCAATGCCAGTCCGCTTAAACTCAACAAAGATGTTAGAACGCACATATGTAGAAACGACATGTGAATGTGTGGATAGCAGTCTTAAAAGACTATATCACGAGAACTATGAACATAATAAAGGATGTGTCTTGCTGTTTGTAATGGATACCGTTTCGCATATAAAGGCAGCTGGAGAGCGTTTAAAGTACAGTTATTTTAATCTGGTACATGTGGCATGTTTATCATTTATGTGCATGTGTTTATACTGGTATCCTGGATCTGTCCCTGATATTGATATCATCTAATATTCGGATCCGGACTTTAGTAATAAATTACGTAGATCAGGTATTAATATAATTTCAACCCATAAAAATAATTTAGCTCAGTTACTAGTCAACTGAGAAAACAAAAAATATTGAGAAATCCGTTGTATATTAAATAAAATGTGATGATTGCAATGTCCTGTAGAGTGGTAGAAATATATAAATAATGTTAAAAGAACATAGAAAAGAAAATTGACGAGTTTTGCAGAACATTGTAGTAGTCAGAACCACTTCTTTTATAACGAAAAACTATCTACATAATTTAAATAAGGGAAGTATCTTACAATTGTCAAAAATTTTCGAAATTAAAAAAAAACTTAAGAAATAAACACGTCACAAATAGGTACTTAAAATGAATACACCCATAATAAATACCGTAATAAATTTTCAAATTGGTCAATAATCCGCAGTATAAACAGATGAATTTATGCCTTTACTTTTACTTTAGTTTTCAGATTCAGCTGTCGTGAGACTGAAACATATCTGAGATAAATCTTTATGACACAAAGTCAAATTTGATTAATCTTATTTTATTTAACCAAAAACCAACCGCAACTGATCCCATACAATTAAAATTACAAAAAAATATCATTGCTAATATAATTTTATTTTATTTTAAGTTATTCTCTCATTTGTTCTCGACTTAAAACTTTATTGGCTTCTATCTAAATGGCGAAGATTAAACGACTTCAGTATTATAATTTAATTCTCTCGTGTCTTCGTGGAAAACAAGAGTTCTGATTTAATTTTTTTAGGTTTCTTTGTGTTTCGGATTCCCATTCAAAATTGTTTTTGCTCGCAAATTATTATATTTCGTCATACAGAGAGTATTTAAATTAAATACAAGGTTTAAAATATCGCATCGTAGAGGTAAAAGCTAAGAGAAAATAGAAAAATACTAAATTTGCTTTTGATGTTTTCAATTTCACGCTTTTCTTGCCAATTTTACCTACAAAATCGTACACAAACTCCAAATAAAATCAATGGAAAACATTTACCACAAAAAGTTATGGATGGGGAAAAGTCTGAAATAAATGTGCCCTTATATAAAGCGGTCTTTGTTTAACAAAATTATACAGTTTCCTTAAGCGTATCAAGAATTCAGAAAAACAAACTCATTTTACTACTTGATGGAATGAAATAAAGTATGATCGATAATATACATTTTCTTTTATATAGAGATCACTCGAACAGGCGCTACCATCATGTTTACAAAAAATAGATACATTCAGAAAGCTAAATCAAAAGAAAGGTATATGTTCAGCTAAAGATATCGTTAAATAGATAAATCACAAAATGTACAAACAGTCCACTTATCTGGTTAGTTTAGGTATAAATAGGCTATCATAAGTAGACAGGAAGTTTATATGTCATCCCAGAGACGGATTTTTAAACCTAATACTATATTCCAAAAAATGCGTGATACTATAGTAATAAATAAAATGGTAATTTCTGGCAGTGTCCTTATATATTAAATAAATTAATTAATCAGCTTTTGCATATACCGATGAGCGGTCGGTAACCCCGAGCACTGATAATGGTTAGATGATGGGCGAGAGATGAAATGGAGTGGTTGAATAATGTCGGGCGCCAGTCGTTGTCTACAGCGAGAAAATTTTGAAAGTACAATAATAAAATAATTTAGATTTAGAATTAGAGTTGTGATGTTGGCAAACTGATAAAAGTCGTGTAGGAAGTTTGTTGTGAATGGCAGAATATATGAGAGAGCGCTAGCGTGGCTAGAAATGTGATGCAACAAGATTTAAAAAATTAGAAACTGCAATGAAATCGGAGCTTGTGTGAGCCGAGTCTTGGGCGCTTAGAACGTCTAATGAGTGTAAAGAGAAGAGAATGTCTGAATATCTGGCAGTTCAGCGATGGGAGGTGAGACATCCTTAAGTCTTTGAATAGTCACAGAGGAGAATTCAAAACTATTATGAAAATCGGCTGTATCGTGGCTCTCGGGCGAATTAAGGAACGATGCTTTATAAGAGCAGTAGTTATCGGTTAGACAAAGTCTGAAACCCGAGAGAGAGCTTGAAAAGTTTTATTGAAATTTTTAGAAACTATCATAAAATGTGGTGTGGTGATTCGAGGACTGCTGGAACACCGTGATAATGTAATAGCAATTATTAAAAATGAGTCGAATGCTCACCCGAAAGTTGGTAGGAGGGGCACTGAAATACTCAGAAAAGAAAAACATAGTAAATGATAAGGCAAACGAAGGTGGTGAAACAGGGACGACCTGTAAAGATAAAATACTGTTTACTGTACGGTCCACTTCTGTCTTGCAGTTCGGCACTGTTATTTACGTTATGATATTCAAATTCGCTAAGTCTAATGATCAGTACATGTTTAGTTTTAATCATCTCCAGATGACGAAAACTTGGTTGGCGAAACATGCGTTGACTGTATTATTTGGTACTTTAATGTTTGTGGAACATACCCGAGTGTTACCATCATATCAATAGTTACAAATTTCCATTTTTATCAGCTGAAGTGAGTCGATAATGAAAAATTTTCCTTACTAACTCTTTTTTTATTTTATTATTATTAGTCTCAGCAAAGAGAATCTTCACTAACTAGATCAAAATAAAAAGAAAATATATGAAGTTAGTCATTTGGTATGGATGGTTTTTAGCAGGTAATAAACAAATAATAGACAATGCATACGAAATTTAATAATTTGGAAATATGCAATTTTACTAATTAAAACTTTTAAAAATAACGTTCTTTAAAAGTGATCTTCACAAGAATTTATACACCTTCTTCAAATTTATCATTTGAGTCTGTATCTTAGATAACACTTTTGTTTCCGTACAAGTAATATGTTGAGTTAGATTACCACGCTAATATAATTTCTTTCATGCATTACTCTATCACACATTCCACCAACATAGCATAGTAATACATACATCTTTTTACAAAATAGGCGATATCAGTTCTTCGTCGAGCACCCAGAGTCAAATATTACAACCATTGACGTAAGTATAAGGTCAAATATAAATTCTGTATGTGAAAACATCGTTTCCTTCAACTATACAAGTTCATGAAAACATATACCGTCAAATAGTTTGTAGTTTAATTCACATGAACTGAATTACCCTGCATATACGATCGGCAGGACACATTTAGGATTTTGCAACCATAGCTGTAGAATAAAGTAATTATTATTTTCAATGGGTTTGATTTATGGGTAGAGCATGTTCGCCAAAATATTTTTGTAAAATTATATAATTACGAAATACTATTTTCACATGTTTAATATTTACCCTATTTTTGTTACTCTTATAACTAGTTTCACCCTATTCTGGCATTATCAAGTGGAATCTTCTAGTCTCCCGAATCACAGAGACAATTAATCGACTAATAGATATTGATTAGTTCCATTGTTCCATTTCATAACTATATGCAGGTAATTAGTTAAATTAAGATGTATTTCACAATCTGAACTATGTTTACTGATACAGAATGCATCATTTTAATTGAAACGTTACTATTAGTTTATATTACACAGTAAACACGTCATTTCATAGCACACTTAATAAAAACTAATTGAAAAGAGCAAATTATTTTCCAGTGGAAGAAGAAAATAATCGTAAAACGTGATAATGGACAGAAAATTTTAAACGCAGTTTAAAACCTTGACGAATTTTCATTACAGGATTTAGCACGTCTGTAGATTTACTTTAGATGAGTTTTATTATATAAAGTATTCATAATATAATATATGGATTGAATACTCGAGCTCCATTCTAGGACACTTTTTTATATTCACCAAACTCTTAGGATTAATTTATAATCGCTTCTCAGCACGTACAATATGAATTGTGAATTATCACAGTAAATTTCCTTAACGTCTTATTTATTTTTTCACAAAATATTTTTCAAGAAACAACGGAACTAGTTTTAACTTATACCAAGGGTAACATAATTGTAGGCAGTGCATAAGTCCAGGACAACTGTTTTTTTTTAATATATATCTTTTAAAGCATGTTATTTAACTAATAAAGTAAAATTTAATATAAGCAATTGAGACATGACAAACAGATTAAAATTGATACAATGTAAAACAATTCGTCCTGTGGAAAAGCAGAAGAAATTTTCAATTTCCTTTTCTCATAGTTCTCCACAAAATACCATATTACTTCACTCGACGCTGTTTCGCCAACCAAGCTGACATCATCTGTGTCCTATTTATTCCTAAACTACGATTACGGTTTGATTGAACCGTAACTCAATAATTAATAGAGCGGACTATATGGGATTGGCCTTCTGTCATTAGTCAAAATATTTTTACAGTATATAATTTTCAAACTTCCAAATACCTCCAGCTGTTCTGTATTTGTTACATTTCTACTGATCGTAAATTGTTACTCTATAATGCATATTGGGCAACACTAGACTTATCTGTTCTACCATATTTCAGATGAGCCATATGCTCTTTGAATCTAGTTCGAATTGATCTTCTAGTTTGTCCAACATACTTTTGATTACAGTTCTTGGAAAACAAGGAGAAAACATTACTGTCCTTATAGTTAATTTCGTAATTCCTCGACTTATCGTTTGTTTCAATTTTGTCTTTTAGATTGCCTAAAAGTTGTTGTAGTTTTTTTCCTGATGAGAAAAACACTGCACTGCCATACCTATATCTTTAGAAATCTTATCAATGCCATAGGTGAATCGATAATTGCATGGAATCGATACAAATTTCGTATTTTCTCTTATATTGATAGGTCGAGGAATTTCGAGGAGTCTCTTTTAAATTTACGTTTCTTAATTATTTTATCAATTAAACTTATAGAATATTCATTACTCGCAGCTATATCTTTAATCAATGATTTTCTTTTTCAAGCCTCTCCTTATTGAGGGGAAAGCTTAAGAGGCGATAAACTAAAAAATTAAAACTCGCCATTTTGTGTTGAGCACAATGGTGATAGTTCTTAGGAAAGATATATCTTAAAGTACTCGTATATTTTCACTATTTCTAATTATTAATGTATCTAAAAATAGTAGTTGTCCAGTGTTTTCAATTTCATATGTGAATTTAAATGACACGAAACGATTGTTTAATTTAGAAACAAAGATGTCAATATCACTGACTTTCATATCAAACATTGCAAAAATATCATCCACATACCTAAGCCAAACCGTGGGGAAATACTCGAATTCTTCTTTTGTGTCTGTTTCGAATCTGGCGATGAGTGGTGACAAAGAGTTACCATTACTGTTCCCTCATTTTGTTCGAAGAAATTACACAGACCAACAAACATTTTTTTTCTTGGTGTTAAAGATATATCAACAATATTAGGGTATTTTGGGACGCTAATTTCAAAAATGACCTAGTTTCAAGTTTTACCAAATTGGCTCTAGTTTTTTAGAAAATGTGTACCCAATTTTTAATTTCATATCAATATGACCTATATCTGATCAACGCTAGCCCAATATCAGACCGTTATAATTTTTGTACGACAGTGAACGGACACTTAGTGCGGCCGCACACCTAAGGTACAAATGTTGCGCCACAAATGTCTTACCACATATATCGTTCAACATTTGTTTAATTTCCTACAAATGCGGTACGGGCACGCACACCAGCGTTTAGTTCTCTACCACATTTGTAAACCATGACGTTGTCGTCTTCTGACAAAGAACCAATTGCAACGGATGATCCTGCGGATATTTGATCTTTTCGATTAACCCCGAAATTTTTTTTTGAAAAAAAATTTTTTTTCTTGGGTCTCTCTTTTTTTTTTGGGGGAAGAGAATAAAAAAAAAACCCCCCCCCAGTTTTTTTTTTTCCCCGGGGGGGGGGGGGTTTCTTTTCCCTTTTCTTTTTTTTTTTTTTTTTTACATTCCCCCCTTTCCCCCCCCCCCCCCCCCCCCCCCCTTTTTTTTTTCTCCTTTTTTTTTTGGGGGGGGGTGTCTCCCCCCTCTCCCCCCCCTTCTTTTCTCTTTTTTTTTTTTTCTTTGGGGGGGGGGGGCCCGGGGGGGGTGGGTGGGGGGGGGGGGTGTTTTCCCCCCCCCCCCCCCCCCCCCTCCCGAATTCTGTATCTTTGGGGTCACTATTTTGGGAATCAGCTTCATGAGTTCCGGTTTCTTCATCGGAATTTTGCGGTTCTCCATCCAGATTTTCTGGTTCTTGGTTAGATGGTTCAGATTGCAGGTTTCCCTCTTGGGGGTTATTTTTTCTAAATGCATTCAGAAATCTCAAGTATTGTGGCTAAGTAGTACGGTTTTTTTGATCCGGCACTAGATCCACTTTTACTTTTAGTACTAAGACTGCGAATGTATGACGAACGTATTCCTTTCCATTTGTTCTTGCAAGTATCCCCTATAAATATAAGATTTATAACTTATAACTTTTTCTCAATTTTTGCCCAGATCATTTCTGTCGCCCTCCTGTTACAATACTCTGATAAAGTGTGATCATATAGTTGAGGATATTTCTCTATCTCTTGAATAAATAGTATAATTTGATTAACATCGTCTTTCATTTTCTTTACTTTCGCGACACTTGTCGGAACAAATATCGAACAAGTTGATTTTTTTTGCGAGTAATGCAAATGCTGCCTGGCTTCAAATGCCTTCTGCTGGCAAATGTATCTCAAGTGTGCGGATCTTAATTAAATAACAATCGAGCGTTCAATGCTGTCTGACACATTTGTGGAGAAGCATTTGTGGCGCAACAATTGTAACACTTACTTTCAAGCTTGTTACTACATATTACAATATGCTAGCGCATGAGATATAACGCTCGCTTGTTTAATTTTCCAAACCATGGAAGAAAGACGTGTGTACTGGTAAGTATTTACACACATATACTCGCCCCATGTTTTGAAGGAAAGTTATCAAGGCAGATGGGATATATATATGATGGCAGACTCCTGTTGGAGACACCCACAATTGTCCTAATGACACCCAGAAGAAAATCATACAAACGGCGCTTTACCAAGAGATTATTTAATTTATCTGTTTATTTTGTTTTTATCTTATTTACTGGAATAAAGACTTTTAGGTTTTCATTTGTTTAGTTTTGTATAATTTGAGACAACTTTGCGAATATACAACTTGATTTGCAAATTTTTCACGCTTTACCTTTTTTTGTATGTTTTCTGATTTTTCACGAGGGAATGTATTATCTCAAAAACTAGAGATAAAACGTCAAAGGAGATAACATTTCATGTTCTTGCGACTGGATATTTTTCACCCTATTAATGAAATCATTAGAATTAATCACAGAGAAATTGGGTGGTGCAATGGATAAACTTATGAACTCATCTGTTAACAATTTTGAAATCAGCTATCCAATTGCTGAAACAATAGGAAGCATCGACTTTCCTGGTTTATGTATCTTAGGCAAGCAGCACAATCTAGGTAACTTTAGGTAAGATAAATGTAACCTCCTATTTAAAGCTATGATTAACTGAACAGAGGAGTTGATACGGCTAGGCGGTATGTCAAAGAGAGAGAAAGAGAGAGAGAGATAGTTCTTCATCCCATACAATTCGGGTTCAAATCCAAGCCTCATCCAAGTATATGAGGTGGTGACATATCTTCGTAAACATTATCGACATACGCTATTTCTGGGAGCGTGTGACTAATGGCTCATCCTGTTTCTTTTTCATTAATATGTCTAGGAATTGGGAGCTGTCGATATGTTTCTACCTCCATTGTAAATAATTTTGTCGCGACTGTGTTTAGGTGTACTAGGAAGCTGTTTAGATGCTTTCTTCTATGAGTCTAAATTACGAATGTGTTTTAATTTTACTGGTCCCTACTGCCTATTGTAGAGTTCGGATTTTTAACAACTCCATGAAAAGATTAGCAATGATTAAGGATAAAGGTGAAACCATCGGTTTTCCTTATATTTATATGTAGCTCTGGTTCACATCTGAAGTAGGTTCGCTTAAACAATGTTAAGTTACACTATGTGTGTACCCCGTGGCTAATACTTTCGTTCGATCTATTTGAGTAATTTTTCTGTGGGTACATTTGTGAACAACAATACGACATCGAGCTCAATAGTATATCATTAATTGGGACCATTCTTTTTTTTTGGCATTAGGCCATTAACCATACAGCCAGACACAACATGATGATATAGAGTTTTACCTACGTCTAACCTATACAAAAAAAAAGAGAAAAAAAGGAAAAGAAAAAATTATATTTGAAGACAGGCGAGGGAAAAACAAGGACACATGCTTCTCGTCCTGGGGTCTATCAGGACATTGTTTTTATTATAACAAACAGTTTTAGAGGACCACTTTAGTGTAAAGGTTTAAAGACACAGGGAAACAACAAAGGATACAAAACTAACCTATGCTGAATAATTTTCAAAGTAACATTTCTGTTTCAACTAAAAAACTGATAACGCAGTCAAACACTGTTTTACTATTGAGACTGAGTAGAGAGTGTATATTAAACGGAGACTGAATATTACAATTCATAAGATTGTTATTCATTGTGTTGCAAGTTGCTTTGTTTTTCGTGCATTTAAAGAAAATATGATCAAGGTCTCCTTTCGTGTTACATGTTTCACAAATATCAGAGGGCACTACTTTTATTTTGTATGGGTGTGTTGGGTATCGAGCATGACCAAATGTCATACGATTTACTGATGTAACATATTTTCGTGGAAAATCATAACCATCGTGCCAGAACTTAGTCGGAAGATAGGATAAGGGTATATCTTGTTTGACTAGAGGAACAGAAATCATGACATAAGTGTTTCCATTTGTTTTTTAAATTCGTTCCTGTAACTGAGAAAGCATCAGTGAGACATAATTTTGGTTCATATGAAAATCCTGTGTTAATGCTTTCTTTTGCTAAGACGTCAACAATTTCAATATTTCTTATACCTATGTGGGTTTTTACCCAAACAAAATATACTTCTTTTCCAGTTATCAATATGTTACGTAATATTTCTTTAATTTTTAGAATGTATGGATTAGTTTTAATATTGAGGGAAATATTACTTTCTAAGGGACCATTTCTTTACTTACTAAATCGATGATGTGTTCTGCGTTCTTCACGTAGGATGTTGCTCCATTACCTAGCCAAATATGTTACTAATTGCCGTAGAGGTAATCTTACTGAGTTGACAATCGATCTTAGGGGGGCTTCTTTATAGATCTCAGATATACCTTACAATATGGGATAGCTTGAAGATTACAATCGCGAAATGATCTAGTTTTATATTTATTTCTCGATGGGGCTGGGTTTTATTTTGGATTTTGTCGTCTTCAAGTATGTAGTAGAATCCATGATAAAATTGTCAGGTATGCAGAGTCTTTTAATAGTGTTTCTGAGTTGACAATCGATCTTAGAGGAGTTTCTTCTTTATAAATCTTAGATATACCATACAATATGGGATAGCTTGAAGATTACAATCGCGGAATGATCTAGTTTTATATTTATTTCTCGATGGGGCTGGGTTTTATCTTGGATTTTGTCGTCTTCAAATATGTAGTAGAATCCATGGTAAAATAGTCAGATATTCAGTCTTTTAATAGTGTTTCTATTGAGAGTCGTCGTTATTCATCACTACTATAGCGTTGCCTTGCCCTGCTAGTAGGACTAGAACGTCCTCGTATTTCCGTTATCTTTCGAGGACAGCTGATCACCAAAGAAAAGGAGCCCGATCCAGAATGCGTCGCTTTAGTTCGACTAACGTGAGCCGCAGTAAGAAGTTATCAACGTAAATTCGAAGCTACGGGGTATTACATCCCGAAATTCAACACATTATTTAAAATCATCAGAAGCCTAAACAACAAAATAAGATACTGTTTACTATTGGTAACTTTTGATTTTGCTGCTTTACATACAATTGTTTTAAAGATGTTATCACAGTTTCTTTTAGAATATCCAAACATATTAATTATTAAATTAACATTATTGCCAATTAAATATTAATTAATAATTTCCTGTCGCTAATATTTCAAGTCATTGTTCATTATAGTTGCTAAAGTTTGGTCCAATTCAGTTAATTAATTTTCTGACTTGTCGTGTCGTAAAAGAAAGTTGATATTTCATATTTGGTATTCTGGAATTTATAAAAAAGTTTTATTATAATTTGTCGACTTAGTAATTAAAAATTCCTGCAGTTCGCAAAGTTAAATTCATATTTTGAAGTGTTTAAATTAATTTATAAAAGTGTTCCTAAAATACTATATCAAACAATTTAAAAAGTATTTACTGCCTAATTTATTTAATCCAAAGATTGCAAATAATCTTCGGTTAGACTATAAAATTGGTTAAAAAGGGGTGTACATTTTACGTAAAAGTCTAACAGAAGTAGAAAAATAGATTTATACATATAAAGAAAATCTTACACAATTTACTGATTTTTAATACAAAAGTTTATACAAAAATAAAAGGGGCTTTCCTCCTTGCTCTCACTTTTCAAACGTTATTTTATTTTGTTAAAAAATATATACATATTATATTCCTGATATGAATTTTACATTTTTGACAATTATTTAACTGAAAATTTTTTGCTAATTATTATTTACTAACTTTTACAAATCTTATCACAGATAAGTATAACATATATCTCTTTAAACAATTATTTTCCCGGCTATTTGCCAAAACGCTGAAACTTGGATTACATAAAAGATAATATGCACATTATGTTCAGTACACCTGACTCAATAATGTTATTTTTAATTTCAATTATTCTGTCTAGTAAAACCAAAAATAAATAAAACACAAGGTACTCACCAGTTGACACACTTTAAAAAACTTTAAAATATCTACCGACACGTGTTTCTGCTTGCATTGCGTCATCAGGGTAGCCAGCACATTTAAAGAATCCAAAGTAAGAAAACTTGTAAACCTTAATGTAATAAACATTAATGGCTTCAGAGAACAGAATAATTGAAATTATATAGTGGAAATACCCCTTGGGGTCGAATAAAATAATTTAAAAACAAATTAATTCCTCTTCTTGGTAAAAGTTAAAATATAGATTGCAATGTAAAATAATATTAACTGAAAATTTTTTGCTAATTATTATTTACTAACTTTTACAAATCTTATCACAGATAAGTATAACATATATCTCTTTAAACAATTATTTTCCCGGCTATTTGCCAAAACGCTGAAACTTGGATTACAAAAAAAGATAATATGCACATTATGTTCAGTACAACAACTAACTCAATAACGTTATTTTTAATTTCAACTATTCTGTCTAGTAAAACCAAAAATAAATAAAACACAAGGTACTCACCAGTTGACACTCACTTTAAAAAATTTTAAAATATCTACCGACACGTGTTTCTGCTTGCATTGCGTCATCAGGGTAGCCAGCACATTTAAAGAATCCAAAGTAAGAAAACTTGTAAACCTTAATGTAATAAACATTAATGGCTTCAGAAAACAGAATAATTGAAATTATATAGTGGAAATATTCCTTAGGGTCGAATAAAATAATTTAAAAACAATATTATCTTTTTTGTAATCCAAGTTTCAGCGTTTTGGCAAATAGCCGGGAAAATAATTGTTTAAAAGATATATGTTATACTTATCTGTGATAAGATTTGGTAAAAGTTAGTAAATAATAATTAGCAAAAAATTTTCAGTTAATATTATTTTTCATTCCACTCTATATTTTAACTTTTACCAAGAAGAGGAACTTAATTTGTTTTTAAATTATTTAACTCTGATGATGGCGAAACTTTTTGAAGTTTTTGTGTAACAAAATATTTGTAGACTTCGTCAATTCTGTTATTCTCTTCCACATCATTTTCTATATTCTACGTATTATGGATTTTCGTAAAAATTAAAAAAAATTTTTGGTACATGAGATTATTTATTTAATAGAAATTGCAGAAAAAAGGCACCGATATTTTTTCATTTGGAGTCGATTCTTTTTAATTTATAAAACATGTGGAAAATAGAATCTAATAGTGTCAAAGAAAAAGATGTGGGATATCTGCAGATATATCATGAAAAATTTCCTACAAAGCGTTAAAAGTAAACAAATTCTTATTTCATAACCATTTAAATCTTTTTGTAAAACAACTGAATTTCCTCGCATTTTATTAATATCTTTCTCTTCTCCAATTATCTCTGTATGTTCAAGAAATTTTCTCTTTTCTGAAAAACACCAGTTAATTATGCGTTTAGAAAGGAAAATACTATTAATACCTAAGTAAATAACATTCATATTTTGTTAAGGGCAATTTTCCTACGGAAAGTGATTTTTTTATGTAAAATACTCAAGGGGCCGTACTCTGGAGGGTTGTTTCGAATACACACTTTTAAGTTCACTCAAGTATCGGGTTGGACAACAGTGGCGTAGAGAGTATAATTTTATTCACATTTATTTAAACACTGTGAAATGATCCTCATATCATACACAGAACAGTTGGATCTCAGTATTTGGAAAATTATAAAATATAGAAAAAAATATGTTCAGCAACATTTGTATTTCCCAATATAACATCTCTAGCACCTCCGACGCAAAGGTTGTTTATTGCTCAGTTGCAAAAATGTGTAAATGCTCAAATGTTAAATATCATCTATTGGAAAAGAGAAAAGCTGTTATTTTAAAATAAATATTTAGATTACGCTTAAATTCATGTACGCCGCCACCATGAAATGACCAAAATCCCCCCAGGCCACATTTCGAGATTTTGTGTTTCCGATAAGTTTAAAATGCAGATGACATGAATATGATAAAGAATATCTTATGTTTTTCTTTTGGCAATTTTACAATTTTTTTGTGGCACAATGTATGTGCCTCGATCCTCCAAGGGCAGTTTTATCAGCTCCACGTCACGAGGCACAAATTCAATGCTCCATTTTGCAGATTTCAGCCTATAAATCTGTGTGCAAAGCGTTCATTGATTTATCTGATTAGCACAAAGCACCACTTAGACGTGGTTTAAAGTGGTACAGAAAGCTTGCTGTAGAGCTGATTTTGAGAACTGCTCTGATAAATGCCTTTGCTGTTCACAAAGAAGTCACATAACAAAAAATAAATATAACTGATTTCAAGACGCAAATTCTTAGAAGTATTCTCGAAAAATAAGAATTTCCACCCACGGCACAAGAAGCCGAGAAAGCACCACTCTAAGATTTACGAAAATATCCATAAGGCGACGATGCGTCATTTGCTATGAAAATGTTCAGGAAGAACTGGATAGAGAGGCTGTTCAATGAAAAACTCCAAGATCAAATTACAGTACTCAACTTGCTGTAAATATTACTGCATAAACTGTTTCTTTCGGGTACATAAATGCGTCAAAATAAATAAAGATTAGTTTTTATACATAAACTGTATTTTATGGAATATAAATATTTCAAATTAAATGTACTTATTTCATAAAAATGTGCTATTTATTTTTAGTCATGTTGTGTTTTTTCTCTCTCGATCATTTGCAAAACTACTCTTATTTAAATAGTATTATTTTCCACATTTCTCTTATATTATGTATGTATTATATTACTTCAAACATATGCTCGTAAAACCCGAACCAGAAAAAATTTTTCACGGGGACATTATAATTTGTGGCCTCCCAGGCCACACACAATGTCGTTCCATATAAATACACGCAATCTGTGGCACTAAAGCGGAACCACATACCACTAAAGCATGATACATTGTGAGGCACATATGACGTGACACGGTCCCAAGAGAGTATATTTTCTGAGGCACTAAATGCGGATCTTATGGCGACGTACGTGTTAATAGTTATATGTTATTTCTTAAGGGGGAGTAACAAAAATTATTACACGTTTTAAGTACATTTATCACTTCGGTATTAATTTTTAACAGAGGATTGAGGACAGTAATTAATCAAAATGTCTACTCTTTGGTAATAGCAGTCTTTGTCTCAAAATAACAACCTTATTACCTTTATCAACTTTTATGTAAAAAATGTCGTTCACATGTAACTGTTTGATAATTATCCTTTGTGGATTTTGACTTTCTAATAAATTAAGAGAAATCAGTACTTCTGTTGAAATTTCAACATTTTCTTTCAACGTCTTGCTGATTAATTTGTTGAGATTCTACTTTTATAATTTAAATATTGTCGCTGTTTCAATAAAACTCTAGACCGACATAGCACGGCATCCTGAGAGTTACGCTTTCGTGTTCCTCCCTGAATGTTTAAGGAAAGTAGAGTCCCTCAGTCAAGTGTTTGGCCATATGGCATGCGGCGGCCATGATTTTCCTTTTGTGCAATGGTTAGCAGTCCAAGAAAAGGTAAGAAGTTGACTAATTGGGTAGTGATTGATATTATTTAGTAGTTGTTCAGAATTAAAAACTGAGGATAATGATCTAAAGTGTAAAATTCGACCAGTCGGACTAGTATGTAAAAAAATTTAAAAACAATTTAAAAAAAGGTGCGCCGCGGCCCCTCACCCAAAACACTGATAGTTCAAAAGCTCATAACGAATTTTCGGTAAGTGTTTGCAATTCTGTACGCCAGTACTTTTACGATAGATAAATAGGGAAGGCTTGTTGGCTTGTCAGCCTGACCATCAGGAAGAGTAGTTCCAGTAAATCCGGCATTTCTCGTTTTCGATAACGGACTCAATATCTCCTGAGACGTAAGGCAGCACTGGTGTCTGGTCTACCCCGTACGAGTGCCTTAGATGGTAGTATAGCACTCGTATTGCCAGATGACTGCATCTTCTGGAAGTTCGTCATCGCTGACTGCATCCATTCTCGCCAGGTCTTGTGGTTTTAGGTTAGCCTAGGTGTTAAGGAGAACCTTCGTGCTTAAGTCTACATCGGTGAATTGTACAGGATGTTCCCCATCAGCTGCCATTTGCCACAGTTGGACTGCGGCTGACAGCTCTTTCAGTGGATGGGGTGCCCTTACGTAATCTGTTCTGCGCAAGAAGGATACTTGATCTCTCAGATGTTGCTGAGGAAAGGCGCGGTGTTTTGGGTGACTAGGCTTCATGTATCCCCTGCGTTCAGGTTCGCTGCTATCGTAGCAGGTCAGCCAGTCCTTAGTTCCCTCGTCCACTTAAGGCGCCGGTGTATATAGCCTGTGTCGTCAACATTGAGACATTCCGGTGGGGCGCCTCCGACCTGTCTCTGACCCTCATCCGATTAGGGTCGATCGTGAGGAGCCCTTCCTCTGCGTGTTGTTGGAACCAGAGGTGTTCGGGTGTCAGGGTGGGTAGCCCTGTACGCAAAACATCGTGCTGACCCATATTTGTATTTATCTGGTTAATAAAATATCGGTCGATTCGATGTAGAGGACCGACTTTGGTAGTTGTGATTACCGACCAAACGTTCATCAAATTTTACGTCGGCTTGAGTTGGTTGTCACTATTTGCCAATCTTATTTAAAATTTGCCCTTAATATGACACAAAAGTCGAATTTTGGTAGTGAAACTAACCAACTTTGTATATTATTCTATTTTCCGTACCTACCTAAGTAAATAAAATGGATGAAGCGTGTTTATCTTTGAGTATATATTATATACAAAACACTTGTGTCGAAATAAATTTTAATAAATCTGGTAGAGTAAAAATTGAAACGAAAGAAATTTTATCGTAAATATATATGAAGTAGGTCGAAAAATATAGTGAACCCACAAGAATAATGTTTATTTAAAGAATTAAATTACTATTTCTTTAATTCTTCTACTTCTACTTCTTTCCCAGAGAAAATGCAATTGAAATATTGTATAACTAATTTTACGAATAAATAAAAACTTGTTCGCTTCCTTTGTTTGAAAAAAGGCAAATTATGTTTAATTAAAATAACTGTAAACACATAATCAACATGGCCGCCAATTATTTAATCTGCGGAATCAGAAAATATGGCGAAGTCGGGAACTATTACCTAGCTGACTACTTGTTGTGATAGATGATACACGAATTTCGATTTACCGTTAAGATTAGTGCAATTATTTTTACTAACAGCGACGTAAAGGCTAAATAATTTTACTTGTACCAACTTTTAGTACGCTCAAGTGCATAAGTCTGTACTAACACTAACGTTCATGCCAAATAATCACGCTAATATCGACCGGGCGTTGCAGTTTGTGTATAAATCTTTACTAAATATTTACCAATACCTGCATTATCGACATTCATTTTGAGGTTATGTTAAGCCGTGGAACAAAAGTCCTACACAAATGTCCAGCCGACGTTGGTAGACGACTACGTCAGTCAGCAACGTCTAACCAACGTTGGAAGGTTACCTAAAAATTTCCTAAGCCTACTTAGTCAGGTACCAACGTCTAATCAACGTTGGATAATGATCTGAAAACACACCCAACGTATTAAGTAGATTTCTGAATCCAAACCAACGTTGGTAAATGTGCTAGACGTAAATATAGGTTTGCGAGGTTCAAGCTACGTTGCTCCGACGTTGTATCACACCTATAAAATTATTTGTACTAATTCTGATGTTGAAATTAGTAAAAAAGTAGTCGGTATTCGGTAGTCGGTGAAATGTTACTTATGTAGTGGAACTAGTAATTGTCGGCTTTTACTAGTGATTGTTAACATTCACTGGATTTCTTTGTAATTTTATAGGCAAGACAAATTAGCTTCTTTGTCTTGTTAATGTTTGTGTTATTTTACCATGTCTTCAGCCAATAACGTGTGAATATATTTTCAGTTTTACTTCACTTCTGGGTCACACAATAATAAAAGGATGCTTATGTAATATCCAATAACTAAGTTGTATTGTTTTTTTTTTCTAGAAATGATCCTTTTACAAGTTAATAAAACATCTAAAATAAATTTTTGTCCTATACTTATAGCAAAGATTATAGGTGTATATAATCTTCGCCAAAATAAAAGCAAATTGTGCACTTGTTTTAGTTTTTATGTACTTTTTAAGCACAAAGGTGAAAAAACAGACTTTATAATGTGTTATTTTATAAGCAAAATATATCAAAAACTATTAATTTCTTTCAGGAAAAACAAACAATTGATGTTTACAGGAACATAACATCGTTCTACAGGTAATTTGAAAATACTAGCATTAGATGCCTCATCTACCAGCACAAACATTCTAATAGTATTTTATACCTGTAATAAATTCCTTGATAGGCAAACTTGGTTATAGTGTTTGCAATGAATGTTAACGATTATTAACAGACAACAAACATAATTCTATTCACGAATGTCAAAAAGTTTTAGAGCGGAAGTTTCAATTGACCAGGATGCGTTAAATGACATAACTTTTTTATAAAATAACATGTACCTAACAGTAGTTACTACTTTTGAAAATAAGTATTTTTAGTGGATAAGTTGTCCCCCTCGTAAAATTCAATGGCACACCACAAAGAAATCCAGGCGTGGTGGTGCGGCATCCCCATTTCATTGAGATGATACTAACAGTTCAAATAATGAGTTAGCGACTTGGGCATCTTAAAAATATCAGCAAATTTAAGAGTGGGTATCCTTTGGCATTTTTAATACAGTAAAATATACATAAACACCAAAAAAGCATATTTACGGAGATTCGTGCGCCACTGTTATTAAATAATAAATAAATGCAGGTCTTTAATTAATTAATTAATTTAAAGCTGGCAGAAATTTGCGGCAGGACATAGACGTACGCATCATAATAGACGCAATAAGAGAAATTAAGTAGTAACAAAAGCAATAAACTTAAAATTTATAATAATGTATACACAACTTACCCTATAAACTAGCTTGATGAACTAGATTGGTAATCACAAACTGGAGATCTGGAAAAACTTTGCAGCATTAGGTACGTTTCCATAGTTGCCTCTGTGAGTGCTGCTCACTGTGGTAAAAAAAATATGCTTATATTTTGAGAACGACCGTTCGGCATCTATTGATGTAATACAGGCATACCTAAAAGAGTCTTTGAAAGTACTTAACGGATCTGAGGTTGCACCATCAGTACCATCACAAATTTGTCTTAATCCGATAAAACCGATGTCTTGTTTTAACACACGTGCGATCTTTTCTCTAACGGGCTCATTTTTTGCGTCACCTATTATAGAATGTAGCAGTCGATTTGCTTCGTCCATAATTTGCAGTGAATCCGCTAACGACAGCGCACTGTTTTGTAAGTTTGGTATGGCGTCATGCAACCCTTTATAGCTTTTGTGAATAGTTTTTTAAGCTATTTTAACGGAAACATCTTCGAATTTTGTCTGGCTTTCCTTAATAGCTGCAGCCTCGTCAGGATTAAATTGTAGTATCACAGCTTTCATTTCTTGTAAAAAATAATCAGCATAATAAAATGCTGCTGCAACCATGTTTCCCAACGTGTAAGAATCGGCTATGGTGGTTCGGGAATACCGGGACTCTTGTTGTGAAATGCCCGAAGAAGTTTAGGAGATTTAAAGAAACACTTTTTTTGTAATTGCTATTAATGCATCTACCTCTTGGAAAACCTTGTCGAATAGTTTCTGCCACAAGATGTAAAGCATGCATTTTATACGTAACATGTACCAACCTACAACCATGACCTTGAAGAGAATGGCCTACTAAACGCATTTTCGCGGCACTATCGGTCACAAACATCAACACTTATCTTGCAAATATTTGTCTACAGCTTCACCTGCGTAACTGTTTTGACAGTATACTCAGTTAGTCTTTTGCTACCTAGTAATAGTGGAAATGTCGGTTTAAGAGGGTCCAGTCCACGTACTAAAACATTTACAAAAGAATTTTTTTACAATCTGTCGTCTCGTCAACACATAACCACAGCCCATTATTTTTTTTAACATATTTGATCTTATTTATAATATCTTCGCGTACAGTTGGTCTATAGTTACGCAATGTTGCGCGACTTGGTAACGGCACCTGGGGATTGTATTTATTCCAGAACTCCCGAAACGGTTGTTTATCTAGTATATGCAGCGAAAGATCACAGGCAATGAGCACTAACAGTAAATCGAACATATACTGTATTTTCAAAGGCACTACTATACACAACAATGGACTCGTCTCGTGGCTCGCTTCGATTCTCCGCCGGCCGGTCATTGCCTAACCAGATATCTACCTGCTGTTGCTGTTTAAAAAATTCGTAAAGAAAATAAATATTTATTGTTGTCGTTGCATTCAACTACTTCGTACTGATAAAGGCGAAAACCAGAAACTGATCTACGAATGGTACTTCCAACGGCTTCAAGAAGAATTTCCTTTGATTAGGTAAAAATTCTGTACTAGTGGTCAATCGCAATTAACACTGATGCACTTCTTCGTATGATACAAATTTTTAAATCTTCAAAAAAGTTAACAAATACGAAAGTAGTAGCTATGTGTGCGGCTACTTTATTTAATTTTTAATTTAATAAAGTCAGGGGATTACGACTTTGTATTTTTTTGGTATAACTCTTAGTATTTGTTACTATTTGTGAATACTTAGTTTTTGTTATTCATATTTCAAGCATAGTCCGCGTGGATTGTTCAAATTATTACATTACTTTTGAAGTTTTGATCATAATTATTTCTATTATACGTTTTATGAACATCTGAATATCTTATATATAAAATATTTCATGTGTAGAGAAGTTCGAAAGATTACCTACTGATCACCTAGTTTCTCCGTGGTTAATTCCAGTGATTTCATTAATAAGTTGAACAATATCCAGTTGCAATAAGGTGAAATTTTTACCTCCTTTAACGTTTATTCATTGATTCCAAATATTCCTATACTACCTTGGGCTACTTGGATTAAACAATTCCAGTCAAGATGTAGTAAAAGAATATCTTCAACTCACTAAACTATGCATAAAACAAAACGGTTTTCGATTCAATAATAATTTCTTTGAACAACATAAAGGAACAGCAATGGGTAACTTTTTGTCATCTTTCATTGCCGGTCTCTTCATGAACAGATTCGAAACCGAAGAGTTCGAATGTTTTCCCCAGAGTTTGGCTTTGGTATGTGGATGATATTTTTGTAGTGTTTGATACAAAACACACTGATATTGATAATTTTGTTTCTAAATTAAATGACGTTTCGCGTCATTTAAATCTATATATGAAATTGAAAACTCTGGACACCCACCATTTTTAGATGTATTATTTGTTTTAATAATTAGAAATAGTAAAAATAAGCTAGAATTTGACATACAGATTAAGCATATTTTCATTTTAGTATCTTGCCTTGGACAATGAGCGGGAGGAAAACACCACAATGTCACAATTGCAACTATAAGGAAAGGTTAGAAAAGATCGAGATAGTATGAGTCACGCACTTCTCAATTGGCGGAGGCCGTGGTCGTGTCTATTCCTATTTTATGCTTACCATTACCAGCACTGTATTTTCTTCCTCGCACTCATTGTTGGATGTGAGATACCAAAATTGATTTCTGCTGTCTGTATACAGAAAAGATACTAGTACTTTAAAACATAGCTCACCAATTTGTTTAACACAAAATGGAGAGTTTTAATTTTTAGTTCATTGCCTATTAAGCTTCCCCCTCAATAAGGAGAGCTTGAAAAAGAAATGGCATTGATTCAGGATAGTGCTGCGAGTAATGGATATTCTGTAAGTTTAATTGATCGAATATTAGGAAACGTAAATTTAAAGAGACACTTCCGAAAATCCTCGACCTTTCAAAATTCAAAAAAAGAAAATCTGAAATTTGTATCGACTCCATACGTGGTATTGGTACGATTTTTAACAGTGGTTCATCGATAAATAAATACACAGTTTTTAGGCAGTCTAAAATAAAAATTGAAACAAACGAAGTCGTGGATTTACGAAATTAGCTGTAATCAAAATGTTAAACAAACTAGATGATCAATTCAAACTAAATTCAGGCATGTATAGCTCATCTTAATATGGTATAGCAAGTCCAGTGCTGCCCAACAAGCGTTTGAAAACAACCATAAAACAGATAGTAGCAATTTAAGATTAATTAGGAATGGAACAAATTCTAGACAGCTGGATGTATTTGAAGGCTTGGACATTACAAAGTGTAAAAATAGTATGAATTGTGACAGAACCCAAGCAACATTCTGACGACGAACCGAACGTTGCTGTTCGCAACTAAAAGTCGGTGTGCGACGTACCCGAACGTCGGGCTGACCCATATTTGTACTAATCTGGTCAATAAAATATGGGTCGATTCGACGTAGAGCACCGACTTTAGTCGTTGTGATTACCGACCAAATGTTTACCAAATTTTTCGTCGGCTTAATTGGTTGTCAGGCTATTACCAACCTTATTTAAAATTTGCCCTTAATCTGACCTACAAAAGTCGGTTGTAGGTAGTGAAACTAAGCAATTTTGTATATAATTCTATTTGTCGTACCTATCTATTTATATAAAATGGATAAGGCGTGTTTATCATTGAGTACGTATTATATATAAAATACTTCGAATAAAATTTTAATAAATCTGGTGGGATAAAAACTGAAACGAAAGAAATTTTATTGATATATATATATATATATATATATATATAAAGTAGGTCGAAAAATATAGTGAACCCAAAAGAATAATGTTTATTTTAAGAACGAAAGTACTGTTTTTATTTTTTTTACTTTAAAAAAATATTTTCCCTTTCCAAAGAATGCGCAATTGAAATGATGTTTAATTAATTTTACGAGTAAATAAGAACTTTTTTGATTACTTTATTTGAAAAAAGAGGCAAATTTTGTGTATTTAAAATAATTGTACACATAATCAACATGACCGCCTATTATTTCCTTCTGTGGAACCAGAAAGTATGGCGGAAATAAGTGCAACTATTTTTATTAACAGCGACGTCACGGTTAAATAATTTTACATACACCAACTTTTAGTAGGCTTTAGTGCAGAAATCTACTAACACTAACGTCCATTTCAAATAATCGCGATAATATCGACCGTCTGTTGCAGTTGGTGTATAAATCTTTTACTAAATATCTACCAATACCTGAATTATCGACATTAATTTTGAGGTTATGTTAGACCAAGGCCGAAAAGTCTAACACCAACGTCCAGCCGAAGTTGCTAGATGACTACTTCAGTCAGCAACGTCTAACCAACGTTGGAATGTTAACCCAAAAATTACCTAAATCTACTTAATCAGTTACCAACGTCTAATCAACGTTGGATAATAATCTAAAAATACACTCAACGTATTAAGTAGATTTCTGACGTCAAACCAACGTTGGTAAATGTGCTAGATGTAAATAGTAGGTTTGCGAGGTTCAAGCTACGTTGCTCCGACGTTGTATCATAACTATAGAATTTAAGACGCTACTTGACTATTATTTGTTATAATTCTGACCTTATAATTAGTAAAAAGTAGTCGGTAGTCGGTAAAATGTTACTTGGGAAGGCCAATCTGATATAGCCCGCTCTATTGGTTGGTGAGTCACGGTTCACCGAACCGTGACAATAGTTTAGGTAAAAATAGGATACAATGTTAGCATAAGGTTAGTTTTAATCATCTCCAGATGATGCCAACTTGGTTGGCGATAAAACACGCGTCGAGTTTGGTATTTGTATGTATAGTAGGAGAAACCGCTTTAGTGACAGGACAGAGCCGGATTTACCTGTATTGTTCACTCGTTTACAATGTAGGTTTCTGTGCTCAGTTTAGCTAGCAATAATTTACCAATTGTAGAAAAAAGTATTAACTTGAAATAAAAGTATTGAAATTAAAATATTGACTACACATACAGTAGTTACAGTATTCAAGTTCGCTTAATATAGATTGGTACTACCTAACAAAAATCGCAAGGAGGTATGAGCATGTTTCGCCAGAAAAGGATGGGTATGGAATATTAGTATAGAATAAAGAAATTATTTGAAAAGTAACAAGAAACCTTTACAAACAAACTAAACACAAAACACATACTTTCAAAATAGTAACAGAAACAAGCATTTTTCTCAATAAATAAACTAAAAAATAAATTCTAGTAGTAAATTCATTACTACAATAAAAACAGAAAGACGTATTTTTTCAAAAATGAAAAAAAAGTAATATAAATAAACAGTATCCTGAAAAAGAATATTTCTCAAGCATAAAAACGGAAATAAATAATACAGTTGATATCACAAAATTCAGTTAATCACTTCACATCACTTTACTTTGCCTCACCTCACACCGCTTCTTCCTCTGGATCCTCACCCTTCTTATTTTTTTTTTTAATTTTCAGATGAACTGCTATCCTTCTTCATAATAAATTTATTTCCACCATTTATATGGCATTCGGCAATTTTTAAATAATCATCCTCAATTGTAATTACTTCCCTATTTTTTTTCCCAATCTTTCTTGTTAATTTTCGACACTTCACTTTGATTTAACTCTTTTTTACTGAATTTCGGAAAGTATTTCCTTTTCTGACATTTTCATCAATTTACATCAAATTAATTCAATTGGGTTGAAAATACAGAAATATGGCGGTAATCTCAATACTCTGTGGCCATATTTCTCCGCTACAGTGTCTATAATATACTTCTCATAATTTTTCGTTTGCAGAATTTCCAAGAGTTGTGCGTTATTATAATTTTCCTCATAATAGAGATCATGTTCCATTAAAAAAATTTGTGACTCCAGCTTAATAGAACTCTTGTTAGGAATTTTATACAGTTGTCTCAAATGGCATTTCGCATTGTCAAGAACAATAATGCTATTCGGTTTTAATTTTGGAATTAGGGTATTTTCAAACCATTCCTCAACTATTTCTCCTTCCATGTTCTTGTGATAATTCACGTTACAGTCTTTCATGTTTTTTCAGCACAGTTTCAATGCATTAACAACCCATCCACAAACTGATCCACAATTTAATATAATCAACCAAGTCCCTTTATTAGGGGGCAATGAGATTGGTTGACATTTCCTAGATCCATCAGTCCATTCTTATTTTACGGTGTCATGATTATCATACCAAGTTTCATCTTGATAATAGATTGGTCTATTTTCCTTTTGAGTTCTTTTTATCCCTTCTATATATGACTTTCGTCAATCCACTATTTGTCTGCTTTCCATAATCGTCATGCGTTTATTAATAGTTTGATATCTAAATCCAATTTTTCTCAGCCAAGTTCCTAAGTTCTTTTGGTTTATTTTAGATGACAATCCATTTCTTTTAGTTTTCTGTCTACCACGTCAATAGTTGAGATTTAATTTTTCTGATACGCGTCCTAACCTAAAGTTCTTTATAGTTTTGCTAACGATGGGTCCAGAGTTTCCAATTGACCGATGTCGATTATTATATATAATATACACTTACTATATATTACACAAATCACTGTAACTCGATAACCTTCTTATATTATTTTTAAAAATATCAGCAAATAAACAGATATAAAACAGTTATGCTAAACAAATAGGTAAAAACATTAAGTGCAGACCTAAACTATCATAGAATGTAAGTGAAACTCCACCTCGGTCGCGTGCCAACAAAAACAACAATCATCTTCCTCGCTTTAACGTAAGCGGTGTAAAAGACGGAAGATGTCATGTGTTAGACATTTCCCCCTCATATAGCGACTGACTCCGCACGTCCCGTCACTATACCGATTTCTCGTACGATATATTTGATAATATCGTTTTTGGCATTACAACTATTATTTGATGCGGTATGACATTAAATTTATTTGTTATCTAAATGGTATAAATAATTTAGACTCGCAACTTATTTTTTTAATTATACTTAACTTTATTTTATCATAACTTTTTCTTATTTGAAGCATATAGCTACAAACGAGGCTAAATGATAGTTTTTTAAACAAAGTTTGTTTCCCTGTACCAAGTTTGTACATCTTAGATATTAATATCAATAAACATATCTAAAAAATAAATATTACCTGAAGTTTTTAATTCCACTTCTTTTTAACGTCACAATATAATTGTAATTACCTACTAATTTATTATTACCTTCTTTTTATCTCTTGTGTGTTTCAGTTCCTATTACGAATAATTTATGAGCGTCGCTGTCTTCGATAAAGAATAAACACAACATGCACGGCTATTACATAATGGTAAACAAGATTTTGGACCGAAGTTCTGCAGAAAACTAGCCCTATTTTAGACGGGAATTGTCTGGATTATCGATAAGTTACGATTACGTCCCTTCTATATAACTTTTAAGGCGGCCGAGTCTGACCACTTTTTCTTCTCTACCAATTCGTACAAGAATCAGGTGTGGGATATATTGGATTAAAGGAAAAGTCATGTCAGAAAGTTTGGTGTAATTGAAAACTGAAAAGAATTCATCAGTGGGTGAAAAAAACTATTCAGACAATAGGAATACGTGGGTATTAAAAACTACTAATAATGTATTTAATTGTACAAAAGAATATCACTTAGAAGTTTTATGAACAGAAAATGGGTATTAATTTTCAAATTTTGTTTAAATACACCATCCACCATATTTTGTAAATATGATAATAATAATAGGAAGATGCATATATTTCAGAAATGCATTAATTTATTTTATCTAATCCCGTTATGAAATGTCAAGTTTTAAATGTATTTTTGACGTTACGAAACGTCACATTTTTCATAACTCAGTCCCATTACATAACGAGTGATGTAATGAATTTTTACGTAACTGATTATTATCATTTTCCCTATTTTAAAGCGGGATTAGATAAAATTTTGTATTTAACACGTTATGAAAAGTAATTTTACTTGACTCATGTACATTTGTAAAACTCGCTCGCTTCGCTGCTCGTTTTGGCAAGTATTACATTCGTCACATAAAATTAGTCCTTTCATAACTGGTTACGTAAATAACTATTATTTTCACGATATGTATTATATGAGTTGAGAATATAACAATTTTTTTATTTAGTTTCGTAAATGACGTCATACCGTAGAACTTTGGCTTAGACAGTCTATCTCAATGCATAAAATCGCAAGTTTACGACTGTTGAATCTTGCGTTTATAATATATTAATTTATCTAATTGTTGAAAATGACAGCCAGTGGTTTTGTGCGAGCTCAGGCCAACAATTTACCGAAAATCGAGGTGTTTCATGATCAGCACCGAGCAGTTTATTTATTAATAATAGTGATTTTATTTTAAATCAATGCTGAAATTAGGTGTACAAAAGCAACAAGGTGTGTATCATTGTTCGTAACAGTAAATTTGTTTAGGCCCGCTTGTATAATTTTTTTTGTAGTTAGATATCCATATTCACAAACATTTTTACGTACCTAACCTCAAAATTCATAAACAAATACCTGTGCAATATTTTAATACTAACTATTATTTTTCGTCTCAGAATACTTCATTAATTTTTTTATATATAGGTAGTAAATATCTGAAATGGTAATAAACGTTATTGCTGATGAAAATGACGTAATTATAATTACTCCTTACTTTATGTGAAACAAAGAGAATCATATCAAATCATTGGTTTTAATGAGAAAACTTACATTAAAATGATATTAGCAGCAACATGATTTCGATAATTTTACGGTTCAGTCGTCCCGTTTCATAGTAATGCACCATTTATTTCTAATTTTAGAGACAAAAAATTAACATTTCTAGGTTTTTATTGTTGTATTTGTACACTTAGATATAATAAAATAATTATAATTCTTTTTTTTTTCACTCTCCATGGTAGAGCATGAAAATAACATCGTATTTTAATTTGTAAACCCAAACCACGAGCATAACAGTATTACACTTACATCAAATTTATGCATTCTGACGTCAGAACTCACCTGGCGTGTTTAAATTCGCGGCTAAAGTTATTCATTTTTTTGAAGCTTTAATCCAAACAAACAAATAAATGAATATATGAAAAAACATATTTTCTAATGGTTTGTTCATCTATGATACCAAAATAATTTGTGCATGTTGCCTATTATACAGTGCGTTCACAATGAAAGGAATAAATTCAATATAATCTGACCAACGTGGTTT
The DNA here is from genome assembly GCA_029963845.1 of Rhamnusium bicolor. Lineage (NCBI taxonomy): Eukaryota > Metazoa > Arthropoda > Insecta > Coleoptera > Cerambycidae > Rhamnusium > Rhamnusium bicolor. The sequence goes on from JANEYF010004218.1 coordinate 45,771, forward strand.
TGCCAAAAACGCTCGGACACGTCGATCTGCAATTTTGATTTGGCACATTTTGAGTCATACAGTAAGTCAGTGTCACTTCCGGTTTTTCCAGAAGTGACATCAACTTTGTTATTTTAAACGTAACATCCTGTATTTTTGTACGGATTTGTATAGACGATAAAAAGACGTGTCCAAAGATGTAGTAAACACTTTTTTATTATGAATACTTCTTGTATTATTTACAAACTTACTGCACTGACTGTCTAAAAAATGTTTCTAAGTTAATGTATGTTTAATGTGTTTCCCGTTTAGTTCAATCCATTTTTGAATTCGAATAATTATTTCTCATTGGACATTGTGAATTATTTCTGGTGAGATTAGTCGGATTTCCTGGAGTATTCTTTCTTTTAAGTCATTAAGGTTGTTAGGTCGGTTCACATAGACTTTGGATTTTAAATGGCCCCATAAGAAAAATCTAAAGGGGTTAGATCAGGTTACCTCGGCGGCCACTTAATAGGTTCCCTCCTACCAATCCATCCATTGGGGAAGGTTGCATCTAAAAATTGACGACCAGCGATTGCATAGTGGGGAGGTGCCCCGTCTTATTGAAACCTAATTATATCATTTCGTACGTCAGAGTCCTGTGGGTTGGGAAACTGAACAGCTTAAGCAGAATAAGTTCGGATTGAAGAAACTCTAAATATCGTTCTCAGTTTAGTATTCCTTCAAAGAAATGAGGCCCAATAATACTATTTCCGACAAATCCTGCCCATATTTATTTGTTTATTTATTTACTTATTTATTTATTTATTCATTTATTTCTCAATCACATTATGTTACAAAAACAAAAAAACATTTTTGACCACTCCAGTAACTGGTAGAAAGCGTCAGTAAATACAAAAACATAAAAAATGCAAATTAGACACACAGAAAAAATATTATACAGTCACAACAAACAAACTAATTAATAACAAATAACATAGGAAATAATACCAATAATGTTAGGTACAACAAAAATTACAATTAAATGAAAATGAATAACGTCTTTACACAAAGAGTTCCTCCAGGGAGTAGCAATTCTTCTCTATTAATAATTTTTTTAATGTTTTTCTTAAAAATGGTAATATTGACAGACACTTTTATTACATCTGGTAAAACATTAAAAATTTTGCAACCGTTATACAGTGGCCCTTTCTAATAAAGAGCTGTGGAATGTTGATCAGGGTTCAGAGTATTTTTGAACCTAGTTGAATAATCGTGGTTTATAAGATTGCGTTGAAAAATATATTTATGTTTGAACACAAAACAGCAGACTTCATAAATGTATAGATTAAAGACAGTTAAAATATTTAATTTCTTAAAATAAGTTCTGCAAGATATCCTACCTGACAGCCCTTCCAAGATTCTAACTGCATATTTTTGTAAAATAAAAACTCTCTGGACATGTGAACAAGTGCCCCAATTTAGAATTCCGTATCTAATGATTGAGTGGATATTTATCTAGTAGAAGGTGAGAAGAACATTTAGACTGCAATGATACTTTATTGATCGAAGAGCGTAGCAATTTTTCCTCAGCTTTTCACACAACAGATTTACATGATTGGACCACTGTAAATTGTGGTCAAAGGTAACACCTAATATTTTGGCAAAGTCACTTAAATTGAAATTAAAATTAGGGTTATTTAATAATGCGTTATTTTTATTGTTGCCATTATTGTTTAAAAATACCATTGTAACGATTTTCTTTTTGTTTAAGTGTAACAGATTCTTCTCCGACCATAGTATTACATTTTCATAAACAATTCTTAGGGTGTTCAGACTTGATGTTGCATCATTTTGTATTATTAACTTATTTGTATCATCGGCATAGCAAACAAGATATTGTGTATTAGGATTTTTCGATTACTTAACGCTGTCATTTGCAAAAATTAGGTATAGCAATGGTCCTAAAATTGAACCTTGCGGAACTCCTCTGATTAGATTACAAGAATTACTTCTAGTACCATTCACCTCATTTGAGACCTATTATTTAAAAAATCTCTTAATATATTCAAGGCATGACCTCGTATACCATATTGATATAGTTTCAATAAAAGAAGTTCATGATCCACACATCAAAAGCTCGAAAAAATCTACAAGCAACTCAAAAGGAGTCATTTTTTTATCAATGACATGAAGGACATGTGTATAAAATCAAACAAAGCAGTATCTACATTTTTATTTTTCATAAAACCGTACTGGGTCGATACTAATATATTATTCTTAACAAAAAAGTGCATGAGTTGCTCATTTAAGCTTAACTCTAACAGTTTGGAAAAACCTGAAAGTAAACTAATAGCCCTGTAATTAGAAAGCACATTAACATCACATTTTTTAAATAAAGGCAAAACTTTGATTTTTAACTTATTTGGAAATGCTCCCTTTTCAAAACATAAATTTATTACAAAAGTAAGAGGAATATATATAAATTGCTTAGATTTTTTTATTAGGTTATTCGAAATTTCATCAAATCCACTGGCACTGGAAGGTTTTAATTTATTAATAAGTGAAATAACATCTAACTCGGTTACAGGGGAGAGAAAAAAGTTTTATCTGACAGTGAAATATTTGAATTCAAGAAATTAATATCTTTAGCCAAACTGTTATTTATGTCGTTTTTTGTAAAATGTGTATTGAATTTGTTTGCAATATTCAAGTCACTTAACTTAATATTATTCTCAAAGTATTCAACTTTTCTAGCATTTGTAGATTCTTTACCCTGTATTTCTGATATAACATTCCACATCGTTTTCATTTTATTTCTTGAATTATTGATTTGATTGTCATAATATGCACATCTAGCCCTCTTCAATCTTAATTTGTATTCTATTAAATTCCTGAGGATATTATGTGTGAACCCCTTGCATTCAACGGCATTTCTATGTCACCCAGTACCTGCAATGTTGTCTATTTACATGACCACTTAAACAGAAAGTGGCCTCATCAGATATAAGAATGTGTTTTATTAAATTTAAATTTTCATTGTGCATTCCATGTATTTGCTCGCAGAATTGCATTCTTCGATCAAATTCGTCTTCCGACAATTCGTGCGCCAGGTGTACTTTATAAGGATGATACTTAGCTGCTTGAAGAATTTTTGATACCGAACCCGTTGCCAAATTATAGTTTTTGAGAGTTCTCTAACCGTCACATGTCGATTCTCTTGAACGTGTAACTGAACATTTACCTTAACATCTTCAGGTACCTTTTTTGGCCGGCCTTTAGGTAAATGTCCAACGTGGCCAACTTTCTAAATTTTTTTTCAATTTTGCTCACACTAGATTGGCTAATCGGTGGATAGTCAGGATGATTTTTATTAAATAAGTTACATACCTGCTGTTGAGTACGAACCACCAAAACCAATCATCATAAGCACCTCAATTCGATCTTTTTCCGTCAAATTCATTTTTTTGGTAAATGAATGTCACTTGAACTTACAGACGCCTGATATTGGAAACTTCAATTACTAATGTAGATTTATTGGGGTCAAAATAAAATAAAGAAGGTTTAGTGCCACATCCCAAAAAAAAAACAATTATGCAGCTACACACACGTGTTTCGGAGTAATTGCCCCTCTTCAGCGTAGCGTATCGTAGCTAAGAAATTGGATCTAGGATGAGATAGATCAGGAACAAGAAATTAGGCTGGAAAGTACAGTACACAGTACTCAATTAGTGCTTTCATGTTTCCATGTGCTACAAATGGGGCTTCGATGAGCACAGTCGACATACAGAGCTCTATGTGTACTGCCCGTTTCCATCTGGCACATACAAACAAAACAAGATAGTAAAAAAAGTTTGTCCAGTAGGCCGTCAGCCAACAGAGTTTAGCAAAGCCAATTTTTATACTTGAAATTCTATGTTATTTGGATATTCAGTACAAATAAGATAGAATTTCATGGAAACAGTTTTTTATTAATGATATTATTCCAAAGTAACAGTAGAAATAAATATACTCAAACACGGTAGGGCAGAATGACCTCATGTTTTTGACTTTCGTAGTACTCATCCTGCAGTAGGAAGGTGATGAAGCAGGACATAACCTTACGCTAGATATGACATTTTAGTATACATGGACCGTTGGACAGTAGAACATCGCGCGATCACTTTTGAAACGTTTTTTAAAAATTGATACTCTGTGATAGTAACACTGTGAATATTCAGGTGGCATTTCAATATCGCAAGACATGGGAGGGTTCCAGATCGCAACAACAAATGGATCAAGAAGTTTCGAACTAGAGTTTCTGCAACAAATAACAAAGTTGAAGGCAGACGCCAAACTGCACGAGCAACGGAAAACATCGAAAGAGTTCGTGTTGCTGTCAATCGCAGTCCCAGATGATGCGTGTCGATAAGCTGTTGCCCCTAACATATCCAGCAGATCTCTTGCATGCAAACTTGAGTTACCACTCCTATAAAATTTAAATAATGCAATAGTTAGACAAGTATTTAGCCTCAAGAAGAGAATTTTTTAAATCAATTTGTTGATTTAGTGAACGATTATCCAGAGATTGTTCCTCATTTAATGATGTCAGGTGAAGCTCATTTCGAATTGTATGGCTCTGTAAATATACAAGACATGCGACACTGGAGTGATGAGAATCCTCATGAACTGCATATGAAACCACTTCATAGTCAGAGGCTGACAGTTTGTTGCAGGATATCGACCTTCGATATAATTGGTCCTTATTTCGTTGCAGGCGACAATGGTCGTGCGGTTACTATGACGTCTAAGAGATACACGCACATTCTTATTTCCAGAGTCACATCGTAACATTGACTTCACTACAGTTTTGTTAATAATTAATAATTATCAGGGGCGTGCGGTGAGTTTTGATACAGGGGAAGCAGTTTGTGATATAGGATGATGGGTAGTGCGAAGCCCCAAGCGAAGCGAGGCAAAATTTTTTTAAGAAAAGGGCGAATCTTCGGTATAATCATTTTAAAGCAAATGTTGCAAGCCGCAAAGTTATGATATCTAGAAAAAAAGTACACTTGTAGGATCGCCACTCCTCAATAAACATAAAACATAAAAACACCACAAAAATTAGACAACCCCCGATTCCAAAGCCGAAGCTGCACGGGCGAAGGTTACACTTATGAAAAAAAACGCAGACGCACAACCATACCCACCGACATTGCCAGTGCCGGTGGCGGGGATCGAACCCGCAGCGAAATAGAGAGTTTGTTCAATCACACTTGCCATCGTGCATTCTCTAGCCAACTATAAATCGAGCCGGCTAGTTAAGTAGTTAACATGCACATACCTACCTATTTATAATGTAGTTTAATCCGCCTCTCCTTTTTTGTGAAGTCGGAAATAACTTCGTCGTAAAAGTTTGAATTTTGGGACATCTCCTTCACAAAGTCCCTTTCTATTGTCAACAGGGACAATTTTGAAAGCCGCTCTTCACTGGTTGAATTTCTTGAAAAAGTTTTTATTCTTTTTAAGGTCGAAAAACTGCGTTCAACCGAAGTACTAGTTGCAGGTATCGTCAACACTAATTTGCACAATTTCAACACTTCATAGTAGGCCTGATCCAAACTATTTTCTTGCATAAAGATAATCAGTTCATTGGCGTTATGTTTCTGACTAATATCTTCTGTAGCATAAATAACTGAAAGTTCCAATCGTAACCCAACTATATCAAAAAAAAATTCCGTAGTTATCACTCAATGACTGAAGTGTGTTTTGTAGAAACTATTTATTTTTAAATTCATTAAAATTACACAATTCTAAAAATTGTATATCACTAAAATTTTTAATGATTTTCCAAATGTTTTTTTTTAGAACCGCTCGCAAATGAGTTTCACACTTACCATGCCTCTTTGTCACTTTGTGAATGTTGCTTAAATCTGAAGAGCCATTTTTATTCCAAACACCTTTTTCATTTGTGAAAAGTACGCATGGCCAACAAAACAATTTACACAAATTTTCACAACCCGTTAACCACTGATTAGCACTGTACATTTCAATATTAAAGTACCTATAGCATGATTTAACTTTCGCTTTTAAAAGTTTTAAATCAGGTGTTGGTCTCCCGTTTCTAATAATATCCAGTTCATCTTGAAACGAATATGTTGAAAATCCATTTTTCAACAAATTGCACACCATACAAACGCAAATAATATTTTCCACAGTGCTAGGACCAGCCTCCACATTGAATAAGCAATTCTAAAACTGCTTATACGCGCACTAATGTTCAACGTTGTAAAAATCACTTGTCGCCACACCACAGGTTTAGAAACACCAAAAAAGTTTTTACAAATATAGCACAAAAGCTGAGAATAATACTACGTAGATTAATATTAAGTATAATATTAAAATCGATATTAAAATCTATAAAACAAGACGCATTATAATACTACGATATACGGCTCAGATATCAAGATTATGAAGTGGGGATGGGATGCAATTCAAGAAGTTGCTTATGACTATGAGTTATATCGAAGTCGCGCGAGTTCGTGTTGGTTCGATTAATCGAGTGCGTCATCGTTACTGTTTTTTCGTGCAACATTATCTCAGCTGTTGAAATGCAGGGCCGTGTCTATTGAAATTAGGTAAAAGTAAATTTTAATGATTAATATATGTGATAAATAATAATTAGGTTCTAATTATGTGTTTGTTTTTTTAATAATCCCAAGGGAAGCACTGCTTCCCTTGCTTCCATGGACCGACCGCCCCTGATAACTATTTGGGTATTACATCTTGTAAATAATTGATTACTATCAACTAACTTATTAATTAAAATCAACCCAAGCTGATTTGTTGCCTACAGTTTTTTACATAAATTTTTAATACCTGTCCTTAATAGTGGTCGTTCTTTCCGCAGAACAGATATCATTGACAATTCAGTTATTTACAAATTTGCAGTTGTCCTCATTGGCATTTATATAACAACATGTTTATTATTTATGCAGTATGCTATATACTGACATATATGATTGGTTATGGGCAATGCAATTCATGTTGGACAATATGCGATGTAGAGTTAATATCAGATTTGTTGTAGTAAGTAGGGTCTCCACTGTACGTGATATGGAATGGGTTGGAAAAGAGCCTCGTGTTCATTAATCAGTCACGTTGGATTTGAATTGCTTGAGTTTAAATAAGTAACTTCATATCAATTTTATGTTTATATTTGGATAATTACTTTGAAAAGCAATCAGGAAACAATATGTCGGCAACTGAAATAATACGTGCTGGAGTTTCTTTAGTAGCATTTACTTTTAAATAAATTGGCAAAGATGTGTCAAAATATATTTAAGGCGATATCTGACATCATCACATTAGATGTTCCACAACATATCGTACATTTCATACTTACAAAAATGTAACAGTATTTTTATTATTCCATATTGTATTTGCTACAAACTGCTATTATTAATATTTATGCAATACTGGGTAAGACTACGAAAAGGAAAAATATTAACAAATTACAAGAAAACAGGATACGAAAGTCAACCGTACCCATAGTTTAGTTTTAGACGCTTCCAGGAATGAAATCATTTCTGTTATTTAATGATAGTAAGGAGAGGAGGATAAATATGGTCTGTATATTGTATTTAATAACAGCCCGGTGAATTTTTTTGCTTTGTTGTGTGTTGCTGGTACATTCAAAAAGATATGGTCAAGATGATCGATTCTTTATTTCAAACACGTAAAGTGTCAAAAAATAAAATATATACACCTGATTGCACAAACAGCATAGAATAATATGAAAGGTTTATTAATGATGCTGACAACCATAAATAATTACTAATTGACATGATATAAGAGGTAAGTTGTTCTAAGTTACACCATGGCCTTCACCGACGCCAGTCAATTTCTTAAGGCCTACTTTATAATAAAGTACAGTAAAGTACATTTCATGACGGGGTATTTCGGTTAATATGGATAAAGAAATAAACAGTCGAGAGTATTTGGAAGATCCTTGGTTATACTTCGCAATAAAGAACTAGTAATCTGTAGATAATAAAGACAGCGATGTTCCAGCTTCTGATCTGCAAATTTCTTTAAAGTGGTCTGGAAATTTTGCATTTCAGTAACATAATATATTATACAACACAAGCAATTTTTTTTGTATTAATTAATGATTTGGTTTAATATATTTTCTTTCCTTTATATTTTTTCCTTATCTTTTTTTTTAGGTAACATTTTATTATTATTTGCAGAATAATTTTTTATCCGACTATACACTGTGTCCAAGATAAGAATGCGGCATCTTGGAAATGGTAGGAGATACGAATTCGGTTAAATGGGGAAAAAGTTGCGTAATTAGGATACTATCACAATGGTGTTAACCAATGTCAAAAATTATTTTTCGTTTTTGAATTATTTCGAAAACAGTAAATTTTTGAAATTTGCTTTAAATTTTTTTTTCACGTTATTATCAAAAATATGAAAAAAATAAACAAAACATCTTCATTGTACTTTCCAATGAACTTTAACAGCAATGATATTTTCGCCCTCCGACGTTTCGTGATCATGAAACCATCATCAACTTCTTTTTTTAAATACGGACCTGGATTCTTTTTACGGATTTTGAATGTATTCTTTACTCTAAATTCACCTATGTATTACACATAGAGCTTACAACATGTTTTTCTCTAGTTATAGTCGTTACTAGGATTTATGAAATGAATAAATTATAAATTTAATTTGAGGATTAGATACAAATACAATTTATCAGGTACTCGTCCATCTAGTACGTTAAATAATAATCAGTTAACAAAATAAATGGTTTAATACTGAATAATAACAAATTAATTACATATGTATTAATCTCAGTAACTGCACAGACATAAACAATCGATTTTATTAAAACCATAGATGTCAAACCTCTAATAAATGTTTAAAATGGGAACCGTTATTTTCTAAACAAAGATAGCATCTTCGTATAGTAGAGTCTAAGACTCTAGTTAGCATTTCTGGAGTAATGCTGTTAAATGCTTCGGTAACAGATGCCTCTAATTCTTGTTCATTTTCAAAATTATGCCTGTATACGAAGTTTTTGATATATCCCCACAGAAAAAAATCCAACGGTGTCATATCCGGCGATCGTGCTGGCCAAGATACTGTTGAATGAGTGCCAATCCATTTTTCTGGGAATCGATTGGATAAATATTCTTGAACAGCCCTAGAATTATGTGCTGGAGCACCATCTTGTTGGAATCAACAATTCTGGGAATCAGCGAGAGGTATGTTGTCTAGGGCGTCTTCAAGATAAGTGTCAAGTAAGTTCTAATAACGTTGGGCAGTCAATGAGTCATGGTAAATAAAAGGGCCTATAATTCTTGTACCAAAAAATAGCAACCCACATATTACAACCAAAGCGGTGTTAGTGTCTGGCTGGTTTGAACAAGTGTTGATTTTCTCGGGACCAATAATGTGTATTTTTTCGATTAAGAATACCAATATTAGTGACCATACTTTCGTCTGACCAAATTACTTTATGAGGAAAATTTTCATCATCCTAGTATACCACTCACAGAATGTCCTGCGTCTTTCTTCGTCGCTTGGCCTAAGCCCTTGATAAATTCTAAATTTATAAGGATGAAACCGATGTTTTCGTAAAATAAAACTGGACGTGGATTTTGATATCTCAGTAGCTCGTTCAATTTCTCTAGTTGATACACGTGGATTTTCAGTAACTGTCAACAATACACTGTTTACTTTCTCTTCGTTGCATGGTTTTTTGTCGAGACCGAATGGGTTTTCGGAAAGAACCGTGTTCTTTAAGATTTGACACTAACCTTCTAAAAATTGTTTTATCAGGCTGCCTTCTTTCTGGGTACCTATCGAGATTCTCAGCATCAACACTATTTCGGTGGCACAAAATGTAGCATGTTACCATATCAAATTTTTCTTCATTCGAAAACGAATCCATTAGTATAAATATGTATACAGACAACAAGAGGAGAAACAACGACTATTTATGAATATGACAGATCGTTAAAATCAAACAATCATTGTTTTTACCAGCCTACTTATCACTAAAAAAAGGTAACTCAACGTGTAGCACATTGAGCATATTTTTTTGCTTGACTTTTATCAGTTTAAATGAAATAATCTTTAATCGAAGTCGTAGTATTACTTTTGAATTTAGAGTGTTCACATTTATGGGAAATGTAGATTGATGAAAACGTGATCGGATTTGCCGATTTGCTTGCTCCTAATCAGTATTTAAAAATAAACGGTTTAAAATTTATTTCTTGCCTGATTTTCCGTTGCTGAAAGCTGAAATAATTAATACATTTTATTTGCAACTTTCAAAGTAAAGGCCGTACTATTTACATAAATCCTAGTAACGACTATAACTAGAGAAAAACATGTGGTAAGCTCTATGTGTAATACATAGGTGAATTTAGAATTAAGAATGCATTCAAAATCCGTAAAGAAATCCAGGTCCGTATTTAAAAAAAAGAAGTTGATGATGGTTCCACGATCACGAAACGTCGGAGGGCGTAAATATCATTGCCACGTTAAAGTTCATTAGAAAGTACAACGAGGATGTTTTGTTTGTTTTTTCATATTTTTGATAATAACGTGGAAAAAAAAATTAAAAGCGAATTTCAAAAATTTACTTTTTTTCGAAATAAATCAAAAACGAAAAATAATTTTTGACATTGGTTAAGACCATTGTGATAGTATCCTAATTACGCAACTTTTTCCCCATTTAACCGAATTCGTATCTCCTATCATTTCCAAGATGCCCATGCTGTGAATTCTTATCTTGGACACAGTGTATATCATTCAAACAGGGGGCAGGGGGCACTTATATTTTTAACACTTTTTAACATAGTCTAACTGCACGATTATTCTTAAATTTATTCTCTGAATACGTCTTCCAATTTTAATTTTAAATCATAACCAGCTAAAAATATCATTACTATTCATTATCTGGTTTTCCACTCGGTATTTTTCAATTATCATTAAATATTACACATTTAACAAAAACCTAATAAATTATGATAATTTATTAGAGTATGTACATACGCAGAATATTCAAGCATTCTATGAAAATTTGTAAGACACTCCAACGTCGAATGGTAGGTATACTGGGGTAAAAATTTATTACACAGTCTAAAGCCTACAACAGCGCAAATTTGTTTGTTCTCGGAGAATAAAATCCGTAATTCTTGCTGTACCAGCATATCCTTTCAGTGAACATGTCTGCTGGTGAATTTTTTTACGGATATACGAGCACAAACCAGGGAAGTTTTCTGTTATGCAAAATTCAGACGCCATTCAAGCTATTCGATCACTTCATATTAAACCGTTCTTTCTCCAGTGATATTGGCAGAAGGAAAGATATGCTGCGACATGGAAGAGGGGTGAAAATTAATCGTATTATCACTTTTTGATGGAATTATTTATTAGCACACCTTACATGGTGGATCGTAATAAGATTTAACAGAGTACAAAATTTTTAATTTACTTAATTTTATTTCAATCCATGTTTATTCAGCGCTGAAACTAAGATTTTTTTTATTAGCTTTTATTAACGTATTGTTGGGCTGGAAAAACGATTTAATTAAATTAAATTAAACACTACAGATTACAATCCCCTGTATCCTGTATCCCTAAAAGTACCTCGAGGTACCTTGAACGGGACATTCAGAGACAACAAACACACCCAACATCCGAATACGCCATATTATCAAGTGGTTAAAGTTAATTCATGGCAAATATCGGAAAACAAAAGATATTTCAAAACAATTTATTGTCAAAAGTTTGATATTTCTATTTTCGCATCGTACAATACCGTATAATTGTATTACAATCAATCAAAACTGCAAAATAACAGCTGATAATTATTCGAATCGAGAATATAATGATATGCTTATGGCACTAGGGACTTCTAACAATCAAGTAGGTTGAGCGGTACGACACCCTCTGCTAACGTTTTCAAAAGATTAGAGGACCGAATTCTGTTCAATGGGAGTGTTGCAGTGCAACAACGTATAAATCCTGGTTGTGGTCTTCATGATGTAGTTCTTAATTTGATGAGAAATGATCCCTCAAGAAGCACTAGGTGTGCTTCTAGAATATTAAGAATTGGCCATATCCGCGTGTGCTGTACCGTAAATAGTGACTAACTGCATTCGTATCACTATGCGAGGTTGTAACACTTGCAAGATATACTATAAATCCATCTCCTTTATGATTAAATGATTGTCAGTTTGGATTCAGTACTCACCTCTTAACAATAAAAGCTGTCTCTAGTATTATAATTTACATAGTCGATGACTTGAAGGAGGGTTTGGTAACCTCCATTACAATAGGTGACCTTAGCAAAGCTACTGACTTTATGTCTTATTCGATACTGTAAAAGTAGATAATTAAAAGCTTAAACATAAACATTAACAACTAAATATGATTTAAGAACAAGAGTAGAAATAAATACCATTGATTATGTTTGTACTGTTGTTCTGAAATCATATTTATTTGTTCATGTAGGTTTAAACTTTTAATTATATACTTTTACAAGGCAAACCTAACTTATATAGTCTTGAGGATGTGTCAAAATACACGAACCGTCGACTAATTGAATCTTCCGTTTACTTTTTTTCTGCCGACCTTACCACCACTATTTTAATCAATATGTATATGAACAAGGATCAATAGAATACTTCAACAAACTATATTCTCAAGGTTCTCCCACACATAAGGTAAATGCCATTGTAAAGGCAAGTTTGAGGGTAATTTCCAATGAGGAAAATCTTTTTTTCTAGAATTTGCCGTTTGCAGTTGTTGCACTCCATACTAATAGACGTTTATTACAAACCAAGCAATACACTGAACTACAGTCATATTTCATGTCGGAAAATTGTGTAATATATCTTGGAACAGATTGGGCAAATGACATATTTCTACCGCCTCGCAACATTTTTTCAAAAGTAAAATAATTATCGTTATGCAATGCGTGAGAATTCATTTGCTACTTGCCACGATAAACTAAATACTTAAATAAACAATATAACCAGAGTTGCCAGATGTTTCAGAGAGTCTGCACCAGACCTATTAGTTTAAGGTACCAAATTTGAAGAAAATGCGATAAACAACAATGAAATATAATAAATATACTATATGTATTATATATATATATATATATATATATATATATATATATATATATATATATATATATATATATATATATATATATATATATATATAATGTGAATTCCAACAAAACATAAAATGCACTATTGGAAGTCTACTGCGCTCCGGAGCGACCCTCGGAAGAGATAGACGAGATCGTGCGCAGGTGTGATACGATCCCAGTGATGTAGGTGCAAGTTAATATGTAAATATAACTGGGTTTTGGATTCGATACTAACGTTTTGTTGTTTGTGTAAAGAAGTAATAAAGCGTAAGTTAATACATAGTTTCTAGCTATGAGCGATTATCAAACTTCTGATTCAACTTTTTTTGTGTTCCTCGTATAGTTTTTCTCATAAAACAAACCTACTATTTATTAGGTTACCAAAATTTTAAATTTTTGTCTACAAGTGATAGCAACAAGTATGATGTGCTTAATTTAGTGACCATCCAGTATGTTAAATATTTTAAAACAGGAAACAAATTTAAATGAGCAACCGTTTTATAAATTATATATAAAGTATAAGAATAAACTGGCATTCTTTGCATGACAAATAAAAATTTTGCAAGGAAAAATAACTTTTTCGTTATGGTTTTATTTCATAACCTGGAAGGACTTTTCTGAATGAAACAGCTTAAGCTCCTCTCCTGCCCCATCTTGACTTATGCCAATACTAATAAAAGTTTCAAAAAACGAGAAGCTGCCAAGCTGAACCTCCATTCATTCCCTGCTTTCACAAAACGTACTTCTTTATGATCAAACAGGAAACAAGGCCCTTTAAAATTGATTCCCCTGCCTATTAAATAAAACAGTTGATATATTCAGCTTTGAGAAACCACATAACTCATATTAAAGCTAGTAGTTTATCCCGCCCTCTAATATTTTATTCTTATTCCCAAATCTTAACAAACGGCTGGTGCGTTATTACCGTAAAATTCCACTTCCAAACGGAGAGAATATGTAATTTTTTTCACAAAAGCACAAAGCCATCCTTTGCTACTCGTAAATCGAGAAATAAACCCTGCCATGTATCCTTATTAAAATCTCTGTAGTTCCTTCTGTAAAAAGGATCCTTAATGTCGAAATGAAAGCTCAGGGAGCGGTTGCAATATAAAAAATTCATTCAATTCAGCATTTTCCACGTTAAATGTGTATTACTAGAGACATTTTAACGATTGCAATCAGTTTATTTTACTTTAGGAGTAGGACTATTGACTCAATATAACGTTTAGAATTTATAAAATGACTGCCCTGATGTTGAACTAGCGATACAGAAAATGGTCACCGCAAAGTGAAATCTAGTCCAATATCCGAACGAAATATAATGGACCTATTACGTAAATTGAAGCCAGTGCTTTAAGAAAAATAAACACCCTTGACCCGTGGCTTAGAAGTTTAAAATAGGAACACCAATCAAAGCATGTTATTTATTACTCAATCGACTGTGGTTTCCTGAAAAATTTCGGTCAACTCTGAAATTAGGTTTCAACAGATATTCAATACAAAACCAAAAATCGATCCGCAGTTAAACTTTTTCTATTAATGATAACCAAATACAGATTTAGTATACAAATTTACAGGAAAAACTGATATTCGTATTTTCTAATCGACAAAAAATAGTTTTTAAAATTGGTGAAATAGAAAATACGAATATTGTCTCTATTGTTGTCAAAAGAAGATATGACATAAAAAAAGTAAAGATATCAAACAAAATCCACTTTGGAACTGATCTGAAATCTTCAATTTTAAATGATTATAAATAGACATAGAACTAATTTACAATTAATAATAAATACTATAAATAATACCCAAATAAGGTACAAAGTCGTAAACCTCTCACTTTATTTAATTGATGATTAAATGAAGTAGCCACACACACTTCTTGGTAATTCATTGTATCACACAAATAGAAGACAAAAACCAGAAACCGGTCTGCGAATGGCATACGCTGCGGCCTCAAGAAGGATTTCCATTTTTTGGTTAAAAGTTTTTTACTACTGGGCAATCGCAATTAGACATTAATCAATACTCTTTGTGTGATATTAATTTATAAATCACCAAAAAATACTTGTTTCAACTTCATTTAATCTTCAATTAAATAAAGTGAGAGATTTACGACTTTGTACCTTCTTTAGATATTATTTATAGTACTCATTACTATTTGTAAATTAATTTTACCCTCTCTGTTGGAATACTTTGGTAATTTAATATTTATTATACCTCTATTAGTACAGATCGCTTTGTCGAAACATTTTTTTCAATTTATTATTTATTGCGATTGATAAAAAAAAATGTAGGTACGATAGTTGCTTATTCATCGGGAAACAAATTACAACAACTTTTAGGCAATCCAAAAGACAAAATGGAAACAAACGAAAAGTCGGGAATTACGGAATTAGCTGTAGGGACTGTAATCAAAAGTATGTTGGATAAACTAGACGATCAAATCAAACTAGATTCAAGGAGCATATGGCCTACCTCAAATATGGTAGAACAGATCAGTCCAGAGTTGCCCAATATGCGTTTGGGAACAACCATAAAATAGATATTAGCAATTTAAAATTAATTAGGAATGTAACAAATACTAGACAGCTTGGAAGCTTGGGTTCCACATCTCCCTAAATAATTCTTTACTTGTTCAGCTACATCATGTTTCTCAAAAGGAAAACCCCATTCAGCAGCAATAATAAGACTTCTACATAGGCTCTTTCTTCCTCTACCGTAAGAACTGTTGGACAACCAGGTTTTTGGTGTGGATTCCTCTCACTTTTCTACTAATTGTAGCAATAGGAATTCAAAATCTATCTGACACTTCCATTAAAGTAAGTCCTTGCCCCCTATAACACTGCACTGCTTTCCGTAATGTCTCATTACTATAATTGCGATATTTCCTAGCTCCCAGGCGTTTTTTATAGTTTCTTACCATTTTTCAAGTTGCCCCTTAAATGCACCAAAAAAATAATATGATACGGCCTTGTCTTCCCAAATGAGTTTGAGAGAAAGTTATGTTAGGATGTTATTAATAACACAATAGGTAACACCAAAAAAAATATTAGCATGCATTGGTTTTCATACATACATTTCCACAATGTAAAGTATTCATACAACAAAAAACTATGTTTTTCTGACCTGTTTTTTTTTTAATTTTTCACAACAAAACAAGCTGCTATTAGAGACAAATGTTTACACAACTGATTTCTACATATTATCAGCTGAGCAACCACTGAATATTTAGATTTCACTAGTTACGGACAGATGTCACCACAATTTTATAAGTTACAGTGCCCGTTTTTATCAAGTTGCCCCGACTTTCCAAGTTACCCTGTTTTACGGTATTTGATAAATAATTTTTTACAAGAAACTTTTTACCATCAATGGATCGCCAATAATGGACCTTACCTATGGCCTCCTCGCTCGCCCGATTTATCAATTTTAGATTATTTTATTTGGGGAACTATTAAAAATAATGTTTATGAGAGCCCATTAACAACTATTGAAGATTTTATGCAGATAGTAAGAAACGCGTTTCAAAACTTATCACAGAAATCAATCAGAAGAGCTACCCATGAAGAACTAATCCGAGAATGCGAAAAATGTGTGAAGGTTCGAGGGTGGAATTTTGAACAATTATTAAATTAAAATGTTGTTTTTAGTTGATTTTATCTTAGCTATTTTAGTGTATGCAAAGTGTCTTCAATCGAATTCATAGGCGTGTTACAGTATTTAGTGTTATTTTCTATTTTTGCGGATATCTAGTAACAAATATACAAGTTCTTGATATTACTTTATCACATTCTCCATACCTAAATAATAAACAAATTTAAAAGGTTTTTGTGGGTGTAATTTGAACTCGGTGGAATTTTTTTACCTTAGGGGAATGACTGACATTACTGATTGTTTCTAGTCATGGCTAATTTGATAAAATTTTTACTAAAAATTCTTGAATTTGTAAGAAAATCGCAAATATTTCAAGAAGTTGAAACTTAAACCCCCACAATGCTTATATCAGAAAAAACGGAATTTAATTCTACATAATTTTGTGTACAAAAATATAGTATGTTCTTTTTGAATTAAGCAAGATTTCGCGGTTTGAAGTTTACAAAATGTATCGTCAAAAATGGAACACTTGGTATACTACCATTGAATTTATTTAAACTGTGGAGTGTAGCTCACCTTATGGTCTTTCTGCATGCCAAAAGGCAAATAAGTATCTTTCACGTGAAGAAAGTTATAAAAGTTTTCTTAAACCATTACACCTGTCAAAATTTTTTTTAAAATGTCAAATATCTCTGAAACGGCTGGGTATAGGCATAGGGTATCCAACATGTTTTTGACTCAGAATTTTATGCTCTTTTCGAAAACCCTAATATATATATATATATATATATATATATATATATATATATATATATAGGGTATAAGCAAGTTGGTATCGACTTCCGGTATAACCGAAAGTGCCAGATGCTTGTAATTATTTTAGTTGGACTGGCCACACTGCCATTAGTAGCTCCCTAAATTTTCAAAATTTTCTGGTGCGTAATTTTCCCCATATCGATCGATGCAGTTCCTGGTGAGACGCCCATATAAATTTCATAAAAGAGAATAACACATATAAAAACTATTTACTTTACTTTACGATAAATGTGCCTCAAATGTTAATTAACACATTCACGGGCACAACTGCTATAGCAGTCATGTTTATAGGCACACGACTGCTAGAGCAGTCATAATTTAAAGTCTTCTAGTGTTCATAACTGGTCTAGCAGTCGTGAATATAATGCAACTGTGTGGAATTATAAATGTGGTGTCCCACTACACAGAACCAAAAAAAACATTTGCCTAGACTTGAGCAATGTTTTTAGGTTGTTTCATATGACAACTGTAATTTACTAGATGCTTGCCAGTGCATCTGCAAAGACGGTATTGTGTACATGTTTTTTATTATTCAAGTGAATTTCTGAGGGTATGTTCTGTATTCTGGTGTATTTTACGCACATATTGGTACTATGGATCCTAAAGAAGAGCACTTTCTAAAATTGTTTGAGGAAGTTAGTTCCGATGAATTGCAAGACTCTGAAGAAGATGCATTCAATACAGATGAGGATGACAGTTACAAACTTGATGATGATGATCAAGATTCTTTGGATAGCAATATTTTGAAGCCAGAGGTAAGTCAGATCAATTGATGAATTATCTGAATATTTTTTACTTAGGTCTTGGATATTTTTGGGGAAGATGAAATTAGCCAGTTAAATTAAGGTTTTGAAAATAATAATAATGGTCAGGAAGAAAACAGATACGATAATCAGGAAGACAATAATGAATGATCAGGAAAAAACTGATGATAATGAGTCATGGTTGTAGTGATACTCTTGACAATGATGATTTTGAATTCGATATTGTACAGCAATATATTTTTTGGTCGCTGTGGAATGCCGATGTTATGACATTGGTAGTAGACTTTACCAATAAATATGGCAAATTTATTACTTCTCAGGCTCGTCCAAAAACAAGATATTCTAGAACGATGGATTTTAATGAGACAAATACTCAACAAATGAATAAGTTCATTGGTTTATGCTTATTACAGGGTCAAATCAAAACTCCCAGCATAAGAAAGCTATTCAGCCTTAACCCACTTTATTATCATCCCATTTTTCTTATTCAATGAGTGGGCGGCGGTTTGAAGAAAATTTGAGATGTTCTTGTGCGCACGATAAGAGAGATTTAGGTGTAGGCGATCGACTACGTAAAGTCAGAAATTTATTATCACTTTGCTTGAGGAATTTCCGAAAAGCCTTTGTGCTAGATAAGGAATTATCTACGGATGAATTTCTGTTGCTTTTCCGTGGTAGACTAGCTTTTCGTACTTACATGAAAAATAAAAAACCGAATACGGTATAAACTTCCATGAACTATGTAATCCTGATGACTATGTACTGAATACTAAAATGTATAAAGGACAAGGTGAAAATTGGCCAGACCATGACATTTCGAAAATAGATTCGATAGTTATGAGATTGCTAGAACCTTATAAAAATAAAGGATATCATTTATATATGAATAACTATTATAACAGCGTCTCATTGGTGAAAAAACTTCTTGCATCTCAAACACACGTTACTGGCACGATAAGATCGAATCGCAGAGGTAATTCTAAAGTAGTGGTGACCAAGAAATTAAAAAAGTGAGAACACATTTGGAGAAGGCATGAAAAAGTATATGTTCTCTAAATGGAGGGACAAACGAGATGTGCTAATTTTCACTACCGCTCACCATCCTGAATTATCACAACTGAGAGATCGGCGTGGCATACTAAAGGTAAAACCTTTAGAAGTCATCGAGTACAATAAATATATGTCTGGTATCGATAGATCTGATCAAATGATTTCGTATTACTCTTGCCCCAGAAAAATCATATTTTGGTATAAATTGGTGAAATTCCACCTATTAGATATTACAGTATGGAATGCATATGACCTATATAGAAAAGTAATAAATAAAAAAGTGGCACACGTAAATTTCAGAGATCTGATAAAGTCATTGCTGAATATAAAGGAAGCAGATGCACAATGTGTGTTGAAATTGATTTCAAACCGTAAAATTTCAAAAGCTGTTTAGAGACCCATCGTTATGAAAAATCAGCACTTTTATGAACTTATTCCTTTTCGAGAAAATTGGAAAAGGACTACTTATTTTATCCACTGTACACCAAAGATGGAAAACCGAAGAATACAAAATTTGGGTGCAAAAATTGCAATGAAAACCAGTATACAACTTTTACTTCTTATTGTTATCTATTACTGCTATACCAGTTATGTTCCATTAGACCTAATAATTCTGCCTAATGAGGCAATGACTGCTATAGCAGTCACCTAATGTTTTCCATTTTACATATCAGTAACACGCTTATTAATATCTCATAAAAATATGGCTTTAACATCTCTAAAAATAACTGAGAAATTGAACTGACCCTCATACAAATTACTCACAAGACCACACTGTCTACGAATGTGTTTTAAATACTTACTAAAGACACAACCCTTAGTCATAGAGTGTATAACAGTGATTAACACACGATTTTAAATACCTTGAATGTGGCCACACAGAAGGTTCACAGCCTATTTGGTGACATACAAGGTTAAGGTAACCGTTATAATGCTTAAGCTAAACAAAATGGGATGATATTCCCTTATCATAAAAATCTAAACAATATATATAGTTACCAGCTGCCAGCGGCACAAAAGGTAGGTACTCTCCTCAAACACTTTTCATCGTCCCCGTTTATCTGGGCTTGGAACTTTACCCGGTGTTTACGCAGGCTCTTCAGTCATACGCTTGCAAAATAATATCAGAATGCGCCTCCGGCGTGCAGAACAATACAGACCTCGCGCCCAGGTTTGCACAACGACACCAACTTCGCCCCAGGCATACAGGAAGATGCAGATTTCACCCCAGGCGTGCACCCTAAAGAAATATGTTTGAATTACACACCTATCGAACTTTTACCTACCGGAAGCTGAGTAATGTACTTAAACACAAAACAAAAACAATTACTATAATTTTACGAACAATGTACCCCAGACACCGAGGGTACAGGCGTTTTCCAATTTCTTCAGTGTGAACCACGAAGTTATAACCTCACTTCTCATTCGTTATGTGTCAGAATACAACATTCCTCAGTATAATATTTGTATTGTGGTATTAAAACTGATCGTTTATTACAAACCAATCTATAAAATAAAGAAATAAACGTGCTATTTCGTGAAAAACAAAATTCCTTACCAAAGATTGCAATTATATCCTGTTTCCAGTAAAAGTTCCCTTCTATAATGACACTAACGTATTTTACACTGTGTCCAAAACAAGGGGAACTTAAATTTCAGAACAAATATCCCTATCGGATGACCGTAGATCAGTCTTATGGAAATTGTCCTTTACGATCAGATAACTGGCGTATTTCACGCTGAACGAGATGATATCCGAAGGGTGATGACAATGCCTTGCGGAGTAAAGTACAGAACGGCACAGAAAAACAAATAACGAGAGAATTTTGCGAGATATAGCTTTATGAGATTTTGGAATGTAACAACTCATTAACTTATCATTAACATCCCCACGCTCAGTTCTGTGATCACATACCCTACCCCTAAGGTAGGGGATCGAGGAATAAAAGGGTAGCAACTTCTAGATGTAAATATCTAGTTTTTGCCACCGGAAATAATATGTTGGCTTTATAATTATAACAGATCTTAATTTAAGTAATATGTTTTTGTATTTCTTAAATCAGCATTTATATAAATAACCAAGATCAAAGAGAGTACTACAAATCATCTAAATTTTCTTTTGTCAATGTCGCGGTATTAAAACGTGTGAAATTCAAACGAAACAGTTTCTTATATATTTCATTCGCCTCGAGCAAAATTTTCGTTTACGGCAAAGCCAATGACCCGAAATATGCATCGAACACCGTGAAATGGGCATTCTGCATATGCAGCATACACGGGATGTGGATGCCTTAAGAGGGCGCCCAGAGATTTAGTTTTGATGGATTGAGGTTGGCTTACCGCTGTCATAACTTGCTACGGCTTTAAATGTCTTGGTAGATGTCTATATAAACAACATTTAATTGAAATTTCATATATAGCCTCCAACTACGAGGGATTGTGGATGAATATACACAAGAAAAGCTATGATAACTGCATTTCCATAGGCAGAAAATATAAATATGTGCAAATCATAATATTCTTTATGTAAATAAAACACAGTAAAATCCAACGAAACAACATTGAATTTAGATTGAAAAAAACATTTATTACTGTTTGGTATCTCTTAAATAACGCAAGTAACAATAATAAATTAACTACAAATTAAGACAAAACAGTAATAACCGCAATATTGTGAACCGTAAGAGAACAATTGAGTTATAGAGTGATTTAACACCAAAGAAAAGAAAATTTTTAGAATACCGACCGACCAGAAAGCCTGGCACAAAGCTATGTACGTCCTGGTTTGCGCCTTAACTTTTCAATGTATGAAACTGAAATTTAAAAAAATTTCACTGTGTATAGTGAGCATTTTCGGCTTTAACGGAAACTTCATTTGTTTAAATAGCAACCTCAAGGTATATTATGTTGATTGATGAATCGGAATAGAAACCTGACAATTTGTAAATCTCATATGCCACCGACTGGCACGGTTGATGTAATAGAGAAGGAAGGGGGAAATAGCTTATTTGTACAGTTGGCAAGTCGTGCGGTTATTCAGTGGTGCAACAGCAGGTAGATAGATATCTGAGAGGCAATGACTGGCTGGCGGACAAATCGAAGCGAGTCACGAGACTAGTACATTGTTGTATGTCGTAGTGTTTATACGTTAATTTATTCCTCACCGTTGTATTTTATGTTGTTGTATTGTTTGATAATTTTATTTGTTGTATTTTATCGTTGATATTAATTTAATAATAAAATATGTCAG
Source organism: Rhamnusium bicolor (assembly GCA_029963845.1). Taxonomy (NCBI): domain Eukaryota; kingdom Metazoa; phylum Arthropoda; class Insecta; order Coleoptera; family Cerambycidae; genus Rhamnusium; species Rhamnusium bicolor. Next base: position 68,374 of record JANEYF010004218.1, read on the forward strand.
ACGTGCGCAAGGGTAAAAAACGGCCATACGCTGACAAAGTGAATACATTTATCAGTGAATTCCTGGATTTATTCTATAATAGTGTGAGGTGTGCGAGACAGACCTGATGTGCTGGGATAAATATTATTATAGACGTTACGTAAATACCGTGCAGCATAAAACTAAAAAAAATTGCGTGCCTCCGAAAACACAGTTCATGCCCGATTTACGGTCAATGTTGATTGCCTGTGATGTTCCGCGGCACATACTCGATAAACAACCATTTCGGGAGTTCTGGAATAAATACAATCCCAAGATGACGTTACCAAGTCGCGCAACGTTGCGTAACTATGTACCAACTGTACGCGAAGATATAAATAAGATAAATATGTTAAAAAATACATATTTGATCGTAAGTCGTAAAAGGAAGTCTATTATAAATGTTATAGTACGGGTACTGGACCCTCTTAAACCGACATTTTCACTATTACTAGCTAGCAAAAGACTAACTGAGTGTATTGGCAAAACAATTACGCGGGTGGTGCTGGAGACGCTAGACAAATTTGATATATCAACAACTCAAAGTTGATGTTTGTGACCGATGGTGCCGCGATAATGCATTTAGTAAGCCGTTCTCTTCAAGAACAGGGTTGTAGGTTGATACATGTTACGTGTAAAGAGCATGATTTACATCTTGTGACAGAAACTATTCGACAAGGTTTTCCAGAGGTAGATGCATTAATAACAAGTACAAAAAAGTGTTCTTAAATCTCCTAAACGTCTTCGCGTATTTCACAGCAAGTGTCCCGATATTTCCGAACCACCACAGCTGATTCTTAAGCCGGGTCTCATATGCGCTCCGTATCTGTATCTGTATCATGTGTTGTAACAGTTACAGTATCAGTTCGCTGTATGTACGCCTAGGCGAATAGTCGACGTAACGACCTGCGATCATCTTGACCCGCAGTGTTTGAAGCAAGTTCACAGCAACATGTCGTCTCCAGAAGTATCCCGTCTGATGATAGCAGTGTGCTTATATACTCATACACACAATAATAGACGATTACAAACGTCCACGAAGGTTTTGGAAACATGCAATTTTCGATACATGATCGGAACACTGACACGTACTGACTTGCGTTCCAGCTACGAACCGTCCACAACATTGGACCGTTCCTCTTTGTGTTCGCGGCGTTTACCGACAGGTGCTCGGATCGCTCTTCATGTTCTTAGTAAGTTCGCGAACATGGACCGCAAGACGTACACATTCAAAATTTTGTTACAGTATCCGTTACAATACATGATACAAACAGATACGGAGCGCATATGAGTACCCGGCTTTATAAGTTGGGGAACATGGTTGAAGGCAGCTTTTTATTATGCTGAATAATTACAGCAAAAAAAAAACTGTGATACTACAATACAATCCTGACGAGGCTGCAGCAATTAAGGGGGAGCCAGACAAAATTCGAAGATGTTTCTGTTGAAACAGCTTTAAAAACTATTTACAAGAACTAAAGGATTACATGACGCCATACAAAACTTACAAAATATTGCGTTTGTTAGCGGAATCAATGCAAATAGTGGACGAAGTAAATCGACTGCTACACTCTATAGGTGATGCAAAAAATGAGCCCGTTAGAGAAAAGTTCGCAAGTGTGTTAAAGCAAGACACCTGTTTTACCAGATTAAGACAAATTTGTGGTGGTCTGATGGTGCAACCCACCGTAGAAAGATTATTTTAAGTATGCCTGTATTACATCAATAGATGTCGAACAATCGTTCTCAAAATATAAGCATATTTTTCATCACAGCGAACATTACTCACGGAGACAACTACAGAAATATACCTGATGCTGCAAAGTTTTTTACAGATCTCCAGTTTGTGATAACCAATGACTAGTTCATCATGCTAGTTAAGAGGGTAAGTTGTGCATACATTGTTATAAATTGTAACAGTATATTGTGACGAACCTTTTGCTTTTGAATTGTCAGGTTTTGTCAATAAACAAATTGATCGGTATTAGGCTACTGCGACTGCGTATACAGCAAGGGCAACAATGGCTGTGTTGCCCGAGATGCTTCGTGGCCATTTGGTTTCACAGTAGAACGATGTTTCTTATCCTGCTCGTTCTCCCGATTTATGCTTATGCGACTACTGGTTACGATGTTACCTTAAAAGCAAAGAGTATTCTACTGAACCTGCAAATTAGAAGAACTAAGACAACTAATATAGGATATATCAGCAATTCTTGGGGAAATGATCGAGTGCGTAATGGTATATCTTCGAAGTAGGCTAGAACAGTGCATTAGGAATGGCGAGAACACATGTCAATGATGTTCACTGCTCCCAGTATTCGAGCCCTAAAGTTGTAAGAAATTCTTATTTTGATCGAAGCATTCTTAGAGTTGCGGACATTTTTGTAAAGAAACCATAAACCAATTTCAGAATGTATAAAATGTCTTTTTAGCGTGATTTGCTAAGATGTTTGATTTGGCCAGTTCGTCCGTCTGTAACATATATTTAATCAGGATTGTGGTGCACAAGTTGATTGTCGAACAGCAGGTATGAGTCGTCCCCATATTCCATATTAATCTAATCTTGTCTAGATTATTTTTCCAAATCAAAAATTTGATTCATGGAAGATATCCTATGACAGATTCCACTTCACTTATTTCAAATCTGTATTTCTGAAATCACAAAATGAAGTGCAACTCTTATTAGACAGATCAAAGAACTTTATTGTAGGATCCATTAGTGTTCTTACAGGTTGCCATTTCCCAAATATTCAGGGTACATTTCGTATCCCCGTCACTTCTAGAGCTCGCAGTATACACAGTTACAATGTTTTTGCACTGTTACGGCAGTAGATGGGGAGTAAACCTGGCGTACTTTTGGAAACCGATCTTGATAAAAAATCATATGTCGGACTGAAGATGCTACAGTAGCAAGTGCGTCATATGACCAAAAGAACCTACGTTTCTTCAGGCCGAAATAGTCCCTGATGAATTGTATTCGTCTAGTTAAAAATCACAATGAGTGACTTCAAATCTTTTCGCCATTCGAGCTGTTTGAAACATGTCAGTTTGTTCTTTTGGAAAAGACAGGATGTTCAATTAAAGCATGTTGGAAAAAATCCTCCCTATAATCTTTCAATTAACTGTAGCTCTTTAACATAAAAGAAGAACAAATTGCCATGAGCGCACAGGTTTAAACGTTTTACATTTTTATATGAATTCCTTTTTATGCAGAATTGATATGCGCAGTGTTCTCAGTCGTACAAGAGCACTTCTAATAATGGCTAAATTATTAAAATAACAGCGAATAGTGCTTGAAATAGCATTTTAACTTGAATATTATTATAAGCATTCTGGTGGGAAATGAATGAGGTGATGATAATAAAACGTAGTGGACCATTCATAAACTGTACAAATACTCGAAATCCTTTCATTATATCTTTCTCGGAAAAATGTAACTCCCTTAATGCAAAAAGAGTGTTGGAAAATTTAATTTAAAAATTACAGCGTTGCACGACATAATGCAACGTTCTGATTACCAAAGACAATGGAAGTTATATCGCTTGTAACGAAGTTAACATTATTATATGAGTTTGTTATCTTGTTTTTCGTGGAAACTTCTCGGTTTATCTTTCGGTAATAATGCTATTCTTCTGATTGCTGCAAAGTTACGCTTTGTTTACTAAAGTAGCTGCAATTTTACGAGAAAGATGTGAGTCAATGTAATTTTAATAAAAAATACTTTTATGTATTTCAAATTTCTAAAAGGGTTGCTTTATAAATATTGTGAACACGGTAAATTGTTGGTTTTAAGCAGAGTAATTGTACAGGGTGTATTAATATTTATACCTCTGACGGCATTTTCCCAGATATTCAACATAAAACTATAAATCATGATTCATTTTATATTAATGTAATTGGAAACAAACACATAATTTTAAATACAATTATCAGTTATTGGATAAAATTAGGGGCAAACATAATGTATTTTTTATGTGTGCCACAACAGTAGACTGTTTTGTCTACAAAATCACTTATTAAATTATCACATGATTTAAAATGAAACAACGGTGTTTTTGTCAAAATCATAAAGAGTTTAAGAGCGATTTCAGTTTTATGTTCGTCATAATATGATTTATTTATTTATTTATTTATTTTATTTATTTCATACAAATCCAACAGGCAACGCCCAATTACAGGATAGGGAACAGTATCTAATAAAATATTATATAATACATTACACCAAAAATTTTACAATAATTCAATCACATATACATATACACATATGCATGTATACACGCATACATACATATATACATACATACATATATACATACATACATACATATTTACAACAGCACAAATATACACACACGTGTATATACACTCAGATATAAACAAATTAATCTATCAACGATGGTCTACATTATAGGTAAGTGCAAATTTAAAGAGAAAAATTAAACTTATAACAAGAAACAGATGAGTATGTTAACTTAAGAACATTCTCTTAATTTGAGATACGTTACAATAGAATATCAATTCTGTCCTCAAGATTACTATAGTTTACTGTCATTTGATAAAGTGGTGCAGCTATTAATATATTGGTACGGGGAGTAGGGATAGAAAGAATATTATTATATCGAGATGACACTCTAGGGACACGATATGTGATTTGATTCAATAAGGCTGTACAGTCCAACTTATTATTAATTAATTTAAAAAGAAACACAACCGACTGCATATATCTCCTTGTCTCAAGATGTGTTAAATGAAAACGACTTAACAGCGTTTCCTGGGAAATACCTCTGGGAGGATATTCACCATCAAGGGTATATATAGCTGACTTTAAAAAGCGTCTCTGAATTTTTTCTAAAGATGTTTTATGTACATTGTAGATAGGACTCCAGATTATCGATGCATACTCTAAGCGAGATCTTACAAGAGACACATACAGTAAGCGGAGTGTATGTGCATTGGTGAAGCCTTTAAGGTTGCGTATAATAAATCCTAGTCTTTTAAATGCTGTTAAAGTGATTGCCTCAATGTGAGGATTAAACGTGAGTTTTCTGTCAAAGATGACCCCGAGATCTTTAATAGTATTGGGCCGTTGTAATAGAGTATCGTTTAAGTTATATGCAAACATTTCAGGATTAGATGTTCTACTGAAAGTCATGACATTGCATTTAGTGCCATTTAATGGTAAACTGTTCCTATTACACCAAGATTCAACCAAGTCTAATGCATTCTGGAGACGTTCGCAGTCTGCAATAGACGTTATTTTGCCATACAACTTCAAATCGTCTGCATACATTAAACAATGTACATTCAGGCCAGATATGATATCATTTATAAACATATTGAAAAAAAGCGGCCCGAGTATCGAACCTTGCGGAACCCCAGACCTCTGAAGGAATCTACAAGACTTAAAACCACGATATTGAACAAACTAATATAAATAATCAGTAAACAATTTCATTAAATCTGGGGACAGTCCAAATAGACTCATTTTTCTCAATAAAATCTCATGGTCTAATTTGTCAAATTCCTTCGAGAAGTCGGTGTATATGATATCTACTTGGCTCTGTCTATCAAGTTTTTCACAGATAAACTGGGTTTTACATACAAGATTTGTAACTGTGGACCGTCCTCTCATGAAACCGTGTTGTTCATTAGAGAGCATCGCTGACACATGACTGTACATTGCAGAATGAAGCAAGATCTCAAGTATTTTGCTGAAGTTGCAAACTAACGTTATTGGCCTATAGTTAGTAAGATCATTTTTATCTCCTTTCTTATAAACTGGACAAACGCGAGATAATTTCCATAACTCAGGAAAACATGAGGTTTTCAATATGAGATTGAATATGATTGTCAGTGCTTTAACAAAAACCGATAAGCAATCCTTAAGCAAAAATGCAGGTATTAAGTCGGGTCCCATGGTCATGTTTGCCTTAAGTTTTTTAATTGCGCCTAAAACATCCTCTTCAGTTGCAGATTTAATATCTAATATCATCACATTGTGATTATCAATTAGATCTTTAGTCTCAGCAACTGGGTCATTGAAAAGAATGAGAAAAATATTCAGCAAAGCTGTCCACAATTGTTTGCGGATCTTCAATTACTTCATTATTATATGTGATTATTGAGGGAATGGAGGAAATGTTATTTTTGTGGTGAACAAATGTCCAGAAGTTGTTGGGGTTATTCATTAAATCATTCTCAATCGTATGTAGGTATGTGTCGTAAGATATGCGGATATCATTTTTTATTTGAGCGCGTAACAATTTAAATGTATCAGATATTCAGGATTGCCAGTTCTCTTGTATTTATTAATATTCTTAGTTTTTTGTTTTATTTTGTAAATAATCTGACTACTGAACCAAGGTGGGTATATCTTAGAAGTTGACTTTTTTCTTAGCACGCTTACCTCAAATGTATCATTTAGTTTATTATAAAAAGCATCCATAGCCCTATTTATCTCGCCACAGTTCATGATGACAACATCGCTTTAATACATCCATCTTTTGCATGCATTTAGTTTACTAACTGTCAACTCAAATTTTACAAGAAAGTGGCAATATCTTCAATGGATCCACTGCCGGTTCCGTACTGATGAAGGTTAACAGCCATATATTGGTCTAAGGATGGTGTAGTATGCCTACCGACTCGGATATCTTCTTACTTAAATTAAACCCTTGGTGTTACCTCATTGTAATAATTGCATCTGTATTACTGTTCTTCTCTATTCTGTATTTATATTTTCTCTACTATTCTATTTCTACTATGATTAATGCTCGAGAGGCAACGTAGTTGGGCTTTCACCAAAAAAGTTCCGAGTCCGATTGACTGGTCGTGGCAGTGAAATTAGCTGTGAGGGAGTTTCCTTCCACTATACACGAATATTGGGTGTGTGTCCGTTGTCTCACACACAACATTAGTTTAGGGATACAGGGAATTTGTACTATATATGGTATTATTATTATTATTATTATTATTATTAATTGAATACACATGATCTCAAAGAGGATATTTAACTGTAACTTTATTAGTTTATTATTAACCACTTTCTCACCCCTCAAAGTGAGGAAGGCATGTATTCGTGAAAAAAATTTTGAAAATTTTTATTGTATTTCTGGACTTATCTCGACGAATTATGACGATACACAAAATTTCAGACAAAAAAAAATGTTCTGTCTGTGTGTCTGTCTGTCTCGGCTTGTGATACATCATTTGAAAGCTCTTTTTTAAGCGCAATTTGAAAACAAAAAAATCCCATATGCTGCCATAAGAAAAACGAAATTCACCTCGGATATCTCGAAGATAAAAGAACATCGAACATTCGTTTCTACACCAAAATATTAGTATCCAAAAAGTGTTCCAATAATGTAAAAGTCTAAAACCTGTCTGACCAAGGATTCCTTGGCTACAGCCAAAAAAGAGAATTCATAAAATTTTCGTTTTTTTTTTTTTTGGAAAATCCCAAAAACGGTTTCAGTTCGCCGGATTAACGGATTTGGAATCAGCATAAAATTTACTAAAACATCCCATTTAACCGAGTTTGTAGCTCTTATGGTTTCCGAGATCGCAATGGTGAGCATCGAATTTGGGACACACGGTATATTAAAGATAAGTAAAATATTGGGGTTGAATTTAAACATACTCATAGTCTCCTAAATGTAACGCTTATCTCAAACACAATAGTGTATTTATTTGTGAAAATTATCAACTTCATCATATATTTTTTAAACAGCTATCTAGCTTGTTTGGAGAATCAACTAAGACCTGGCGCGTATTTTTCTAAAGCTGTAGGCTTTCCTTAAAGAGGAAACATGTGAGTAGTAAGTAGTGAGGTGCTGTGTGTGTGTGTGGTGGCAGACCATAAGGGCTGCTCTTTCTAAATTCATCATAATTATTATGTTTATAGAAACACTGCCGCATAGCTATTGAACACCAAATGCAGCATATTATATGCATATTATGCATTATTTTTTTCTTTTTACTAATAGTGGTATTATCAAAATTATTTTAGATAAATTAGTCTAACACATAAGCTAAACTTACATATTCCCTGTTTTGTTGTACGAATATCTGGAAATTTTACCACTGTTAAACTCCTAAAGCTGTGCAATATCTTTAAAGTTCACAGTCTTTTATTTAAAATATGCCTCCGCTATTCGTTGCCTTCCTTATGCACTGCACATTCAGTACATTTGGTAAATTGAGGGGAAATTTTTCAAATATAGTATGAAGTGTATCACGTTTAACCACATTTTCGTATATTACCATATTTTGTGGAAAGAATAAAATGTCTTTCGTTCAAAAACTACCAAAGCATGATATCATATTTTTATAGTTACTAGAATTAATTTTTTCTGTTAATTTTCATATGCGTCCGGACGACAGCCCTCTATTCTATGAAGTTTATTAACCAAACTTTTGTTATTGTAAATGTGAATACTATAGGTGTCTGATACATAATTTTGTTTGGACGTCGTGTTGTAGTTTGTATTGTCTTTTTCTGCAATAAATTTCATTAGTGCATAATTTAGTCGTATTAATTTAGACTTCATAGAAGAAAATTTTCGAAATCATTTAAAACCACTAATGGAATGCGCCGATGAAACACCTCTTTTACCCTCTATTTAACTTAGCCCTCGAAAAAATCATACGAATGTCGGCAGTAACAACGACAGGGACAATATAACAAATCCATCTAAATTCTGGCCTATGTGGACGACATTTGTTTCGCCCTTAATTTAATTATAGAACGTTAATTTTTTTTGTTGTGTGGAATAATTGGCAATAATAAAATCTTGTTTCGGTTACATTACAATTTCGTGTGATAAATATGCAGAGATCGGTAGCTAGTCTATCCTTTTTCTGGAGAGAGGGAGAAAGGACGACATTTTGAAATTCGTCGTTGAAATACATATTTGCTATATCGCTGCAGTTCTCATTAATAAATCATATTTTTTCGTGTATATTTATTTGGTGTATGTGCATATCCGGAGGGGTAGTCAACCTGAGTTTCTGGCAAGGAGAGCTCCGAAGAGTCCCAGATTGCCAGAATCCGATCAGGGCAAGCAAAAAAGGTAAGATTGCTGTATATCGCATGTCTATTTCGCTCAAAGTCGAGTGTTAAGTACTGTTCAACAACATTTATATCATAGGCAGGCCTAAGCAGTTGCTAAAGAAGCATAAGTACATGGTAGCAACATCAGATATGTCAAGACACTTCCAAAATCAAACCCCAAATATAGATGACCAAGATATCGAATCGGTCAATAAGTTTATGTACCTCGGCCATAATGAGACCCATAATGACACAGGAGCCAAAATAAAACGTAGAGTTCTTCTTGCCAATAGATGCTATTTTGAACTTGCTGCTCAACTGAGAACCAAGAACCTACAGTATCTCCATAAACACAATGTGTAAACTTTGTAAAATCTTAATAAGACCGGTTCCGAAATATGGACGAGACCATTTCTATCAAAACACTCCAAGTTTTGATAGAAAAGTATTATGGAGAATCTATGAGGCTACTAAAAAAAAGGTACCACTTTGAACTGTACAGGTTGTTTCAGGGAATGTATATCGTGGAAACAATTAAACTTGACCGTCTGCGATGAGTAGGCGTTATTATGAGGATGGAGGTAGATAATCCCACCTAAAAGGTTTTACTGAATAAACCTGTAAGAAAATGTAGAACGTGAGGAGTTCCTAGACAACATAGATGACGATTTAAAGAGTTTAGGAGTAAGGGCATGGATATGATGGGCGATTGTAATGGATTTCTAGAGGAGGCTAAAGCCTATACAAGGCTGTAATGCAATGATTATGATGAAGATTTATACCGCAGAAAAGGCTGGCATGCAGCTTGTCTTATGCTTATTGTAAGTTTTGCAGAGAAGCTTTTTGCAGATTTACGTCTTGCATCACACAACATTTCAAACAAATTGTACAATTTGACGAAAAAGTCGTTTCTGAAAGGTCCCGGAATATCCGTCTTTATCAAATGAGGAAAAAGTTAATTAATACAATGACAGCAATAATTACTGCAGAAGATGAGGTTTCTAATTTCATAGGTATGAGAAATTTGCATGAGTAGCTGCCACATCCTTCCGACATAACTGACACACTGAAAAAGGAATACAAAATCTGAGACTTAGCAACCTAGAGTGATCTTTGAGCAGTCGCTGTTAATTATACAATTACGGTTCCATTCTCCTTGTTCTGTTTTCACCGATGAAGTAATTTACGCTCAAAATGGAATAATGAAATATCATATACAGGCTCAAAATCAGTTTTTAATAAATGCGTTGGCAGGAATAGGTCACATGTTTTAACAAATTGATTGACAGGCACTGAGGAAGACGGGAGATGACTAAAGGATTATGAGTGATGGCATGATAAAGTACCCCACATTTTAGCATTTTAGCTAGATAATATCTTGACTGATTTACTGAAAGGAGACTATGTTAAGCCAGATCTAGTGAGTGACATCCTGGATTTTCAGATTTGAATCCACTGTATTAATTCTCATGCGAACATAACTATAAATAGACACATTTTTGAACGGGCTCGAAAAACTATGATAAGTCAATGATGACTAAAGCTGCAAATCATTTCTGTGTGTCATGGTCATAGAGTATAGATGTACTTACTGTCGCCGGCATTCGCCTTGACCGCGAAACTCTTTCTCCAGTCCAGTCTATTATTAGCTTTCGAGATGTGTATACGTTGTCACTTGGGCGTATTGCATATTATTTTTGTGTTTTTATTTTATTTGTTGTACTGTATTGTTGATATTAAATTAATAATAAAGTATGGTAGACGTACGCAGGGGTAGAAAACGGCCATTTGCTGACAAAGTGAATAAATTCATAGGTGAATTCCCGGTTTCATTCTATGATGATGCTAAAATAATTTGTAAAGTGTGCGAGAAAGATTTGATGTGCTGGGATAAGCGTGATTGTGGACTTCACGTAAATAGTGTACACCATAAAAATAAAAAGAATGGCGTGCCTTCGACAACACAGTCTATGTTTGATTTAATATTAATGCTGATTGTCTATGATGTTCCGCTGTACATACTCGATAAACAACCATTTTGAGAGTTCCGGAATAAATACATTGCCCAGGTGAAGTTACCAAGTCGCACAACATTATGTAACTATCTACTAACTGCACACGTAGACATGGTAAATAAGATGAAATGTGAATTAAAAAATGATGAGACAAAATATATTTTAAATCGACAGTTCCACTGTTACTAGCTAGCAAAAGACTAAGTCAGTGTACTAGCGAAACAATTACCAGGGTGGTGCTGGAGACGTTAGAAAAATTTGAACTGTCAAAAAGTCAAGTGTTGATGTTTGTGACTGATGGCGTTGTGACAATGCGTTCGGTAGGCCGTTCTTTGCAAGAACAAGGTTGTACGTTTATACATGTTACGGGTAAAGCGCATGCTTTACATCTTGTGGCAGAAACTATTTGAAAATGTTTTCCAGAGGTGGATGCATTAATAGCAAGTACAAAAAAAGTGTTTCTTAAATCTCCTAAACGTCTCCGAGCATTTCATAGCAAGTGTTCCGGTATTCCTGAACCACCATAGCCGATTCATACAGGTTGGGGAACATGGTTTCAGGCAGCTTTTTATTATGCTGAATATTTCTAACAAATAAAAGCTGTGATACTACAATTCAATCCAGATGAGGCTGCAGCTATTAAGGAAAGCCAGACAAAATTTGAGGATATTTCCGTTGAAACAGCTTTAAAAAATATTGCCAAGAACTATAAACTATTACATGAAAGAATAAAAAAGTTAGAAAACAATTCGTTGTCGTTGGCGGAGTTGACTGCTACACGCTATAGGAAACGCGGTTAAAGAAAAGTTCGCAAGTGTGTTAAATAAAGACACCGGTTTTACCAAATTAAGACAAATATGTAATGGTGCAGCCTCAGATCCGTTAAGTGCGTTCAAAGACTATTTTACGTATGCGTGTATTACATTAGTAGATGTTGAACGGTCGTTTTCAAAATATAAGAATATATTTTCACCAAAGCGAACATCACTCATGGTGACAACCATAGAAACATACCTGATGCTGAAAAATGGCTACATCTTCTCCAGTTTGTGATAAGCAAGCTAGTTCATCAAGCTAGTTAAGAGGGTAAGTTTTACATACATTGTTATAAATTGTAACAATTTATTGTTTTTCGTATTAGTTAATTTCGCGTACGCCACTGTCCCACGTACCAATTTTGACAGCCCTATTGATAACTGTTTAAACTTAAACAAGCAACATTTTCACCATTTTCGTCAAGCTTGCTTAGTTCGTTGTTAATTATTATAATTTACAATTTCATTTCCTACAGGATTATTTTATTAACCATAATCTTTCCTATAAAAATATTTGGTCAAGTATGAGATCATACAAGAATAGCTTTTTAAAATAAAATGTTATTAAAATAAAAAGATTTAAAAAAAAAATGGGAAAAAAACACACTGTATAAAATATGTTATTATGCTGGGTGATAAAATGTCTGCCAGTCGTGAAAATTTTAAATATGGCTTCTATGTTAATATAGAGAATGGCATCTAAACTGTTTACAAAATAAAAACAAGTTCACTTGTCATAACAGGTTAACTAACCGGACTATTTTCAGGAATTCCTCAAAACAATTAAATTTGGGTTGTAATGGAATATTTTAGAATCTTCTTCAGAGCACTGGGAAAACAATTTACAATATTTCTTTCAGGGTATAATTAAGGAAAGATATTTTTAATTCATTAGTCATTTGTGCCCTCACAAAGGAATATTTAAGTGTGGCTTAATAATAGCCCTAAGGAGATCCTCTTTTTTAAGTATCTCTTAAAAAAGAGGAAGGCGTTTTTAATAATTTTATGTTAATACCTATTGTTTATGTGTAATTAAATGCCGTTTAATTGACATAAGCGGCTTTCAATAAAAAGATATTCTCATGAAATTGATTACAGTACGTGATATTATACAGGGTTACCCAAAAGTCTTACATAAATTACATATTTTTTTACTGCGATATTTAAAAAAATGCAGACACGTAAAATGTTTGAATCATTAATCCGTTTTTTCAGGATTTACTATTAATCTCCTAATCACTAGCTACCCTTATTTTTTTTTTTCTAATAACACCCTATGTGTTGTAGGGGCTCGTGAAAAGCTTGCAAAAAATTGTATTCGGCTGTACCTTTAAAAATTTTATTAAACATATGATTATGAAATGTTGAGGGATACAAACAAATGCAGTATTGTAACTAGAAGTTACAAGTTACCGGTTAATCTGATGTGAACTAACCTATTAAATGTTGAATTTGGCCTCGACGCTCTACTTAATGTGCACCAAGATGGAGGTAAAAACTGTCCACGGATCTGCGTACAGCTTCAGGCTATAGATTGTTCAATTCCATTCTGACACGGTGTTTTGGAGCCTCAATATTTGCGGATCTATGGGTAAACTCTTTCTTTTAAGTAACTCTAAAGAAAGTAGTCCAGCGGAGTTAAATCTGGAGATTTTAGAGGCTACTCAATAGTACCTCTTCGACCAATCCTGCGATTTGGAAAATTTTGATCTTCCAACATTAACGCCAAAATGTGGAGAAGCGCCATCTTTCTGGAACTATAGAATTGCATAAAGAATATCTGGATATACTGAAAATTTAGGTACCATTCAGCTGTAGTTCACATCTGGTTAAAACAAACTGCCTGAATTTGTGATGACCTGCATTCATAAATGCGTTAATGCCGCTATAACAACATGTGACAACGATATTGTAAGTAACGTTATGCCCAGCTTTATTAATAATGTAACACTTCGTCAGAGTTACAGACTCTATATCTAATGAAAGTAAAGCATATTAAGTCATTGCCTTCTGTTAATTTTTCTCAAGAGCATTTGTCGACATTAAGTCGAGAAACGCCCGCCTGTATCCACCAAGACAACGTCTAATTTCTTTGCTTTGTTTTCTTTTCTTTCCTTAGCAAAACCAACCACCACCAAAATTTTTGCCGGCATGGCTTTTCTCGGGTGTACCACCACCATCTCTGTGGTGATAATATCAACTTTATGGGCGACTTCTGACGTCAACATTTTAGTAATTTTCTGAAATGTGTTCCCTAACTTTATTGGCGGCCATATCAGTAACAAATATTGCTCTGGCGGGTAAACGATTTAATAAGATGTAATTTCCACGTTAATAAATTTAATCAAATTTAGTCCAATTCAAATGATATCTTACAACTTATTATGAAAACAAATTGGTATTACGAATCAATAACCGATAATCTACAAGTAAAACAAATAAAAGGTATTTACATTGGGTTATTAATAGAAGAGAACCATAAAAACCTTTAATTAATCTAACTACCATCGTTCAATGTATTCTAAAGCAAGAGTAATTAATCATAAAAAAATCACTAATTAAAAATTTGTTTTATCTTAAGTGGATTGATTATAAAGGCGTACATTAAGTTCATTTACTTTCATTTTTTCATTTCATTCAATATTGCATGACTATTTAGGTTAACTTCACTTTGATCATGGAATATTGCGCATTTCCCTCATCAGTTTTGCACTGTGTAGGACAATCGGAGCGACACAAAGTTTACACTAGAAACTAGTAGGGTAAAGTGAGTAACAAGAACATACCTTTGTTTATTCTATTCTAAGATATATATGTTAGATTACGGTTTACGATAACATATTCTTAAAATATATTTATTTGATTAACATGGACTCAACGTTGGGTTTAATGAAAAATACAATGAATTTAATTTATGTTTATTGTGACATGACAAAGTGAGTATTACAACTGAGCTAACTAAAGTTGTTGATTTAATTTATAAGATTAGAAGGCTGTACTTGGTCAGCATAAAACAATGGTTCACAAGTTTAAAACAAAGGAAATGTAAAATAAGCAGTTTATAATTGATAAAGGAGAATTCGTTATCTGCAACGTAAGCGTAATATGATATTATGAAATGAAGTCAAAGTATTCCATAAGTTAATACAGTGGTGTAGATTTTATACAACAACTTCCCCCTTATAAAAAAATTTGTCTTTATGACAATAGCAACTTGCAAACCAGTTCTATTATCCAGAATGGGGATAGTGTATAATTAATAGGTTGTGTAAATTTGAGGACCTACTAGAGGTATCTTTAAAGCAACAATTAAACTTGAATCGGTTCGAAAAGCTTGCAGTTCAATAATATCTAGGTACTGAGTAACACTTGATAATTTTGTTTGAAGTGGCAAATTGTTCCTTTGCAAATTTTGTGAAGTTTCTTGTAAATAGTTTATTAAATCGCGGGAGGTAATTATTGAAGTATGAATCATTTTTAGTCGTGCAAATGTTATTGAATTTCGAATATTGTTTAAGTTATCTTCAATGTTAAATAGTTTGTCATTAATTATTCATAATTACAAGAAACTAGTTTGATGTGACCTATTTGTATGACGTGTTCGACGTGTGGCATTCTCGATATCTTTAAGGTCTTTATTGAAGTCTCTTTGTCAATTTGTAATTTCTGAATAGTTGAATTGAAATGTTTTATAACGGATGCTCGTCATGATTTAGTTCATTAATATAGTCAGAGTAATATTGACCGTCCTCAGCGTCTAAATTTCCGGTAATTGATTTAAATAATGTCCCTATACCGTTTAAAATTCCTTGTTTGTATCATTTTGTGTCGAAGTAAATTTCGTCAAATTTAGATTGAATAGATTTAGAAATTTGTTTTAGAAGGTTAAGATGAGTCTTGACTTCGTTCATAGAAGTATTCATGTTATGATACGCAGAGTCAAGGGTATTAAGGATGGTGTCTAAGATGTTATCGTTTTTGTCAAAAGCTGTTTTTATTGAGGATATATTCTTGCGAACTAATAGTGTCCATTTCTCGTTTGTCATAATTATTTCCGATTTCTCATGGTAGTAAATTCCAATGGTGTTATTTATTGGTGTAATTTGGTATTGGGAAAGCACTAGAGAGTAACCTGAAAAAGGTTAATCTTCAAAATAGAGTTTCATTCGATCGAAATTTACTTTACTAGTTTGGTTAGTGTCTGGGTTAAGTAAAATAGCTGAATTTTGAAAGATTTCTGTTATTTCAAAAGGACCGTTAAATTTATTCTGTAGTTTATCTTTAACGGAAACGTCGGCTTTTTAAAAAATATAGTTTTTTTAACAAGACCTTAGCCCAAAAAACAAATAGATTTCTTCAATATTTTCAAGTGTTTGTGTCACGAATACAAAATTTTTGCCTGTCATTTTTAAAGTACTAACAAGCAGTGCATTTTTTCAACAAGATTAGAAAGTTTTCAATATAATTCGACGTAAATTTTGCCGTATCGCCATTTGGTCGTGAGGTAGGGATTTTTAATGTGTTCACCTCGCAGATACATGAAACCCAAAGTTAAACATCCAATGCGACACGATGTTCATCCACTATATCGCAACAAATTGGTCCAGTCTGAATTTGATCAGGAGGTTTCGGTGGATGGACTTCCTTCATGCCATCGACTGATTCAGGATATTTTAAATTTAAATATTGCATTAGGTTTGATAACTAAATAAAATGCAACCTCAAGGCAAACATTGTAAATGTTGAACTACACTCTAAAACCTACGCCCCACTTCACCCCACATCTGTTTTATAATCGCATAGGTTTCAGATTTCTCGATCATAGAGACAACAAAAATGAAAACGATGGTAAAACGCCCTTTGACATTTTCATTTTACAATTTTACTCCTGCGAGATGCAGATGAAATATTAGTATGTCCATATGCAGTGTACTGAAATATGTTTTTTTGACAACATGTCCTCTATATGCGGAAAATACTGATGTCCTAGATAGACATTGAATTAACATTAGTCATTTTTAAAATAATAATAATGCCCTCACAGCAGCTTGCAGAAGGAAGCATCTTAAGACATCTGGATACCGGAGAGACCTATACATACGTGTGTGTATAAAAACGACGTATCCAGGATGTACCTCAAATAAAGAATTCTCTCAGCGACAAGTATAGGTGCCTTCTCCGAAAGATTTGGTCTTCTAAACCTTCGGGGAAGAACAAGGTGTCTGTGACAAACATGCTTGTCATTCCAATTCTGCTCTACTCCTCTGGAGTAGTAAAGTGGATAGCAGATGAGCTGTGACAGTTAGACAGAGACATCAGCAAGATGATAAATATTTAAAGTAGCATTCATCCTAGATCGTCCGTTCCTCGTGTTTACCCCCAACGTCAACGGGGGAGGACTCTTGAACCTGGAATGTAGGCATGACATGGAGTAGTACTGAGTATGGCATGTAATATACTCAGATGCTTGGATCAACTATGACGGTTTGGAAAACATCATGAAAATGTAGGAGTGGGCGTAGGATTGTTCAAGGCAGCAAAGAGAGTCACAAATGAACTCGATCTCGTATTAGACATCAGACGAGGAAGCTGGCAAAGTGATAACGTTGAATCAGTTACTGAGTTTTAGCAGAATCGTTTGAGTGCTCTAATAAAAGATGCGGAACAGGTGCATCTGTTTCGTCAGCACGTCGATAAACCCCAACATGGTATAGAAGACACCAATCTACGGTTTATGTTTATAAAAATATAGAAACACTGGGTTTATCGACCAGACTGACATTCACTTTTCTAAGGGTCAAGTGGGCTCAAGTCGAAGACCTAGGGATTCACTGTGGCATGTCAGGATGGTGTTTTCAACAACTTGGTCTGTCGTAGCCGCATGTGGCGTTTAGAGGTTCCTGATTTTAGCTACAGGACCTGTCATAAGGTGCCAAAATCGCTCGTATACTTACCGTATATGCGATTTTGGTCTACATCCGAGAGGTGTTACGAGTGCTGTATTATCACCTTAGGCACTCGCTCGGGGTAGACCAACAACACCAGTGCTGCCTTACGTCCCCGATTCCTGAAGAAATTGAGTCCATTGTCGATAACGAGATGCCGAATTTACTAGAACTGACGTTCAGGATAATCCATGCTAATAAGTCTGACAAAATCACCCTCGACCATCAATTCAAGGTGATGCATATTATCCAATTCTCAGCATTTTCTGAGAAAACATCGCCTTGAAAAGGGAGAAAGTATGGGCCATGTAGCGATTTTCGGTACGATCTTACACGAATGATGTACTCAGGCTACTCGATCAAGATTGTCATTCTAATAATCGGTATACTCAGAGAGATGAAGCAGATGCTGCTCTCGGAATTGAGGATCATATTGGCTTACCAAGGGTCAGCCCAAGTGCAGCAGGTGGTCATTCTAAGCGTTTTAGTTTTTGCACAGAAAGCAAATACTAAAAAGATACAGGATAAATTAAGTTTCTTGAGAAGGAACCCGCCATGTGGTTTAAATTTTATTTGGTGTAAAATCGATATAAAATAGGTTAAATAAAAAAATTTCCTCCAAGGGAGATTTAGCCTACATTGTTGTGGACTTCTTTAAGCTTTGGGTTTATGAAGGACAGTATTTCATTTATTTTTGTCATTTCCTTATATTTGCAATTTAAACGATAAAAATATACATCATAATCCAAACTTAACTTTAAAAAAATATAATCGCCTACAAATAAAATAAAATCATGTAACTAACCTATATGTGATTAAGAATATGTCAGCATGCTTGTCCAAGAGAGCCAAATAAAGTTTAGTTATATTATCTGGTCTTAAATCTAGAGTCATGAAAATACCGATTTGATAAATGTCAGAGAATTAATGTTTATTATGAATTATTTTGTATAGAACTTCCATAAACTGGGATTTCCTCGATTCCCATAAGGCAAGCATTGAAAATCTGCTAAGAGGCAAATCGCTAGATGTTCGTATTAGAGGGTAAATTCCGTCCGAACATTTTCAACGCAATAACATTATTTCTAAGATAGCCGGGAGGATGTATTATAGAAGTACATTTCATCTAAGATTTTACA
Source organism: Rhamnusium bicolor (assembly GCA_029963845.1). NCBI lineage: Eukaryota > Metazoa > Arthropoda > Insecta > Coleoptera > Cerambycidae > Rhamnusium > Rhamnusium bicolor. Next base: position 87,358 of record JANEYF010004218.1, read on the forward strand.
AAAGTTCAAAAAGATTGGATTGTTATATCTATTGGGGTAATAAATAAGAAGAGAAGACATAAACGTAAAAATTCAGTACCACTTCTACTTATGGATTATCGAATTGCTGCTGGGTCCTGAAATGGCTTGTGTGTCATCAGGTTTCAACTGTACAATAAAATTCTTTATGTCTTGAAAATATTAGTAATAATAGAAAGCTTCTTCGAGTTAGGTTGCTCAAAATAAGATGAGAAGCAGGTGGCAAGTCAAACAAAAGCTTTTTCAATTAGCTTTCATGAAAATCGGTTCTGTTCTTGAAATAATTTTTGAATCTGCCTGTAGGTAATTCCATCGATTTCTAGAGTTACCAAATTAAGTACATGTACCATAATGTTGGTTACATATACATTTAGATGAAAAATAACTTTCAGTAACCAGATAGTCATACCATACACCCTGAGGCATCTGTAACTCAGTGGCGGTTCGTGGGTCAAGAGATAGGGAAGTCAATTAGACAAGTTTACTCTATTACCTACCTTTTAAAGTGATTTCCAAGCCGATCCTCCGGTCTTTTTGAGATGCAAAGTGGTCAATTACTTTTTATTAAAGTCTTTTATCTTCTTTATTAATGCCCTTTCTATGATAAGCATAGCTAAAGAAGATAACCTTTCCTGACCCATGGTATTTCTTAAAAATGTCTTTATTCTTTGTAAGGTGGAAAAAACAACATTCACTTTCGACGGTAGTCACAGGGAGAGTACACAAGATTTTTAACAGTTTGACACTTTCAGAAAAAGTATTGCACAAATTATTGTTAATAAAAAGCTGTAACAAAGCAACTGCACCTTCACTATTGGAAAAATCTTCTCGGCTATATAATACTTCTAATTCAGTTTTAAGTTTCAAATGATTTGTGACTGGATACTCCGATTTAACTAATTTAAACATATCTTGAGGAAAGCTTTTTTTATAATCTTTAAATCGATCTGCGTGAAATAACTGAGACACTGCTAAATGATTACTGAAGCCAAACCTGTTTTTGATCTCAGATGTAATTATATTACAAACTTCTAATGAAATTCTCCTTTTTGATTCTTCCGTTTTACATCTCTGGGCAGACTGCATGGATGTCTCCTCCAAATAGTTATTCAAAATTTTATTTCTGATGTCTTCAATTTTACTATTAAAAACGCCAATACACTTATATTCTGTTATGACATCGATATTACATTTTTGTAATTGACTGAACAATATATCACAATGAGGCATAACTAAATGAAAAAATTTAACCAGTAAAGAAAATGTTCATTTTGTAAGTAGTTTTATAAACTAGTAGCTTGGTTTAGGAGTGTTGTTTTCTGATTCATTATCAATGATTTTTTCTAAACAATCTAATAATTCTGTTCGATAGGTATAAACAGTCTCTATGCACTTTGTATTAAAATTCCATCGTGTTGGAGCCGCTTTAGGTAATCTCACCTTAACAACATTATCTAACACGGCTGTTCTTTTTGGCGATTTTCCAAACAATGAAGAAAAGCTATGTAAATTAGCAAAAAAAAATTTATGCTTTTATCCTGACTTGATGCTTTTTGTAAAATTAAATTTAGTTGATGAGCGTAACAATCAATAAAATTTGCTGAAGGATAACTTTTTTTAACTTTGGCTTGTACACCTCAAAAAGCACCACTCATTACTGATGCTCCATCGTAACTTTGTGCTATCAATTTTTCAGGACTTTCATTAATTCTTTCAGACATTCTAACGCTTTTAAAATTACATCTGTCAAATGCTGCGATGTCGTTCCTTGAGGCTGAATAAATTTCCAAAATCTCTCACATACAACGCCGTCTAAAACTTATCTAAACACAAAAACTACTTGTACTTTATTGGAACTATCTGTGGTTTCATCCACTTGAACTGCAATGAAGTCAGATTGATTAATTTCAGATTTTATTTCTTCGTGAATAATCGCCAGTATCGAATCTAAAAGTTCATTTTGAATTGCCTCGAAGTGCCCTTAAACACAGTACTGTTTTGCAAATGGTCTTTAAAAATGGCATCTAGTTCAGATACAAAATTTACTAGACCTCGAAATATTCCCGGTTTGTCGCCATGTCCGCGTAGTGCTAGCTTAAAAGTTCCACAGAATAATACACAGGCTATTATTTCATTTAAAATATATCTATTTTTAAAAACATTTTCGTTGTAAGCTTTTAAACTTTTTCTATAGGCACTGTCTAACTGCATTCTAATATCAACTGTACCAAGTGTTGCTAGACTACAACAGTTATTCATATGACTTGATGCGAGCGAATGTTTCTGTACTGTTTTATTTTTAAATGTTTCAAGTCAGTTACGCCTATTTTGGACCATATAGGATCAGGACCATCACCAAATAACAGGCATGGGAAACAAAAAAATGCATTTTTAACATCACATCCGCAAATCCACTCGGATAAATCGTATATTGAATTTCGAAAATACCTATTAACTTCTTTTTCCTTATCAAGAGATGTTTGCTTTATCGTCATATTAGGTTTTGGACGGCCACCACCTTTGAATTTCACTCGGTCTTCATAACCCAACTTAAGTCCATCTTTCAGTTTTAATATATTTTATACAACACTCATATTTAATAGTAAACACTGTTTTACTTAATTTCACGACAAGTAGAGATTTACTAATAAAATGTTCACATATAAAATCATTAGAAACAACGCGACAGAATTTACCGACCAACGCTTACCTAATCAGCATTAAAACTACTCTACTAAACTTCGTGCGTTACCGTTTCCGTAAAATGTGTCAGTGGCATTGTCCCCGCCAGTGTTTTCTGTCTCTTTTGCATTCTGATGATTCGCGCATAAGTCTATTTCACTTTAATTCGTTGTAAATTCGGTCCGTAGCTAGCTTTGAGGACAAGTTGTGGATTGACCCAAGATTTTTAAATTTTATAAACGAATAATGTAATGAATATGAATGTAGAGGCTCGGTGCTTGAAGGGGATACGAAATCCTGCGATCTAGATATTTGAATAGTATTGTGCATTGAATGAACTAGAAACTTTAATATATCTTTTAAGAATATTAAAAATATATATATTATATATTTTTAAACTTCAGAAAATGAATAGCTCTATTTTATTATTTGTATGTGGGAGGTCATTGACCAAATGACCCTATTGAAGAACCGCCAGTGCTGTAACTAACATTATACATGGGAACTACACTAACACATTTCGTCTCAAGCTTTATTATTACCAATTCTTCTATCGTTTTTGTATTTACAGGTTTCAATATTTTACTGCCAAGTTAATAAGCTGACGACGGTTCATCTGGTTGTAAAACGAGTACTATATTTATTATTTTCTATTGCAATCACTGTTAACCCTATTTTTATTCTTTAGTTCTTGTTAGTGTCAATGTGTAGGTCATTAATAATTGTTTACTTAATTCGATAAGAAAACTTGCAGAAAAGCTAAATTATTCAATAAATAGATCAAAATACAAAATATTTGTTGATCTACATCAAAAATTTAATCAAGCTGAATATATTAAAGACATATTTGCTGACATATCTATGTTCTGTGGAAATATATACAATAATTTTAATTGGAAAAATCATGAAACTTATTTTATTTAGTAGTATATTATAACAAAACAAGAATCATACTTGTAACATTAACATTTTTATTTTATATTTCAAATCCATGGTGGGAAAAATATATAATTCACTCTATTAATTGTTTTTTTTTATATACATAATAATTAAATTTTTTTTGTTCTTTTTTCACTATTGATTGCCACAACGTAAAACCATCAAAGGACCCTTTGATAAAGCAATTTAATATTTTTTATTTAATTTTTAAACATTAAAATGAAAATTTTATACATATATATTATTGTGCATAATTTTAATATGGATAATCGATCCGCTTACTTTGATGATTTTAATCGTTTTCCAATATATCTGCATTTTACGTTAAGAATGAAAATGAAAGTATACCTAAATAACTAAATAAGGTTTTCTGGGTACATGATAGATCAAACGCTTTCAAAGTCGACATACTAATGATTTTTTTTAATATAAAATGCACAGTGGAAAAAAATTAAAATATTCAGTGATCCACGATATTGAAATTTTGCAGAGGATTATAACTCTTTATTCTGAATAACTTTTCTTACTGACATTTTGCTGTATCTTTTATATAAAACGTACCTTAACTAACAAGAAAATAGTCTTTGCTTAACAGCAATGGCCTACGTGATTTAAGAAAAACAAAAGTACACCCAAAATTACTTTCAAGTAAACAGGGATGGACAAAGTAAAATTTATAAATCATCGAGCCTATGGAGTCATCACAATACTTAAAGCAATTCTTAAAATGAAAACGGATGTTAAAATTTACTAAAGTGAACGCTTTTTGAAAGAGAACAGTGTGGGATATAAACTCCAAAAAAGTCCAATGTCTTTACGAAAGAGGAGGTTGAGGAATTCTTATTAGAAGCCCTGATTTATAGCCGCAAAGATATCCCAGCACAGTTGGTCTAAAGGGTTCTCTGATTTTTATAATTTTTCGCAACAGGTAAATTGACAATGGGTTTAGAAGGAGCGTGTTGACGTGAAGAGTTGGCAAAAATAACTCTGAGCACCATTGATGATAAGAAAACAATAGTAATTGTCAATGTTTCTGATAGAAAACTCATGTACACAGAATATTCATTATTGTTGGTGGAAATGACAACCTTCATATGAGTTACTATCGAAAATACGTAGCTCTGCGATCCCCAAATACCCCACATAACCGACTCTTTACGTACTACAACAACGGATATTACATAGTTTAACCAATGGGCATCCATACGTTTGGGAAGATTTCGCGTAAGATTGCATAGTAGTTGAAACTACCAAACTCAAAGAAATTCCGTCGTAGTTCGACTATGTTTTTGATAGATGCAGATATCAATAATTTGAAAAGACATTGGGGTTGGTAGTTTCAGAACTGTAGCTAAGGGTATACTGTGTTTTCATATTTGCTCATTACGCATGGAAGCAGCTTCGTTTGAATTCGTGAATTCAAAGCAGAGGGGAGAGCATGTACTCTGCATCTTCTGCTTTGTGGACTGTGAACTACATGGCTGGTTACTGTGGCAAATTGACGATAATGAGTCACATTTTGTATCTAGGAGATTACTACTCAACGATTGTAGCGCAGAGAGAAGAAATATCGCTGGTACGGGACAGATGTACCAAATCGCTTTACAGTGAAAGGGCGGGTTTTAGACGACTGCGCATACAAACTCAAGTGCCAAACTAGGATCGTTGACTAGTACACGAGCTTGACCAAACGCTTCTCTATGTAGTGTTTTTAAATGAATGAACGGTATAGAAATATGCATCAGACTAAAATGGATATTGCGAGAAAATACAAACTCGCGGAGAAAAACGTCGATAACAGTAGTATCAATTGAATCCAATTCAATTCAAAACCATTTTATTGATATTAATAAAACATAAACAGATTATATATTATCCTCGTCGGACACCAGGACCGTTGCCGAGCTAGCATCTCCGCATATGGTGGCGACGGGGCAGTAGCTAGGTCGGGCGGAGCGGGGCAGGTCCGGGCTTAGAATTAAAAATATAACAGTATCATTGTAGGGGGGAAGTCTAATGTTCTCATGTTATTCCTACTATTTCTAGATCATTTTTAACAGCACATTATTGTTCAATTGTATTACAAGTAATTCTTAATAAATAATTCATATTTTTATTTTCCGGACTAGTATTGTAATGGTTATATTCATAACATGTGTGGGAATTTGGCAATTCCAAAACGATTGCAGGGTGAATAAAATGAGCGAAGCGAGTTTGGTATACGCATGAGTTTCGAATTGCTCTTCCAGCACTTGTTATAAACTACTTTAGTTTCCTACAAATGTTAGGAATCATTTTATTCGTTGATTTTTGGTACTGAATCTTCATCTTCTACGACAAAGAATGGTGCATTCTCTATGATGTAGACAGGTGCGTCCTCTGCATAAAATATATTATTATTTCTTCCTCTATTTCTTTGCCTGAAGGTTTACCTGCTGTGCAATTTCATAATTTATGTAGCAGTTGTATGAACATTTATAATAATAAAAATTAAATATGAGTACCAACTATTTATTGATTTTTCACATTCTAGCACTAGTGCGGGAACTGGCCACTTCAATTTGCGTACGGGAATGTTACCTCAATATTTGTACGAAAAGTATTTTTCGGTTGAAGAAAAAATATTGTACGTAACACACCCGCAAAGTGTCTTTACTGGGCGAGCTGGCCAGCCTACGAGTAAAGAATCACTTTCCGATCTTGTTACGAAAATGAATTATTGTCAACCAAAAGTGATACTTTACCGAGCTAGAGAATTAAATATATGTATTTTCCAATCATAAAATTTACCAAAAACAGTTAACTTTCTAGACGGTTAAGAAACGAAAACATTTTCCGGATTAGTCCTGTAAGGAAATACTTTTTGGCCTAAAAGTTGCTCAGTTATGCATTTTTAGAATGCGATGGACGCCTAAAAACATTATATCATTAAATCATGAAAATAAAAATGATTTACACCGATTTTTTAAAGCTTTCGACAGACTTGACCACGGAATCCTGCAGGACTTTCCCCTTTGTTATTTACATTTTTCAAAAGTTACGTAAATAATAGAACACAATAGGTAGAATACTGCAGTTTCAAGTCTTACAAAATTCATGCTATTTCGGAGGTGCCTCAGGGCTCCATCCTTGGTCCCCTTCGGTTCGTTTTATTCATTAACGATATAGTACTCACTATATCTTGGATGTTGGCATATTATTGTATGCTGATGATGCAAGGATTTTTGCCTCTATAAAATCATTAGCTGATTATGAAAAGTTACAAAATAACCTTTTTACAATTAATAAATAGTGTGATGAACATAACTTCCCACTTAATGTAGAAAATGTAATGTTATGTAATAAGATTCAATCCTCTATGAATATAAATTGGACAATATTGCGCTGGCCCGTCCCGAGTTCATCAAAGATCTCGGTGTAACATTCGATGATACATTAACATTTAAAACCATATCGAGCAAATCTTACAGTCTTCGTATAGAAACTTGGGCTTTGTTACAGGAAATACTAAAGGTTTTAGAGATATTTTCGTATTCATACTGCTTCTTATCACCTTCGTGAGGTCAAAATTGGCATATATGCATCTCTAATCTGGAATCCCGGTTATTTACTCCATATAGACTCACTAGAAAATATTTTAGGGCTTTTTAAAAATCTATTTTCTCTGTAATAGATGGAGTTTATCGTGATGTAGGGATCATACAACAAATACTTCTCACAATATTTTCTTTAGAAAACCTCGAAACCCATAGAAATAAACAAACTGTTATATTTATTTAAAATAATACATAATGTGATAATTTATCAACCTATACTAGAGAAACTTATTTTTTTCTTTACCATGTATTCAGTCTAGACATGACAATACCTTCTATCTTGCCACAGCTAGGACAAATCTCTTACAATTTTCTCCTGTTCATTTTATCACAATCAGAATCATATTATAGATTTAGTTTTAAAATATACATTTTTCTGACAAATCCGAAATCACTAAAAATGCACTTAGACCCTTTCAGAAATAAACAATTCAATTGAATTTATATTCCCACAAGTTGTATAATTGAATTAATAGTTACGTTGAGAGATATACAAATGATAAATAAGTCCAACATATTACTAGTGTTCAACACTATTTTGACTCACGAGTATCACTAAAATCACCAAATTTAGTTCTAATCTTTTTTTCTAATTAGTATGTTTTCATTGTTTTGTAAAACAATTTATTACTTTTTATTGTCTAAGTAAACTACAGACAAAATATTTGAATTTTTTAAAGATATGTTAATAATTAAAATATGGGTGGAAAATGAATATACTTCTGGAATAAGGTAATTAATTACATCATAACTTATATTTTGCAATTCTCAAGAAACTTCCAGGAATCATAATTAATTCGAAATCAACACAATATTTTACTTCAAGGAACAGGGGCGTTTGAAAGGAAGTTATCTTACTGATAACTTTGTTCTTAGATACATTATCTGAAATATTTTTGAGTGGAATGAAAAATAATATTAACTGAAAATTGTTTGCTAATTATTATTTACTAAATTTTACAAATCTTATCACAGATAAGTATAACATATATCTTTTTAAACAATTATTTTCCCGGCTATTTGCCAGAACGCTGAAACTTGGATTCAAAAAAGATAATATGCACATTATGTTCAGTACAACTGACTAAATAATGTTATTTTTAATTTCAACTATTCTGTCTAGTAAAACCAAAAATAAATAAAACACAAGGTACTCACCAGTTGACACTCACTTTAAAAAACTTTAAAATATCTACCGACCGTGTTTCTGCTTGCATTGCGTCATCAGGGTAGCCAGCACATTTAGAGAATCCAAAGTAAGGAAACTTGTAAACCTTAATGTAATAAACATTAATGGCATCAGAGAACAGGAATAATTGAAATTATATAGTGGAAATACCCCTTAGGGTCGAATAAAATAATTTAAAAACAATATTATCTTTTTGTAATCCAAGTTTCAGCGTTTTGGCAAATAGCCGGGAAAATAATTGTTTTAAAAGATATATGTTATACTTATCTGTGATAAGATTTGTAAAAAGTTAGTAAATAATAATTAGCAAAAAATTTTCAGTTAATATTATTTTTTATTCCACTCTATATTTTAACTTTTACCAAGAAGAGGAACTTAATTTGTTTTTGAAATATTTTTTGTGCAATACCTATACTACCTGCAGCACAGATTTGATAAATTTTACATAAATATAAAAACAATAAAAAATTTAAAATTGTAAATGTTTGTAACTAAACATTGTCATTTTTTGCATTTTTTTCGCACTATTTATACACAGTTTTTATTTATTTTTTATTTAAAAAATTATAAGCATTTTTTATTACTTGTCTAATTTTTCACTTTATTTGTTCTTTTACAATTAGTTTACTTGAAAAATGTCCGAATAGGATGAAACTAATTGTAAAAGAACAAATAAAGTGAAAATTAGACAAGTAATAAAAAGTGTTTATAATTTTTTAAATCAAAATGAATTTTCACAAAGTAACTTCATCTTCAATTAACAGTTTTTATTGTTTGGCACCACATTATACTTTCTAAATTTATTTTTATTGACTTTTCTTTTTGTTTTATTCAATATTCCGTATCTCATGTATCATATTTAATTTTAATTTTCATGTCTCTTCTTTGTGCATTGTATTATCTACTTTTTTCCCATTCTATAATTGATACTACTTGTACTGTTGGATGGTGTATTTCTCAATAAATAAATAAATAAAAAAATTAAAAATATGTAGTGGAATTATACAACTCTTTATTGAAACAAATAAACAGATTACTTTTTTGAAATAAAACATGGGTACCTTCTTTTTTATTTTGTATGATAGTATAAAAAATAGTAGTAATAAATATTACAATGAAAATGATTGGGAATAACTGCGACTCCAACAAAAAATTCATTTCTAAATTTGTTTGTCATAATTTTTTTGCATTGTTTCATTTTAATTCTCAAAGTGATTAACGATACACGATATACCTTGATAAATCGGGTAGCTCAAATCCAATGTGTTTGTAAGGTTTTTTAAATATACGTATCTATTCATCTCTCATTGTCAACTAGAGCTACGCAGTGAATTTTTCTCCTTTTAGTTTCCTGTTCTTAAATTAGTCAAATCATTTTAATATATTATCTACACCAATAAATCCATCAGTACCTATCAGTAATTAAAAGCAATAGCAACAACTGTGTAAGACATACCAGTGTAACATAGTGGGATTGACCTATACCAAGGCTAACTAGTTCTTTTTGCTATTTCTTGGATAATTTAACCCCTCTGGGTATAATCAAATCAACTTTTTAAGAAATAGATAGGAAATTACCAATGGCCAATGTTTGCTGTCTAATGACTTCACCAGACTGATTGCGCAAAGCATTCCGGATACAGATAATCAAATTTTGTTTGTTTTTACGCCACATCAAAGGTTAAGATCGAATAACGACATTTATGCGAGAGTGGTTTGACAGTAAGGTTTGGATTATGATTGACTTTTATTTTGCTTCCTAGGAAACTGCAACTAAAAAATAAATGTATAGAGTGACCTTCCAAAAACAGTTTCGGAAATATTTATGAAAAATGTTTGGTAATTCAGTATATGGACTGTCAGCACATCAGAAATAGCTGTTTATGCAACAAAAAGTAAAAGTGGTATTTTTGCTCACTAGACGTGAAGATTGTTGAGGCGGGGCCAAAATGAACAACACGTCATGTGATAAGAAGGCGCCTGCTTCATTTTGTATAAGATTTGTTCTTATCCCCTGTTACAGCCAAATAAAACTTGGACTATTTAACATGTTTACCATTAATTATAAATTACATGAATCTAGAAGTCTTGATCACTACGACAATTTTCTTGTGGCTATCTGTGAGGACACGGAAGTATTAGTAATAGTAGTAGCAGTAGTAGTTTTTTTTTATTTTTTTGGAGGGCATAGCCGGTAGTAGTAGTAGTAGTAGTAGAAGTAGTAGTAGTAGTAGAAATGTCAATTTTAGTTCTATTTTCAGCAATTTCGCCCAAAATTTTAATAGAAATTCATTACTTTTTTTTTATTCAATAAAGTTGAAATAGTTGCATTGGCATCGTTTTTGAATGTAGAGTGTTCAGAGTGCCTTATTTTATTTCATCAGAAGTTATGCTTAAAAGTTTAACATGACCAACTTTGCTAGCTGGCTTCTTATTCATACAAATTGTTTTAGCAACATATATTGCAAGACTTATAGATTTATGCAAATTACATTTAATAGTGGTCAAGATGTCATAAATTAAACGGCAAAAATTTTGTTTTGGCTATCTTTTTGCAAGATTAGAAAATCTAGCCACGTGTGTGTGAAAATCTTCACGCCTAATGACACAAAGTATCTCTTTTACTTTTACCTAAATACCTATTTTGTTATTAAAAATAGGAAAAGTAAAGAACCCATTATACATAATTATATGAAGTATAATAATGTTTTAGTAATGCAGTTTGAATATACAATTCTTCTCTTTACAAAGATTATAAAAGAAATTTTGTATATATGTCTTTACAAATGGCGTGGAAATGAAGTACAATGATGGAGGAAAAGTTTTATTTTTAACTAAAAGTTAAATGTACTGGTTTAATTTGAAATTTTATGACCTAATGTAGATATAAACGGAATCAGAGCTATAATTGGACTGTAACCCTATGAATATTTTAATAAATTCTTATAAAGCTTTAATCGTTGGCGTAGAATATACTTTTCATGAATATGTTTTTATTATAATTAGTTTGAAAAGCAAACAACACAAAAGAAATATTAATTATACCTGCTTTTATATGAAATTTTAAATTTATGTCCTTGAAACAATTTCTTTTCTTAAACAATTGTCAGAACAGGACCAAGGGTAAGGTAAATACTTTCTAGTCCATGTTTCGTTTATTCAGCTATAAGCTTCCTCGGGACTTAATAGCATTAATTAATATAAGCTGTAGTGTGTACAATGATTTTGAATATTTCCAATCATATTTTAAACCCAGCCGTATTAGATAATAATTAAAAAAATTTAATTTAAAAACAAGTTAAAAAGCAAGTGGCTGTAGCCATAGCCAAAAGTTTTTAACTTTTTGAATTGTCAAAATTTTTGTGAATTATTGGTAATGCTCTAGTGCTTTGCAATAATTTTTGTATGCAATATCAATTGAATCGTTTACTTCTGAAAGGGTCTGAATAATATTTACCTATTCCGAGAAAAACACAAAAAAACATTCTACTATGGTTAAAACTGTCATTTCTGCTTCGTTTCAATTTTTAGTATTTAGTAAATTTTCAAAAGTGAAATTTGTGTCCTTGAAAAACTCTTCTACAGGTTGAAATTGTCGGAAACAGGACATTAGGTTAAAATAAAATGCTACCTTGTCTAAGTTTCGTTTAATATGCTTAAACTTCTTCAGGGCTCAATAGCCATATAGTGATGTAATATTCCACAACAGAAATTTTTTTAAAACCACGTCTGTAACCATAACAATTACAAGACCAATCAATTTGAAAGTCAATAAAATATACATATATGTGGACCTTCAGACACACAACAGATTAAAAATTTAACAGTAGCTTTAGCAAAGACCGAAATATTTTTTCTGATTTCGGTCTTTGGTTAGGAACATTGTATAAAATTTTAATCTGTTGTGTGTCTAATGTCTATGGCTATTGAGCCCTAAGAAGTTTAAGCATATTAAACGAAACGTAGGCAAGGTAGCGTTTTATTTTAACCTATTGTCCTGGTTCCGGACAATTTCAACCTGTAGTAAATTTTCAAGACATATCTACAATAATTATTTCGTCTTATCGGTTTTTTGACTAAAATTAAAAAAACCAAAAATTGTAACTTGGGTCCTTTCAGAAATAGACACAAATTTTTAAATTTTGAATGCATTTATTTCTTTAATAACCAAATATATGTGTTTTTTTGGAATACTTTATTCACAGTAAACAAAAAAGTATCATATAAAATATTGAAAAGTAATAATAATATGAATGGTACCAAAAAAGCTTTTTTTTTTTTATAATTATTACTGTTTATTCATTCGGACATTTGGTTTTAATTTTTGGTTTTCCCAAGTGTTGGATAATCTCATAATAAAAATCGCTGTGCGGTTTGGGTACCCATAATAGAACATTTTAAATAATTTATTCTTCGACTCCAGAATGGCACCAATGCAGATTTATTGGCTATTCCAAGTTTTTTTTTCTTTGACAAAGAAAACAGGAAGCTGGACTCTCGAAACTGTATACAAAGTAGTCGTGATTTTTTTTAGATGTATTTCATCTAGAACACTTGATATATTATTATCATTCCCTCCATTACATTCAGCCGAACTAGCATTTTTATCGGTATAATCGCACAAAAAAATGGTATCATTCACCCTTTCATGCACAAGTCTTAAAAAGCACTAAACACATAAATAAAATCAAAATGCCTATCAATGTCATTATTGAATGGAGCTAAAAAACATGTGCTTGATTTTCACATCGTTAATTCTCTGAAAAGACCTAATTTGGTAAACTTGGGTCCTTTCTGAAGTAAACGATTATTTAATATACTCATATTTCAGTGTAGGTTCTGTTTGTATCAAATCATAATCAAATCATAGATTTTGCTTTAAAATATACATTTTTCTGTCAAATCCAAAATTACTAAAAATGCACTTAGACCCTTCAGAAATAAACGATTAAATTGCATTTATATTTCCACAAGTTATATAATTGATAATTATTAATAGTTACGTTGAAAGGTATACAAATGATAAATAAGCCCAACATATTACTACTGTTTAACACTATTTTGACTCCAAACAATCAGGAAAAAATCACTAAATTTAGTTTTTAGATCTTTTTTCAATTAATATGTCTTTATTGTTTTGTAAAACGATTTATTACTTTTTATTGTCTTAAATAAACTACAAAGAAAATTTTTGAATTTTTTAAAGATACGTTTATAATTAAAATATTGAATGGAAAATGAATATACTTCTGGGAAGTTTTTAAATAAGGTAATTAATTACATAATATTTTGCTATTCTGAAGAAACTTCCCGGAATCAAAATTAATTCGAAATCAATAGAATATTGTACTTCAAGGAACAGGGGCGTTTGGAAGAAACCTTTTCTTATTGATAACTTTGTTCTTAGATACATTATCTGAAATATTTTTGGACGTTTTGTTAGCTAAATTTTAACTTTAAAGTCACCGAATTTTAATGTTTTCAAGAAACGTATTTTTCATTATAACATTAAAAAAAAATCGAGAATTCTTTTAAACATTTTGTAGAAAATAAGATATCCTGTAACAAGTATTGAAATTAGGTAAATTTGGAAAGTTCAACGTTTTCTGAACAAAACGCCCAAATTCATAAATGGCTACGGCTTCGGTTGTAAAGACAGAAGCTTGAGAGGTAACTTTAAATTTGTATCCTAGTTACAGAGCAGGAATGTAAAAATCACATCCTGTATCTAAATCACTATTTGAGCTACTGATAAAAACTGAAAGTTATTTTTTATGCTCACTGAGAAATGAAACAGTTTCTTGTCAAGTACCGGAACCAATGAAAAATTAGGAAAGAGTGTTTTTGGATGTATAATGAATTACCTCAAAAGTATAGTTAAAAAGCTGTGTTGAAGGTTGGTTGTATATCAGTCCTTCTAGATCACTGTATCAGCGAAAGTAAGAGCAAGTGGAGGGTTTAGTTTTTTTCCAAAAGTAACTGGTGAGATCCTGAATACAAACTTTGGATATATTATATCTTATGTTAGCCATACTTTTAATGTTCTTAGCCTAAACCTCCATAGTACCAATAGATGTGGAATTCATAACATTGACACAATTTTTAACGCCTCTATTTTTAATAATATCTAAACGAAATATTGAAGTTTTACACGCTAAACCAAAAAATATACACAATCTATCGTAGCTCTCAAGAATCTGTACGTTAGGAGTGAAACATTTATATTAGAACTCAAGGACACTTTAGTGCAGAAGCGAAGAAGATTTACTTTTTTCACATTTTCCAATTATGTACTAATATGGCTCTTCCATAATAATTTCTTAGACAGGTTTGATCAAAAAATAGAAGGATATCATTCTCATTGCATTCTCCATTTTTTGTAAACAAATCTTTACTTTTTTATCTTCACAGTAAACGACAAAACCGTTAACATATTTATACCACTTTATGTACACTACTAGGACTAAAATCCTCTGTATAGATATTAAAAAGCAGAGGGGTTAGTACAGAACCCCGGAGAAATGCCGTGAGATACCATCCTATAGGTACAATTTTAAGATTATTTTGTTTTCTAATGAAGATATGTTTTTCTCTCTGTATATTTTAACTATGTTGTGACACAAAAATGAAGAAAATTAATTATCTTTTATCCATAAATTCACTTCAGGTCGACTCTGTTAGTGGTCGCATTCATTATTACGTCGGCACCGTTTGTGCAGGCATTTCAAACGGTGACTTTCATTTCTTCGAGATCAACGTTCGGCGCTTTTGAAGGGATTATGTTATAAATGCCATCGGAGACAAGTGGCAAAAAGTAGTGAACTAATTGTTGTAAAAAACAAGGTCAACATAGTCACCGAACCTATCTTAATTTTTTTTCGGTTGAGATAGGTCAGTTAATAGGATCTCAAAAAATGTTGAGTAATTTTATTTTTTTTTCTCGGAAATTATAGCACAACATTTTTTATTTTTTTATATGAACTTACCATTAAAGGATCTACCATCCCTTAAATTTAATAAAATAAGTTAGAACTCACCCTGTATATTTCCTAAAAATATTTTTCATTTGTGTCATTTTTTTAATCCATTTCTCCTACACACTGTACGTTTACCTTTTTAAACAGTACATGTAGGCAACTCATCAATTATGCAGAGGTTGCAGATCACAATGCAGTTTGTATCTGCAATTTAACCTCAAGCTATTTACTTGCATGTGTACCATATGTATATATCCAATACCAGTCCCTTGACACCATTTCGTGATTACCAATAAAGATATTCCAAACCAGTGACCTACAGGTAATTATTCATAAGCAACAGAACGTATTTTAAAATTTTCGGAATTTTTCTCTTAAACAAAATAAAGGATTCAAATAATAATAATAACAAATCGCCCAATGGAACAAAAATAAGCCAAAATAAGTTATTGTTAGTCAACAAATAATAATCCCTTAAAATCCTGCATAATACTAAAGAAGCTTCAGCCGTCATTCTTGAAAATAATGCAGAAATTCAATCGGAAAAAGCCGGCGATAACTGTGCTACACAGTGTCTTTACTTAGACGTAAGAGCAACCTTTGAAACTTTGAATACCATTGTCAATATTTTATTCTCTTCCTGTTTACACTAAAGCTTCGAAACTTCATAAGGAATGGCCACATAGTATTCTATGAATACCCACTGCAAAATAAAGTATACCTACTAATGTTCATATTAACACATTTTGTCCTATACTCTCGATTAAATATAGTACCATTAAACTTAGTCCTATTCACTTCTATGTGGTATACCACAAGTGCTCATTATTTTATTATTAAATGTCATTCTTGTTCACTGTTTTAATATCATATTACACATTTTCTTATCTTAATAATAATATAATAACACTTTATTTTCCCCTTAAGATAAAGCAATACATTTGTAGAGGAATAGTCATTTACTTACATACTAACTTCTACTTTAATAAAACTCATCCAAACTGTAAAAGCATTTATCTAGGTAGGTAACTGTTTCATTGTCTTTTAAAAGATCTTAAACTTAATGCATCTTTTAATGTGTTGATATCTTATCAAAAACATTTTAACCTAAATAAGTAGGAGAGTTTGGAGTTATCTTATATTTACAAAACTAAACTTAGAAATGGCATTTTTACTTTCTTATGCCTAATATAAGAAAGTATAGTAATCGTGATTTTTTTCGACCTCGAGATTTTGATTGATTTATACATTTTTAACCCTCCTGAATCCATTCTGATTATTTTCCTGTCGGTGCGTTTGTGTGTCTGTGTAGATGTTTGTGTGTGTATGTGTGTATCCGCGATAACTCAAAAATACTAATGGGAGACGTTCCAAATTTGGCAGTTAAGATTGTCAACAACATTTTAGATGACACATTAAATTTGGTGAATGGTACCACCAGAAGAGACATAATGAATGAAAGAAGAAAAGAGGTACAATTTCGGGAAAAAGAAATAAAAAAAAATTATTGCATTTCTGGACGATCTCGACGAATTATAATGAAAAAACATAACTTTATGGAAAAAAATCTGTCTGTATGTCTGTAGTATTGCGATAACAACCAGTTTTTAAGATAAAGCTTTCAAATTTGGTACACTTGTTCTAAAGGCCAAAGACAATGAAAAATTCGGTGATGAGCAAAAATTGGCCAATGAAAGGGAATCCACTGGGCCCAAACTTTTTTGTATTTGACTTTACAAAAAAATATATTCTTGATGAAAGATTACAAATCATGTCTACTATATCAAGCGAATAAAATATATTTTCCAAGTACTTAAATAAAGCTGATGTAAACTGAAATTTTGTACGCATTTTGACCTCATAAAATGGGGTTAGGATAAATCTGGCAGTTTGACATTTGAAATATCTAATTTAGTTATGAAAATGACAATGTCAATTAGAAGAAATTATTAAAATATATGACAGAATTATTATTGACAGTATTGAAGGACGCTGATAGTAATTATTATTAAAAAATTGTATGAAACATTTCAAGGTACGTTTTTTGTAAAGTCTAATTTGAAGTGAGTGAGGAATTAAACAGAATAATTTTTTTAGATCAGGATGATATATACTAGTATAAGAGAGTTATGTGCTGGCCTCATCAGATATTTTTATTTTGTTATTATTATTTAAATAATTAAAATGTGAAATTTGTACCCTTGAAAAATCTTCTACAGATGAAAAAGTGTCTGATACAGAAATACAGGTTAAAATAAAACGCTATCATTTACTACGTTTCGTTTAATACACGTAAACTCTTCAGGACTCAATAGCCAATTAATGATGAAAATCCAAGATAGAGAATTTTTAATGACATCTGTAGGCACAACAGTTTAGAAAACCAACCAAATTCCATCTCATTAAAATATATTAAAAAATTAATAAATATAATATATGTATATCGATAGCACAACAGATTAAAAATTTTATTATGTGTTTATGACCAGAGTTATAATATTATTATACTTTTTAAATAGGTCCCTATAAGAGTACCTATTAGATACACTAGTAATACACCTTATGATATGTTTTTGTGCAATGAAATACATCCCGTCATTATGTGGATATTAGTGATGGGAAGAATGAATTAAATAATTCGAATAATTCTAATATAAGATTAATCGAGTTATTTCGATTAATTCTTTAAAAATATCTCGAGATAATTTAGTAGTATTAAAATAGTATTGCTCTGCGGTCAGCTAGAGAATCGAGTAGAGAGAGAGAGATGTCAAATAAAAATATACTAGTAACAAAAGGAGATGTACGAGAGAATTGCTCGTACTAGAAAACTTTTAGAATTAATCCAATTAGTAAACGTACTGAAGACTGGATGTAATAGTTCGAGGAGTAGGTAAATTTTTAGACGAAGGCGGGAGATGACACATGAGGCATTCGATGATTTCGATGCAGTGCAACAGAAATAGGTGGTGTGTTCTGAGAAATTAAAATCGGCGGCATAAACTTCTGAAAATGTAACTAAATTATTTTATAATTTACAATTCGTATAAATATTATAATTGGTGAGAGTAAGACAGTGAAAGATGATATGACAGACCACGTCTCCACAGAGTTTTGCCGTGGAGTGTTTATGTCAGGTATGTGGTTCATGTTTATAAAAAATTATAAATGAAACAATAATTCAGTTACCCTAAAGAACTTACGCTGCTGATTGTAATTTCCTAAAATGCTAAAAAACTATTAAATATTTACTATTCTATTTTATTCCGATTTATTTCATTCTGCGGTCGTGAATATAATAATTTGATTAAATATCTCGAATTTTCATTCTGACGTCATCGATAGCTAATTTGATTAAATATCTCGAATTATTAATTCGATTATGAAATACTCAATATTACTAATATCTCAATAATAAAAATATCCCCATTATTCCCATCACTAGTGGATATACCCCAGAAACACCGTTCACATCTCAGCCTAGACGAGACTTGGGCATGGAACACTATAATTAGTTGTTCATTTGTCAAACAGTTCTCATGTTTCGAAATAAATTGCAAAGTGAATTTAATTTCGAAATTTCCGTGCATAAAGTGCGCAACTCCTACGAACTTAACTTCTCGTATAATAGTCAAGATCACTGAGCCATTTATGGTAATATTTAACGGAGAAAAATCTTTTGCCTGTTATGAAATCTTATCGCTCAGTTTTTCAATGTTAAGGTAAATATGATAGATTGATACCAATCATTAATGACTGATGTAACGAAGTGATTTTTTCCGTTAACAATTCTCTGTTGTAGTAAGACCTAATTGAGTTCATATTTCACATTGGTACACCCTGTATAATACCATAACTAGTAATAATGTTTCTTTTAAAACCATTTTGAACGTGAGTTCGAGTTATTTTGTAAGTCCAGCATTTGAAATAACAATTATTTACCAAACATAATTGTTTCAAACCAGTTTCTTTCAGGTAATCTTAAGTTATATTATTATCTTTAATGATAAACCAATTGCCGTGTTTATACTAAACAGCCGCTCGCTGAAGCCAAGTAAGGAGTTGAAATTTGAATTTAATGTAGTTTAATTCAAAGCCGAGTTGAGGGCCTTTATTAACGATAAAGGAATATGTTTCCTTTTTTAAACAATTTACGGAATAGAATATCAATTGATTGACAGTAAAGATTAATACCTGTCCGTTTTAAATGATTTCTTTTTTTTAATATATAGTTTTTAAATTATGAGACAATGATTCCTGGCGTCAGAATACTTTATAAACATTTTTATTTATTAAATAACGCTGTGAATTTGTTTAAGCACGGTGCGCCAAGCTTGCTTAAAATACGTTTGCAACGCATGCCCGCCAGCTAAAATCTCGTTGATCGTACAGTCACATGACTTTCTTGCGAGAATCGGTAAATAAAACTGTACGCACCAGGCGAGAAAGAAAGTTGTTCAGATCCGCCAGTTGCGACCCAACAGTCAGCTCTCCCAGATCTCCCCTGTGCTCCGCCGTAAACATTTAGTTGTAATAATTATTTTCACAATTTTATTGCTTTAATATTATTCTGTATTTCCGTCATTTACCTATTGTGTCCTAATTTCTGCTGTATTATCTTGTCCGTCAATTGTCTATGAATACCTACAATTCCGAGCGGCCAGAGATGTTCGGGAACCTCGCGTCTCCCTAGTTAATTCGGGTTAACTATACAATGAAGAGCATCGGAAATATTGGTTATCTTTATTTATTGTAGACGTAAGACTAGGATTCTAAGTCCATGATTGAATCCCATCTCAGTCATAGTTTACTTAAATATCAATAAGGTCGTAAGTCCATGATCTTAGGTTATGACTTTACCCGGTACAATGGACGCGGTACAGGTGAGGTTTTACGTCCATGATCTTGGGTTGAAATCTCATAGAGTGTCCCGGCTGTAATGTATTATCCGATCCGTTCGACACCCGTACTCGCTTACTATAAGTTCGTATATTTTAAAATACTCACGCATATCTACGGTCTAGTCAATTCAAGGGACAGTTTACCTAAAAACGAGTTAATTAACTAAAACCTCAGTACTATATAATTAGATTAGCGTCGGGAATACACGGTTGTCATTATTTATTGTAGACGTAAAGATAGAATTGTAAGTCCATGATCTTCGGTTGAAATCCTATCTCAGCCATAGTTTAAGATACCAGTAAGGTCCTAAGTGATCTTAGGTTGGGGCTCCACCAGGTACGCGTCGCGGTACAAATGAGGTTTTAAGTCCTTGATCTTAGATTGAAATCTCATGAAGTGCCCCGGGATGCAATGTAATAACCGTTCCGTTCCACCCACATAGTCACTCAACTCTAATAATGGATATCAGTAGCTAATCTAAAGGGATAGCACACCCGCGATTAGGAAAGTCATATATACTGTCTGTCCCTGGACTGACATCCTGCCGTTGTGTCAAAATTATACCCCGTAACCACTAGCACATGGACATTGCTGCACCGACCGCTTGCCGTAAGTTATTAGCGACTATAAAGTCATTAACCACTTGCGATAGATACCCGTAGTAGTAAATAGTTTCCATAACTTAACGTTATTTGAAATCACCAAATGCTCGCTTTTGTAAAAGCTTGTAGTAATTATTTAAATATTACCTGCTTATAGTAATACAGTAGTAGTAGTTTCCGTAACTTAGCTGTACATGATATACTTGCTCACCATTCTTGCATTATAACCTCTTGCTTGGTTTCTAGGTTGCTTACTTGTAATATAGATTAATACCGACATTGCATAACAACATAACTGTTGCTCGATTTTTTTCCTTCCGTTGTTAAATAAAATAGAACAAGTAAAGTTGAACTCTGCCTTTTATTGAAAGCACGGGCATAAATAATAAATTTCGTTATAAACCAAGACCCATTTTTGTAGGTAAAGTTATCCATTTCTACGAAACCAATAACCATACACACCGAACCTTGGACATAATGTATCTTCACTAAGTTATCCCTGCTTCAATCATACCGCTGATAGAATAAAGTGGTGTTCTTACTTTAAAATAGGAACTGGCACTCGTGACCGTACCGATATAAAAAGTTCAAAGTATCACTTCCCCTTTTGTCCAGATAGACAAGGGGACCAGAGGAAGGAAGGAGCGCCACACTTGTAATACCTTGTTACATTTAGATTCCAGCATTTTATTTAAAATATCTGATATCAGTAAGGATTTATCATCCTCATATATACTTCTGGTCACTACCTTATGCAAAACCTGCGTTTAATGTAGCTGACAGTGATGCAATAATAGAAAACTGGCAGATCATAAAGACAGTTGCTCTGCGCTACAGTCACATGTTACTTATTACGGCGTCTCCAGTCCCCGGTTGAATTTGACAATCGCTTGCCGAGCGCTCTTAGTGGCAACAAAACAGTATACAGTCAACTATTTCCTGTACCCTTAAACTCTAATTCTCTTACTTTTTATTACATTAAACGCGGGTTTTGGATGAAGTAGTGACAAAAAAATGCATCAGTGGTTAAAGTATCAAGCTCATTAGCGTAGAATAGAAATAAAACTGGACTCAGAACAGAGCCTTATGGGACACCCACATTTACGTTCTGATAATCCTATTCAATTGTATTTCTGCTATTATTGTTATAGTATGTTAACATATTGTGTACGGTGGTCCAAAAGTGCTACACCACGTATACTTACTATAACTATTGAAATTTAGACAATAGTTTTACCTTTGGTCTTTGCATTCTGAAAATAGTAGACGCCAGCAACAAACAAGGTTGTGGGTTTATATGTTCTTCGACATCAATGTGCAATGTATTTGAAACTATAAACTTAAAACTCTTGATTGTACATCTTTGCATGTGACATGGAATGACCTACTAATTCATCTTTTAAAATTCCTCTTACTGCTATGAAAAAAATAGTAAATAACAATTTTGTGTTAACAATCATGTCACCATGGCAATGTTGGTCGAAAGTCTCATTGGATTGCATTGAACATACATCGCGCTTGTATTGAATAAAGAGTGTCCAGTTTTTTAATCCAAATATAAAAATGCATAATTAAACTTTTCGTATTTTCTAACTTTTGAAACAATTATACTATCTATATTTACCCTTGAATTGTCCTATGGTTGTCTTCATATGCTTGCTGGGCAATCTTAAATTTATCCTTATTCTGATATTTGAGATGGAATATTTGTCGCTTGAGCTATTTTTTAATTGGTCGTCATATTTGTCCAACATAAGTTAGATTAAATATTTTACAGTGAGTATCGTAAATCTGCGCTTTCTTGTTCATCAGACAATATATCTACATCGTTTGTTAGCCATCGAACAAAACTGAGCAATCATATTTCAGTACATAGTCAAAATAAATAAAATTATAAGAAGTGCCACCTCTGACGGTGCCGGCACCCTCAGTATACGATTTTATTCCACTGATCCACACAATAGCCAAAGCAATGTTGTAGCTAATCTAGCTCTCTGTTGGCTACAGATCAACAGATTTAGGGATCGATCCCTATACAAAATCAGATTTTTTTTTCATTAAATACTGGTAACATGTTAAAAAATTTAATATAAAATTATACATGTCGATCGAAAATTTCTGTAGGTGCCAGAACCGAATCATTTGATTTGTCGGTGTTGGCAACGGAGGTACTGCCTAAATTATATTCTTACTCTTTCAGAAGTTATGGTTATTTACATCCCTCCGTTGGTTCATTTAGAAAACAATTGACCATTAATATTTTATCGTTGAGAGACTACCTGTAGTATTTTATAATCTCTCCCTGTACTCTTAAAGTGACGATTTGCAAGGAGGAGCTACACACTTAGTGACAACGAACACACATCCAGTATCCAAGTATACCCAAACTCGGGACCTCTGGCCGATAAGCAAATAATGTGCTAACCTTTCAAAAAAGTAGTGTTACATACTGACAGAAAATTTCTGTAATTATAGGCAATATCAGAAAATATGTTACACATTTTTAATATCATCTCCTGTTTGTGAAACCATTTTCATCAAAAGCACTATTTATATTTATTTTGTGTAGAACCGCTTGATTGAACATTCGTAAAAACGTAAACGAGAAATTTAAAAATAAAGGATGAAACACTCGAATTGAAACGTCTGTTTTGTCTAAAGGGGATGCAACGCTAACAAATTTACAAACACTTACCGATAGATAGAAGAGACTCCCGTTGCTGATGTAAACTGAAACAAGAATACAAATATCAGTAAACAAAGAAATATGTGTTAAAATTATTCATTATAGTAAACTGTGTATTGTTAACTGAAGTATATAATATACAATACAGACAGTGACTTAATTTTTGGTTGACAACATTGGCTTTACCAAGATTTTTAAAAATAATAAAAACAAAAATTAAACAGATAATATTTAACTTAATATATGAGATAAATACAAATTTTGTTTTATTTTTTAAACCGCAAAAAGAACTGAAATTACCATTAGAATTAGGTTAGGTTAGGTTTTTTGTGACTGGGTCCCCGTGGACCCTCCACCCTGGACACCAGCAGACCTATTGTGGCTCACTTCTAATTATATTTCACCCTATAAGTTCAGTATCTTCATGAAACTGTTAAGTTTATTGGGTGAGAATGTGTCCAGATCTTCTGGCAGCAGTTGCCCTTTGCCAAATATTGAGAATCGGATTCTCTCCACAGCGGGACAGGTGCATAAGATGTGGTCTGCCTTCTCATCATCCTCCAAGCATAGACGGCACTCGGCGTTTTCCGTTAAGCCGAGTTTATGCAGATGATTGTTTAGTTGGCAGTGCCAGGTATATGGGTCAGTTAGAGTTTTCAGGTTTCCCTGTTTAACTCTAAAAGTTTCTTAGCTCTTGATTACAAAGGATATTTTATAAACGCCTTCGAATGAACTAATCCTAGTAACTCTTGCCAATACCGAAGAATTTTCCTTTCAGCCCAGGTTGAAATAGCCACCTTAGCAATACTTGATGATATGCCAATTGTCAGTTCTGGTCCAATGATTCATGATCCCGCTCGCTCTTTTCGCCAAGGAGTCGGTTATTTCATTACCTTCCATACCAGAGTGGCCGGGTATCCAGACCAGAGTCACTTTGTCTTTTTTTTATCAAATTATTTAGAGCTTTCTGACAGTTCCATACCGTTTTGGAGTTACATCGGTAGGAACCAAGAGCTTTTATAGCTGCTTGGCTATCTGAGAAAATTTTTATTGATCTGCGTGTCAGATGCATATATTCCAGCCTTCGCACACACAGTTCAATGGCATGAACTTCGGCCTGAAAAAATAGTTGCATTAGTACCTAAGCTTGAGGATATTCTCACCCTTTGTCTGTAGCTATACAGGGTGAGCCACGGTGGGTGGAGTATTAGAAGTATATGGAGAATGGATCAACCCATTGCTTTGAAATTTTGGTTACCAAGATAATCGAGTATGATCTCTCCAACTAAAATATTTTCGAAAGTGCGGTGTTGCCACTTATACGTAAAACTGGCAACATCTTCGTTATTTTAAATGAAATACCCTGTATATTTTTCCGTTTTTTGGATCGTCGTCTCTTTCTGAGTAACTTTTATTAATATTTCCCTATACCTATCTCAAGCCGTTCTCGAGTATAATAATTCTTTTCTGAATTTATTGCCAAAAATTTGACTTTCAGTAAATCGTGTTTTCTCCTACCTACGCAGCAATTAAAAGATAATTTTTTAGTTGCGGCTAGGCAAGGCCTGGGGGCATCTCCTCCATTAATCAAATGCTTCGAATATCATACAGGGTGAGATAGAGAATGCTTTCTACAAGTGACTTAGAAAAATGCACGAAAGTCAATTTTTTTTAAATGGAATGCCCTGTATATTTTTACTGATTCGGAAAGGCGATATATTTACCTATTTAAAAAGGTAATATACTCTATATCTAATACACACCGTTTTCGATTTATGGGCACTTTTCTGTAACTTACCAAGAATATTAGTCTTTTTGGTATATCATAACGGGTGGGCCATGAAATTTTTGTTTTGTCATTTTGTAATGACAACAGATGTTATTTTTCTAAATAAATTTGACGTTAGTGATATTTACACCTAATTTGAATAGCTATGTAGCACAAATATGGCAGAAAATAATTATACAAACACAGGTTTAATTGATTTGTTTATTATCCATGGAGAGTGCAATAAGATTATCAGCAGAACTTCACAATTAAAGTTCGAATGCCCAGATGAAACAGAAAGTTATTCAGAATAAAATTGGTTCGTATAAAAAAGATTTACCTAAACCTGTGACATCTGCGAGGTAAAAAATATACTAGCATATTTTCATGTAATCCCCAGTATTCCATACGTTGTGCTGAGCGGGATTTAGCATTGCCATATTCATCCATTCGAAGAATACCGGCAAACCATAAAATGCATAATTACAAATTTACAAGACTCCAATTTCTCATGCCTCAGGATTATCTACAGAGAATAGAATTTTGAAATGTTACTTGTACGTATGCAGGAGGACTCAATTTTTTAAAGAAAATTATATGGACTGATGAATCAAAATTTTCTAGGGAAGGGATTTGTAACACACGAAATCGTCACCATTGGGCCACAGACAACCCCACGTTACTAGAGAGGCTAGCTTTCAAGTCAAATTTAGTTTCAATGTGTTTTGTGTGTTAATGGATGACAAAATAAAATATTACATATACGACGAAAAATTGAATTCCAGAAAATATTTAGATATAATTAGAACAATTGTGGAAGACTTCCTTGATATTATGTCAATTGAAAAATATATAACTTGTTGGTATCAACTTGACGGGGCTCCTGCACATTGTACACACGAAATTAGTATGGAGTTGGACCGCTTTTTCGATGATCGTTGAATTAGATGTTTGGGACCGTGGAATTGGCCTCCGAGGTCCCCTGACCTTACCCCGTTAGATTTTTATCTTTGAGGTACTCTTAAAGATAGAGTTTATGAAATTCCAGTCCACAACAGGGAAGAATTAGAACGTCGAGTGATTCAAGAGATTGAAAACTTGGATCTCGCTGAAATAAGAGCTGCTACAACAAACGTCGTCCATCGTCGTATACAAAAGTGTCTGGAAGTTAACGGTCTACATTTCGAACAATTATAACAATATTTTTAAGATTTTTATATTTTTTTACTGTTATTGGTATTATTTGTTATTGCTACTTAGACTTTGTTACTGTTGTTGCTGCTTAGTTATTATTTTTTCCTAATACTGACACTCTTAATGATGAACCAAAATTTATAAAATTCCTCTGATCTGCAGCAAATTCGGATATTTCTGATTAAATTTCTACAAGTTCTGCTGATAATCTTATTGACTGTCCATGGATAATAAACAAATCAATTAAAACCGTGTTTGTATAATTATTTTTCTGCCATATTTGTGCTACATAGCTATTCAAATTAGGTGCAAATATCACTAACGTCAAATTTATTTAGAAAAATAACATCTGTTGTCATTACAAAATGACAATACAAAAATTTCATGGCCCACCCGTTATGATATACCAGAAGACTATAGAGTATATTACCTTTTTTAAAGAGGTAAATGTAGCCTTTCCGAATCAATAATAATATACAGGGCATTCCATTTAAAAAAATTGACTTTCGTGCATTTTTCTAAGTCACTTGTAGAAAGCGTTCTCTAACTCACCCTGTATGATATTCGAAACATTTGATTAATGGAGGAGATGCCCCCAGGCCTTGCCTAGCCGCAACTAAAAAAATTATCTTTTAATTGCTGCGTAGGTAGGAGAAAACACGATTTATTGAAAGTCAAATTTTTGGCAATAAATTCAGAAAAGAATTATTATCTCGAAAACGGCTTGAGATAGGTATAGGGAAATATTAATAAAAGTTACTCAGAAAGAGACGACGATCCATAAAACGCAAACATATACAGGATATTCCATTTAAAATAACGAAGATGTTGCCAGTTTTACGTATAAGTGGCAACACCGCACTTTCGAAAATATTTTAGTTGGAGAGATCATACTCGATTGTCTTGGTAACCAAAATTTCAAAGCAATCAGTTGATCCGTTCTCCATATACTTCTAATACTCCACCCACCGTGGCTCACCCTGTATACTCCGGCTCTTGTCCCTTCGGGAGTTTTGGAGCCATCTGTAAATCAGCAACTATCTGCCTTCAGTAGGTTGGCTTTATTCCGAACCCATTCATCTCATTCCGGAGAATGTATGTTGAAGGTCAGCTCGTAGTTGGTCATGGTAGGCATAGTATTCGAGGGCATTCCCAGGATGCTATGATCTTTTACATCATCCAGCAACCTGTTCCGCTCCATGACACTAGCCTGTGGCATATCAATGGCCGCTTGTTGCAGTCTGTAGGTTGCCCACCTGGCCTCTCTCTCCAAATATACATGAAGAAGGGGTAAGTCCAGGAGGTTTCCCATTGCAGCTGACGGTGTGTTGCTAATTGTCCTCGTTACGGTCATACATGCTAATCTATGCAATCCAGAGGGTTTGGCCTTTGCCGTCCGTTGTGATCCTTTCGGTCACCAAACAATGGATCCATATCCATTGGTCTGATGACCATGACATAGATCCAATAAATTTGTTGGGGACTCATCACCCAGATTTGCGACAAATACGACGGCATGTCCATAAGGACAGCTTTTCTTTGTGGATTACCTTTTCCAGATGGGAGTTCGAATTAAGTGATCTATCTAGAGTGATTCCTAAATATTTCACCTCCTCTGCAAATCGAATAGTTTCACCCATTAAGGAGGGCGGTTTTAAATTCTCCATCTTCCTTTTCCGGGTAAATGGTACTATTACTGTTTTTTGAGTGTTTACAGACATCTATCTCCTATCACACCAGATACTTACTGCATCCAGTGTCTCTTGAAGGATGTTCGATATTACTCCTTTAGTTTCCTCTGACTAGATGACTAGATCATCTATATATGCTAGAAGCTTAATCTCTCACAGTGTGAGAATAGCCAGTATCATTAAAATTGAAATGTACGTATTATTTTAAATAATCAAAATGACCAATTATTCACCACTTAAATTTTTTATTGTTAAACTATTCCCATTTTATATTTATGGCCCAATTGCGCGAAGGTGAACCATAAAGTGATGATTTAAAAGTATTTAAAATTCTCGAACATGGGATACTGCTACAGGTATTTCAAAGATCGGACATATTTTGTATTCACGTTGGTAGAGCTTTTTCAACCGGTTTAGATTAATTAAAAAATGCGTTATGATTACTTGTAATGGTCCACTTTTTGACCGCCCTGTAGTTGGCCTATTAGAAAATTTGAGTTTATTTATGACTCTAAGTATTAGGCAATTTCTAACATACACAATCAAATTGTAGGTTGTACAGAGCTATAGCTCTATAGTTTTAATGAATATATTTATAGTTAGAAGGTGCGAAAAAAGCCGGAAGTAGCCTGATAGCGTGAGAAGAAGAACTCTGCAAAAGTTTCCTGAGAGAAGTTGTTAAGTTAAAGCACGAGTATACTGATTTACTTTGTATCTGAAAAGTGACTAATTATTGATTAATCAATATTTTCTAATTGTATAGTGTGTGACTAGGTACGATAATTTTTGGCGCTATAAATTAAATAATTAAAATTTTACAGGAAACCAAGAAATACCATCTCATACGTGATATTTTCTGAACGGAATCGTCTTCTTTATATTAAAAACACAAACATTAATGGATGGAGCATTGGGAACAGTTTAAATGAGCTGAAGAGAGCTAACATAAGAAAGATATACCGTAATCCACAAGAAAGAAAAGGCAACGAAAGGCTAAAGTCATATTACTTTATCCTCTACAAACAGGAAAATACATGGGTATCGTTCCATCTCCTTCTATAGATCTTGGCATCACACGCTTTCTCTCTAGTCTCCATCCATTATTAACTATTAAATCTGGGTAAACAATCGATACATAACAATACTTTTCTGTCAATATCAGAGATAAGAAATTTGTCTTGGCACAATTTTAATAAACCCAAGACAAAAGTGGCCAACGTTAAGGAAAACCTAATTTGATTGGTGTAACGTAAATTAATAATAAGAAAGGCTTAAGTATAGACGGCACTTAACAAAGCTAATGATTTATGGAATATTTGTACAACCGAACCTATATCAGATACATACCCACTTTCTGCAATAATTTAGTCTTGTATTCAACCTCAGATGAAGCCATTGTGTGGTGAAACATGTGTAAACATTGTAAAAGTAATAATTTCAAACTGTTTTATTATTACATTTAATATACAATTTTCCTTAGTTTTTCAGCTCGTTGCCTCGTTAACATCATTATCACACTCAAGAGTTCAAAACTTTTGAAATCTGTAGCAATTAATAATCTACATATTTCTGGTAATATTTTCTAAAAATAAATAACAGACGCTGTAAAGAATGTATGGTTTTTTTTCAGTATACGTGTTTGTACAGAGTGTCATCAATTCTTTGGGTGAATCTGGCAAGGGCGGATCCAGAAGCTCCATAAAGATGGGGGTCTCTTGACACACGTGTTAAAAATATCTAATATAAGAAATACCAGAAATATACAAAATAATTAAAAATAAATTATACATCGGTAACACCTACAAGGTATATAAATAGAAATAAAATCATTTGTTCATACAAATTAATAGAAACCTCAAAACAAAACCTAAATCTACCTGAATTAAGAAATAGATAGGTATATATATACATTTAAAATTTAAACAAATGTGGAAATGTGATCATGATTAACGACCTATTAAACAAAAATTTATCTAAGGACCCGTAACTAGTAACCCAATCCCTATCTAATATAAGGGGCTGTTCATAAAATACGTAACGCCGCTAAGGAGGAGGGGGTCCATCATAAAGTCATAAAATGTCACATGGGGGGAGGCATCGATCTCATACGTCACGTGACATTAATTTTTGTTAATTTGAGAATTTTTTAATTATTGTTAATAATTATAAAGTAATATAGAGAAAATAACATTATTAAATTAGTAAAAAAACATTTTTGAGGGAGTTGCTATCTACCCTGTCACGTGACGTTCAATTGGGGAGGCACTAGATGCTATGGATTGTAACAGAAGGGGGAGGGGAGTTCAAAATAGCTGAAAATATCGTCACGCGTTTTACGGGCTGCCCCTTTTTTGTCAGTTGGCAAAAAAATAAACATAATTTTTCAACCTCAAAACTTAATATCATGATTACCAACTATCAAATATTTAATAAATGATGTTATTAACATAAAAAAACCTCACCCTCATCAGTCTGCTTGTATGGTAAGAAGAAAAATATATCTGTTATATTACGATGAATTCTAACAACCTATGTTTTGATTTTGCAAAACGATTCATAACATTTTCCATGTCAATATTTAAATCAAAATGTATATGAAGTAATAATAATCCCAAAAGTTTTTCTTGTTTCATTCGATTTATCAACCAAGCAAATACAAGCTTTGAGCTGAGCTTTACTTTAAAATTAATTTATACCATTAGATAATCGAAACAGTGCAGAGAAATTTCCAGAAATATTTCTAAGAAAATTTCCGAACATAATTTTGTTTCCAAGCTAAATTCGTAATCTACTGGTGTGAAGCTTTCCACTGATACCAAATACATAGCAATTTAACACAAAACTAATGAAATTATCTGATATGTGGTTTTGAACGATAAAAACTGGGACAACTCTTATCACAGGTTTTTGCTTAACTTTAGTTGTTTGTACTGGAATTGTTAATATTGTTGCATTCCGACAACAATCAGTATCTAACATTTAAAATTGTCATTTTTAGTTATTTTGAATTATCTGTAAAATTGTAATATGTAAAAGTAAACTTGTCTGATTTGAAACTTGACAGAAACGTCACTTTTGGCATGCCAAATTCAAAATATTGCGTGAATAATGCTAGGAATCTTTCCAGGAATATTGCCTAGCCCAGGAATTTTTCTGGAAATATTCCCGGGAAAATGTCCTTAATGCATATTGAAAATTTCCGGAATATTTCCATTTTGGCAATGTTCCGAGTGGAAAATTTCCCGTTGCCCATCTCTGATTAAAGGTATTTATATTTTCGAAACAAGATCTATGTGAATAGTTACATTTTCGAGAAACAATATCATTACCATCCTCAATAAGATTTCTTTGACTACCCAGGGTGGGACACAATTGTCCCCATTGCTCCCCTGGATCCGCGTTTGGAATCTGAGTTAATAAAGTTGATATAACCCAATTTACCTCCTTTCAAATATATTTCTTAGAGTTACAAGCCCTCAAAAAAATTAAAAAGGGTTCTTTGATGTATCTCTAAGCAAGATATTTAAAAAATTCTATCATTTCGGAACTTTATAAATTATATAATGATAAAACAAATCCCTTTTAGACCACTTCTATATTTTCAAAGAGGCTTTTTCTATCAGAAAAAATCTTCATACAAAATGCAAAAAAGTAACAAAAGGGTGTTAATGAAAGTTGTTAAAAAAGTCAGCCAAAGATATGAAAAAAAGTTTCTACAGAGATGTGTTCCGGAATGTTTCGTTTCTGAGATACTAAAAAAAATGCGTGTTTTTTAAAAATATCTCCCTTGTAAAAGATGTACACTATATGTGCCTCTATCTGATAAGTATTTGACAGCTAAATCAACAATCAAATAGTCATGAAAAACTGTATGTCTCACGTCTAATGTCAGAAGTTTTATACAGAGTGGTGTTGATCTATTGCTGACAAAATAAATGTTGTAGACATTTTTATACAATGTGGGTGAATTGCACAGAATCAGAAAGAGTTCTGTACCAAGTTTAATCGACGTTTGCACCCAGTTGTACAACAATTCAGCGGTAGGTGCGAAAATATGGTGCCAGAGGAAATTTAGAAAACTTAAAACCACCAGTTAGAAGAAAACGCATTAGAACAGAAGATAACGTCCATAGAGTAAAACACTATTCTTAATCATAACAGTCAATGTGTACGATGGTTATTGCAACAAGTGGGAGTTATTAGGTTCATAAGATTTTAAAAAAGGATCTGCAGTTTCAAACATACAACTGGCAACAACTTTATGAGAATGATTGCTGTCTGCGGGTGGAGTTTTACAGTTATATTTTGAATAAGTAACTAAATTTTTTCAACAATTTAGTCATGATTGACGAATCGCATTTTTTTATGGATAATACAGACAATACATAAAATGAACGATATTAGGCACCAAATAACCCTCAAATTATTCGGCAGCAACCACTGCGTTCCTTGAAACTATTTGCTGCGGAATTTGTTCAGTATGAATCATTGGATCATATTTTTTTGAAGACGGCAACGGAAAGGCGGTTAGTATCAATGCATAACGCTTTGTTGAGATGATTCAAACCTTTGTCAAGAATACCATTAATCAATTAACTTTACCAGTGGATATTTGATGGTTTCAACAGGATACTGCTAGACCACATACGTCAAACCTAACCATAAATATTCTGAGGTAAATGTTTCCTGGTTGGTTGATTTCACAAAGTGGTTACCCATTTTGGCCCGCATGTTCCCTCGATTTGTCTGCACCGGATTATTTTCTTTAGAGTTACTTAAAATTGAAAGTGTACAGTAACCATCCCGAAACATTACAACAATTAAAAATCGCAATGCAGACCATTTAGCCCATTAATGGCTAAAGGTGCGTAAACGCAACTTTTTAAATTAATTTTTTTTCGAGATGGAGATTAATATTTTACAGTTCTAGTTTTACAGTAATATATTATCAACAGTTCAGAGAGTGGACCAATATTTTTGTTTTCTTAAAAATATTACTTTTTCATCTATTTAAAACTTTTTTTGAATATACCATAATTTGACTGTATGGAAATGTGCATACATTTCCATAAAATTATTTTTTTGCTTTAGTAATAATTATAAATAATTATAAATAATTTTTTTATGCTAAACATAAATAAGATACATCCATTTTGATAACTATATATTTGTTTTAACTCATATTTTGAAAATAACGTTCATAATACCATCTATATATAGTGGATGCGTATACGCACCTTTGGCCAATAACAGTTAACATTTTTATTTACTACACTGCAAGTATGGACAAGTCTAAAATCTCGGTATGTAAATCAGTCGATCATTAATGGTGTTTTAGTTCACTTCGGTGTTATAAAAGTGTGAGTTTATATTTGTTTACTGTGCAAATTTTTATCGGACTGAAAAGTTTCTTGTGATGCTACTTATTTTCGATATATGTATTGTCAAAATGAGGTAAGATATAATTTTCGAGTGTATAGTTTAGTAGTGAAATTTTATTTATATTATTACAGTCAATTGTCAAAATGGGAAAATAACAGGGCACTAACCACTAAAGAATTGTTTGCTCTGTTAGAAGAGGACTCAGACTGCCATAATGCTGATTCGATTGACATTGTTTATGTGCCGCCGGAAACAGACGAAGTTACCGATGTGGAAGATATTGATGAAAATATTATTGGAGAAGAAAGAATGGAGACAGATATTGCAGGAACGTATGAAATACAACCGAATATAGATAGGGATGATTTGGAGGATGCCATTCCTTTGAGCGAAATAGCAAAACGTGCCAAGATAGAGTCCCAAAAACCGACAAAGCTCAAATCGAGTATTGTCCCACATTGGATAAAAACAGATACACCTACTTATTCAACTTTCCCTCAACATGGTTCCAATCGATATTTAGAGAATATAAAAGCAGAACATAACGGCAAGTCACCTTATGAGGTTTTTTGCTATTCTTTGATAAGGAGGTAATTGATAAAATTTTATATTTTACAAATATTTATGCATCTCAAAAAAAACCACCACGATTTTGAAATCAACGAATCAGACTTGAAGAAATTTATTGGTATACTTATTTTATCTGGGTATCACACTCTGCCACAGACTGATATGTACTGGTCGAAGGATGAAGATAAAGAGGTGCGTATTGTAAGAGAAAGCATGAGCCGAAATAAATTTAGATCAATAAAGCAAACATTCATTTGTCGGATAACGCTATGTTAGACAAGAATGATAAATCTTTAAAAATTGACACCTATTTTTTATATTATAAACAAAAAATATATACAATTTGGGATTTTGCAGAAAATCTTTCGATTAATGAGGAAATGGCACCCTATTTTCGACGACATTCCTACAAAATGTTTATTCGAGGAAAACCAGTTAGATTCAGCTTTAAGCTATGGTGTCTATGTTCTGATACTGGTTACTTATTCATGTTTATTCCGTATGGTGGAAAAGTAGAAAAAACCGACCATACTGTAGCATTAGGAACGAGGGTTGTTTTGGAGCTCCTATCAGTGGTTGAAAATCCACAGCAACATGAAGTTTTTTCGATAACTTTTTCACTTCATATTATCTTTTTGGCAGTTTGAAAGAAAAAGGATTTTTTGCAACGGAAATAGTAGGGAAAATCGCACTGCTAAATGCCCCCTTGAAGATAACAAAACTATGTTCTCATACTTGTGCGTTCGATCCCAACTTAGAAGTTCTAGTGGCACGATGGAATGACAATTCTGTAGTTACCTTGATGACAAATGTGCGTGAAGTTCTACCCCTTGCGCATGCTAAATGCTACAATCGAAAAGAGCATAAAGAGGTTCTCCTTCCCCAGCCAAATGTAATACACCATTATAGCAAATACATGGGTGGAGTGAACCTTCATGATAATGGTATTGCCAACTACTGTATTGAAATAAGAGGTAAGAAGTGGTGGTGGCCGTTGTTTACTAATGTGATTGACAGTATGGTGGTAAATAGCTGGAAAATTTATAATATTGCAAATGATTCCAAAATTTCTCAACTAGAGTTTCGTTCGCAATTGGCAATTACCTTACTGAAATTTAGCGGTCAAGCAGAAAATACTGATGCTGCTCTGGATACTGCAGTATCCAACTCAACATACGGAAGACCTTCTAAATCTGCTCTACCTGATGATATAAGATTTGACAATATTGGCCATATTATAATAAAAGACGTTGATAGTTCAAGGAAAAAATGTCAATTTTGCAAAAGTAATATCATTTATCTATGTAAGAAGTGCAAAGTGCATTTGCATCCAGATTGCTTTGAGAATTTTCACAAGAAAAAATAATTTATTTTGTTCATTTGATTTTTTTATTTAATAATTAAAATGACTGTATTCGGCCAAAGGTGTGTATACGCACCTAAGTGTCTTTCTTCAAAATTAAATATGTTTTTTTATGAATGCTAAATTAGTCTTAGTTTATGTATTTTAAGCGTACTTTAATAAAAATATCTTTAAAATCTCACTTTTTTATTATCTTGACAGTTAATGGGTTAAATAATATTATTTTTAAAACTTAAAGTTTTTTATAAAACTTACACGTTTCTAGTTTAATTTAAGACTAAATATAATATTCTGTTATTCTATTTCCTTTACATACACCATTAAAATAGGGGCACTTTTAAGTTTACACCTTTTAAATAGCTATCTACTTAAACAATTTTCGTTAACGCCCTGTAGTGGATGTCAAAATGTTGTGCGTGGGAATGGTCTTTTTAATGTCCACTGCCCATTCTCCCTATGATAATAAGTACAGTCCACGTAAATGTTCCAGACTAACTATAAAAATAAAAATAATATTTGGTTTACTGAAAATGCCACATTTTACTTGTTATATTTTTTACATTTCACAAATGAATATGTTATATCCAATACCTTTCAAATTTACCAGTGATTCCAAGCGGTTCATTCTAAAGGAAAATACGCTAATCCCTATTTACACAAAATTATATTACTTTGCCTACTAGATAATTATGGTAATTTATTATGATTAAATCGAAGAATCTGCCTAAGACCATTACGAGACAAAACTGGACTAGACCTGAATAGCGTCATAAATTGATGTTAAGGTCAGCCTTGCCATTATGTCAAAATCGTTAAATGCATAGAGCAGAGAGATTGCAACATATTTTGTTTGTTTATTTGCTATAATGTCAAGAGATGGGATGATTTGCTTATACAAGGTATCATAATAATGTAATAATCTGATGTCATACCAAGCTCTTAGGTGTGTAGATTGCTTTTCAACTTTAAACGCTGCATATACAAGCTTTTTTTTAATATGATTTGTGAAGCATGTTTAATAAGAATTCAAGTTGTTTGTTTGGCAGGTTGAGGTTACACAGGAGAAATAAGTAATAAAATGTGTAAGGAATGAAATGGAAATATAATAACGACAACATTTTTTTATTTGCTAATTATTATTTTATAACTTTTACAAGAAAATTATCACAGATAATATATACCATGTGTACCAAATTCGATGCTCACCACTCGGAAACAACAAGAGCTACACGGTAGGTTAAATGGGATATGTTTTAGCAAATTGTATGCTGATTCCAAATTCGTTAAGAAATCACGGCTAACTGTAACCGTTTTTGGGATTTTCAAAAAAAGAAAATCGAAAATTTGGTGATTTCTCTGTTTGGCTGTAGCCAAGTAATCCTTGGTCAGACAGGTTTTAGATTTTTACATTATTATGACACTTTTTGGATACTAATATTTCAGTGTAGAAACGAATTTCGATATTCTTTTGTTTTCGAGATATCCGAGGTAACTTTTTGTTTTTCTTGTGGCAGCAATACTGCAGTTTTCGTTTTTCTGACTGCGCTTGTAAAGTGCTTTCAAATGATGTATCACACGCCGAGCAAAAATTGTTTTTCAAGGGATTAATTTAAGAGAAGTTTTCCATTGCTTAACAAAACAAAATAGTAGCCATGGCATATCAAAAATTATTTTGATTTCATGGATATCTAATAAAATATAAAAAATAAAATAATAACA
The DNA here is from genome assembly GCA_029963845.1 of Rhamnusium bicolor. NCBI lineage: Eukaryota > Metazoa > Arthropoda > Insecta > Coleoptera > Cerambycidae > Rhamnusium > Rhamnusium bicolor. Next base: position 124,636 of record JANEYF010004218.1, read on the forward strand.
GTTTGACATTTTAAATAATTTTAATTTTCTTGAAAAACTAACATAATGATATGAAGGAAATTTTTTAATAACAGCAAATTAACATAATCGAAACTATAGTAAAGTAAGAAGATTTAATAAAATTGTTCAAAATGGCATCCATTTAACTGAATACATTTTTGGCATCTACGCCTAACTAAGCTGATTACTCTTCTGAGAGTATTGACATTTATTGTGCCGAAAAGATCCCTAACTTTGTCTTATAAAATATCGTTAGTTTCCGGGCTCTCAAAATCATACACGTCATTTTTCATCGTACCCCATAAATAAAAATCAGGAGGGGTTAAATCAGGTAAGCGGGGGAGGCCACAGTACTGGTTATCTATTTGAAATTATGCAGTTACCAAAATTTTCCTGCAATATCCGTCAAACATTACTAGTATTATGTGCAGGACAGCCATCTTGTTGGAACCACAATTCGTTTATTTCTTGTTCTGTAAAAAGCTATCTTATCTCGGATAAAACTTGATTTTCCAGGAGTTCACGATAGGCTGCTCCCATTAAATTGTTGTGAAAAATGAATGGACCAATTAAATAGCTATCTAAAAATAGTAATTAAGGAAAGGGTTATAGGAAGGTCATAGGAGTAGAATAGGAAGAGATTCTCCCAAATTATACTAAAAATATATATTTTAGTATAATTTGGGAGGAATCATGTTCAGCTCATTGCTGTACGTAAGAACAATACTATTTTTTACTATTTTCTGCTACTTCATTGCTATTTTTTAGGATTTTTGATAAATATATGAATGATCGAGATTAACAGATTCTGAATTTGGATTCAGTGCATCAAAATGCATAAGAAACATACTTGATCTAGTTCAATAAAATTTTCTTCACTTACATAATTGCAATTTTTCATAATTTTTAGACATTTTCAACGTTTTTCGCAATTTACTCAAAATTTTGAGGGTATACGGACCAAACGGACGTCGGATTTGGATTCAGCGCATCAAAATACATATAGATAGATAGGCCTGGTCAAATGTACAGACCACTTTTTTTGTGTGCCGGTGGTTTACAATAATGCCACCACTACTATTTAGTCAACTAACAGTAATGCTTATTATTTTTTTAAACCACAGCCTACTAAATTTTCTGAAAATTATGTGTGAATTTGGTCGTTTTTAGAAAAACACTTTTCAAATTTTACTAATTACTAACTACTTTGCATGCAAGAATGCCCTTGATGAAGAGGACTACTTTGTTTAAATTTTGAACACTTTATTGACGATTTTATGATAAATAAAACCTTAATAATCGACTAAAAATTGATATTTTTTGGAAAATTGTACAAATAAAGCAATTTACAGTAGATTATAAGTACATAGATGAATAATTAGTCGCCGTCTGAATAAGCAAATTCCTTGTATCTGGCTTTACAAAAACTTTTTGTTTTTCCATGGCCTACTATTTTGTTTTGTTAAACAATGGATAACTTTTCTTAAATTGGTCCCTTGAAAAACAATTATTCCTCGGCATACAAGAGACTATCGAGCATTCATTTCTAGACCAAAATATTAGTCTCTAAAAAGTGGCCTAATAATGTAAAAATCTAAAACCTGTGTGATCAAGAATTACCTACTTGGCCATAGCCAAAAGGAGAAATCACAAATTTTCTTTGGTTTGGAAAATATCAAAAACAGTTTCAGTTAGACGTGATTTCTTAACGGATTTGTAATCGGCATAAGATTTGCTAAAACTTATCCCATTTAACCGAACTTGTAGCTCTTACCGTTTTCGAGATTCCAAAAAAAGACAACGTGCACACTAAGTTCAGTGTTACTGATTCAATAATGTTATTTTTAGTTATAATTATTCGGCTCAATAAAGTCAGAAATAAATAAAACAATAAATAAAGCAAAACTACTCACCAATACAACAATCACCTCAAAACTTTAAAGCATTCACAGACATATGTGCTTCTGCATCATTGCGTCGTCAGTGTGACTTTTTCAAAACCACGAAAGTAACTGGGAATCTTGGTAGTAGCTTAGCCATTGATATTTAGATAGATAGAAATATTTTATTTCCCCACAGTATGTACATACACATAATATACAATAACAATAACAAATTAAATTTTACAATTATGAAAAAAATATATATAATAATATGTTGCATACTAACAGCTATTAAAGTTCCTACTCAGTGGAGGTATACTAAACTACTACTACATGGATTCGCAGAAAGTTGGCGACTTATCGGTGGTACTCTCCCTTCTTTCCCCAGCTATACAGTATGTAAGCATTTCTGCAAACGCATGTAACACCTATAACTTTAGCACTTTATTTGTTGAAATTAAAAATATGATGACCAATTCACTGACCAACACAACATAACTACTGTTTTTATAATGTTAATACCTCCCTATTAACTGAAAAAATATCCAACAAATCCTAATACGTATCATTTTGGTGTGAATACAATATACCCTATTATTTGGCCATGCGCAATGGGGGCTACCGTTTTCAGGCTCACCGGTTGGCGCCACTGGCGAGTAAGGTAGCTCTCAAAAGTTATTGTTAGGTGCGGAACAAGTATATAGGGTTATATTATAATTATTTTCTACACCAGTAAATAAAAAAAAATTGTTAATTATGCCTCAGTGTTGTGCAGTTCCATTTTGTTCGGAAACAAAAAACGGATATATGTTTCCGAGAGCAAAAACTCGCTTAAAACAGTAGTTGGTAGCGATTTACAAGGAAAACTTTACCCCTTCGAACCATTCGCGCGTTTATAAGAAACATTTTAATCCTGACGATTATTGTACCAAAAACGCCTACTACAGAAAATCGTAAGTAATAATAATTATTATGTACATTCGTTGTTTTCATCATGCTCATGCTTGATATAACCTAACTTTAATTATATAAGACACCTGTAACAGGTACAATAATTTTCCTACTAAACAAGTAAATAACTACTTTCCCCTTCTGCTATCATTGTTTAAATGTTTTTCAGTTAATTTTTATAAAAATCATGAAAACCCCACGTTAAAAAGCCATAATAAACATAAACGTTCAGTGACATTTATCTTACCTTACACTAGCGCCTCTCGTGGTGAATTCAAGCGCGGTAGCCCTCATTGTTGCGAGCAGTTTTTTATATAGAAAATGTACACACGGCGAAAACGAGTATGACAGGTAGTCAGTTGAGCCGAGTTATTGTCTATGAATAATATATGGTTTGGTGGTCTTAAAAAGTGTAGTTTTATTTCACAGTCAAATTACTGGTGAAAAGTGAATATATCACAAGAGGCGACGAGGATGGGACATTTTCAGTATCAGTCTTGTTTTGACCTTTCAAGTGCCCAATTGTGTTTGTTAGAAATTGTTTTCTTTTGTTTATATAACTCTGTTACGACAAAAATGTCCAGTCAAATGCGAAGAAGTTGCAAAACATCCCCTGAGAAGTTTTGTTATATTTGTGGAGAATTCCTTGTGAAGTCATACATTTTGGAGTTTTAATCGGAGATCAAGAAAAGGAATGTTTTGTTGTTTGTTGTGTAAGTTGTTGCGTGTCACTAGTGCAGTGGATGAAAGGGAAAAGAAAAAGCATGTCTTTTGCGGTTCCAATGGTATAGCGAGAACCCACCAATCATTTCGATGATTGCTATTTTTATGTAATAAGAATTGAGGGATATTCCAAGAAAAGAAAAACAAAAAATCAAATACCCGAATTTTCCATCAACCCTAAGACCTGTTCCTCACAATGCAACAGACTTACCAGTGCCAACTGCGCCTTTAGGTTAGCAAAATATTGTTTTAGGAGGTAATGGAAACAGTAACGACTTTTCAGACAGCCCAGACCAGTGTGCTGATCCTTTGTATATTCCAGAAAGTGACTCTCACTTAATTGCTCATAATAAATTGAATGATTTGGTACATGACCTAGAGCTGTCGAAACAACAAGCAGAACTTCTTGGTTCCCGACTTAAGGAGTGAAACTTACTGGCTAATGATTACGACTTTTAGAAAAAGAAATGCAACATTTTCCCCAATTAAGTTGCGCCAAACTTAAAGAAGGCATTTTTACTGGTTCTCAAATTAGAAGATTGCTTGACGATGTAGGTTTTAAAGGAGCACCCAACAGACAGGAACTCAGAGCTTGGAACTTATTTGTAAGCGTAGGCAGGGGATTTTTAGGGAACAGTAAGGATGAGAAGTACAAGCAACTGGTAAGCGAACTTTTAGATTCGTACCAAACAGACGTTTGGTTGCTGTAAGCTATGTAAGCCTAATATATGTCATATATATCGTTTAATATATAGCAATAAATAGATTAGTAAAATTGACAATATTGTTATTCCTACCCACATGTTTTATTAATGTAACAAGGAAACGTTACGTGTACGACTTTTTGGTTGTCAATTCTGTAATCAGAAGACTTTATTCCAGTGGAATATGCTATTTACGTACATATTACAATGAGAATATATTTTTTGTCCGCCACTGATTAGACTTCAGATGAATAAACTATTAGGTAGACACATAACAAGGCTGTAAATGTAGTAATATTTACTAATCAAAAAAATGTTTTGGTAGTCGTTCAATCTCATTGGTCACTGCTATTATTTGAGTCGGGTTGATTCGTGCGAGCTCGGAGATATTGACAGTTGACATTTTCTCGTTTATGGAGCTTGGTGAAAGGTCGTTTGTTTCGTAATTTTTACTGCTTTTAGTTGTTTTTTTTTGGATTTTTTGATTGTGTTTCAACTTTAAAATGACTAGAATGTGCTTTATATGTGGGAAAAAGTACGTCACGGTCGAGGACATGCCCTGTTATTACATCAGTAAGTAAATAAATCAAATGAGTGTAGTTTGAGGTTTATTCTGAGAGTAATTAAAATATTCTTTTGATTTCAACAGGGTTCCTAAGAATTTTCAGACCAAGCGAAAATGGTTGAGTATCAAGGGCATTAATATTTATGGGACAAGTGATTTGAGTATTTATACTTATATTTGTTCAAGTCGTTTCTAGCTTGAAGATTTTTTATATAACTCCTTCTGGCAGAAGGTGTTTAAAAAAAGGAGCAGTTCCACAAAGACCTACTGCAGAAGTGTTACAAGAACTTGAACCAGACACGTCAGGACAAAGGTAAGCAAAATAATAAATTAAATTGAGATCAATATTTTGCGAAAGAAAATAAATAATATTCTTGGTATATAGACCCCTTCTAACATCCCCGACACTGGCTCAACGGGCAAGCACAACAATAATGCTCTCTTCCCTCTCCCTTCTCGCCTGTAAACTGTTTGTATATGCTTATTACAAACAAGTATATGGGCATTTAGATTCCGTTACTTATCTACATCTATTTTATTCATCTAAGGATTAGACAGACATTGGTGTTAAGTAAAAAAAAATTTATGAAAGGAATGTTTAGTTTAATCACTGTCATATGGTAGATGTAATTTTTATCGGATATTTAATACGAGAAAATTTAATAAAACTGGTTCCAAGTCCGTGCTAAAAAAGTATAAAATACCCCCGTTAAAACAAAATTGTATACATTTTTTTCAAATGTGCTATGAAAAGCAGAGAAGCCATACGAAAAATCTAGAAAAAGATAGAACGGAAAAAAATTGTTAAGAGATGATACTCATTTTAAATCCCAGCATATAACCATCAAATTGTGGCAAAAGAGTTAGATTTGTGAAGAGGTTAATGTTCGAGAACATCAGGAAAGAGGGATCGACTTTGGTGGAACCAATTTTTCTTATATGATATTGAACCAAGGATGTCGAAAAAGTTATGAGAAATCGGGAGGTAGTGATAAATTCCAGAGACGACTTTAACGTAAATATAACATTATATTGCAAGCATCTAATGAAACATTCCCAAACAATATGAAATAATAAAATAGTCTTATACACTATGCAATGAATCTGTTTTCTTTATAAAAATTAGAACAAAAAATTAAAAGTTTTTATCAGGTAAATGGATGGCTTACAGCTGTAAAAAATAATTACTTACTGACCGACGAGGCAGGTTATTATCGAGTGTCCAAAGCAATTCATAGATAGATATAGGCGGATCGCGTTTCTTGGCTCACGTCTACACCCTCTGTCCCATGTTGAAATTGAATATACCAATGACTTCAAATTGATTGGAATACACTCTGAATACGCAGTATTTATAAAATGTTTATTAGATTAATATATAGATACGTAAAGAGTGCGTAATTAGAGACAATAAGATGTCTCGTTAAATTTTTGCAAAAATATATTAGAGCAATAGTAAGTTAGGCCAAAAACGTAAAAATATTTAACACACGGAAGTTTAAACAAAAAAATTTCTGAACGAAATACTCAGATTAGGTGGAAGAGCAAAGTTTTAGTGGGTGCATTAACATTAGTATTATACTTTTATTCTGAACCCTGTGTATTATTTACATTCACAAATACGTTCAGCCCACTTGGTATTATATTTGGATGGTACCGAACTCGCCAAAATAACAAGGTAAAAAAATGACATTGTGCCATATATGCATGAACATATTTACGCGGTGACACTTTATTTAGTAACCCTGCAATTTCTGTTTGTATTAAAACTTTTTAAAATCCCCCTGGACTGGGGGTGGGGTTTTTTTTTTGGGGGGAATTTTTTTAAAAAAAAAAAAAAAAAATAGTGTCAACCCTGCAATTGTGTCATTTATAGCTACCTCCCGATCTTCTTAAAGTAAATGTTAACCAAAATCCGATTCATGTAAGTCATTGATGATTCTAAAATTGTTTAAACTAAATCAATCAATACTTTTATTAGTTTCATCATATCTATAATGGATTTCAAGCAAAATAGAAAAAAACATATGGGTCACTCCACGATAGATCAACCGTAAAAAGTAAAATGTTAGAAGCTGATCTCTCGGATTTTGTAAATAAAATAAAATGAGTAAATTACCACAAGCATACATTTAAAAAGAAATAAACCAAATTCAAATTTAAAAGGCAGATTTGTAAGCACAGCACTGTATTATTCAGAATAAAACCCAAGCAAGAGGGCTGATCCCGACTTTTATTGCTTTATCCTCTTCTGTCCAGCAAGACTAACTTACTGACCAGCAGCGTCGCTTTCACAGGGAGGTTTACGTAAATAAAGAACTGCCTTAACAGTAATCGTTAACCTTTTAGCTTTTAACCTTTCTACAAATATTTGTTTTTTTCTGAGGAATTCAGTTAAATTAAGACGGTCATGTCTAGGTATTTTCAGGGCTCTTGCGTTGCAATAATAGAAATATAAACAAAATACATATGAAAATATTAGTGAGTGAAGTTTCGAAAAATACACCAAATACCAAGTTATGAGTGCAAAATATTTTAGTTTAATATATTTATTTAGATAGTAATTATTTATGTAGACGCCACCGTCATTGGCAATGTCGGTGGGAGAAGTTGTGTGTCCTCATTTTTTTTACAAGTGTAACTCTCGCCTCTGCAGCTTCGACTTTGGATTTAGGATTTGTCTAATTTCTGTAGTGTTTATTATTGTACTCTGGTTCAATTAAGATATAAATAAAGATGGTGACCAGCCACAAGTGGTATTTCATACCGTAGGATACTTTTTCATGTCCTTGTTTTTTTCATGTCTTATGGAATCTATTCAAATACGGTAATACGGTAGGTACCTTATACAACTATTTAATAAATGCCAGTAAAATTCTTAAGCAACAAAAGCGGCGCTATTTAAAATATGCAACTATCACATACACTGTCAATATAAGACATTATTTAAATTATGTTTGTATCCAGTATTTAAGGGCTCGAAAAAACAAATAGTAGATATTACCTGAATAACTCAAACGCATGAAAATTATATACTATCGCAGTCAGATTGTTATGCTTGTTTCGCGTGGAGAACGATGGACTATGTAATAAAAAGTGTTCTGGAATGTTTTCCTCATTTGTTTGTTGAATATCTCGAAAAGTGGTAGTGGTAAACGTGCGCGCATATGCTTGTTAGACACAAAGCCTTGGAAATTCAGTTGCAATGGAGCGTTTCAACGGTGAACAACGCGCGATGTGTATCAGGAGCTTTTACGAGAACCGTCGTTCTCTCATATCAGTTCGTCGCCTGTATCCAGCGCACTACCACCTTCATGACATTAATCAAGCTTCTTCAGCAAAATTAATCAAATCGTGGGTGACTAAATTTGAAAGAGAAGGCACGGCCATTAATAAAACACCTACGAGTCAGAAGAGCAAGAAGTGTCGAAAACGTCGAGCGTGTTCGTGCGGCAGTAACACGTTCACCTCGTCGTTCTGTACGAAAAGATGCAGCTGCCTTAAATCTTTCGAAAACAACTGTCCACCACATCTTGTCAAAGGACTTGAACTTTCATCCTTATAAGATTCAACTAGTGCAAGCTCTGAAAGTGGAAGATTATCCGATTCGATCCGCATTTGCGCAAGAATAATTGGAATTTGAAAACTTTGATAACATCCTACTCACCGACGAGGCACATTTTCATTTACATGGATATGTAAATAAACAAAATTGTCGGTACTGGTCTATAAAAAACCCTCGAAAGAAGCACCAAAATCCCTTACATTCCCCAAAAGTAACGGTATGGGCAGCATTTCATGCATCTGGCATAATTGGCCCTTACTTTTTTTGAGAATGCAAACGGTGTTGCACTTACCGTTAATTTTCTGCGATATTGCGATATGTTAAAAAAATTTTTGGAACCAGAACTTTAAAATTTTGCTGGATATAATGGGGACACACGGTTTCAGCAGTATGGGGCTACAGCCCATACTGCAAATGCATCAATGGAAGCCGTTAGAACCATGTTCCCTGGAAAAGTGATTTCTAAGCGAGGGAACATTAATTGGCCGCCCAGAAGTCCCGATTTAACGCCGATGGATTTCTTCCTGTGGGGTTTTTTGAAATCTAAGGTGTACACTGATGCTCCTAGGATTTTGCTACAATTAAAAGCCAGAATACGCGAAGAAATTCAGATAATTGAATCACCGTTATGTCAACGAGTTATCGCAAATTTTAGGTCCCGCCTTGAAGAGGTACAGCAGCGTGGAGGAAGGCACCATGACGATGTTATTTTTCATACATAATTTTCCCTGGATCGTACATTCAAATAAAAAATAGTTTATGTAAATAGATGTTTTAATAACCGAGTTAAATTCACCCAAAAAGAGGAAAACATTCTATTTGTCAAAATATTGGCAAGTGACCCCACTTATTATAGGTCCATTTACGTCTTTGCAACATCATCGTATTTTTGAAATCCTCACTTTCATGAAGTTTTCTTGCAGGAGACATCTTGTTCTAACCACCAATATATTTCTATCACAAATACTAAAGTTGTGGAAATGTGGTCCAATAAAAAAATAGTCAGTAATTTCGACTCACACATTAACGGAAAATTGATGTTGATAGCGGATCTCAGTTATTGTGTGTGGTTTCTCTTCGGCTCATAAGGGATCATTGCGAAATTTTCTTATATCTTCCAGAAAAGTTAGCTGCATCAATCATCAGTAAAGAGGATTTGAGGATTTTCTCTCCTACCCTTTGATTAATTGTAAGCCGTTGACAGAAAACAAGATTGTCGAAAATATCTTTTTGAGATTTTTGGAAAGAATCTAAATTTGTTTCGAAATTCAACGCCCTTATCTTAAAAAATAAGCGATATGGGTCTTACGTGTACATAAACTTTTATCTTAGAATAAGCCAAGGAACCGCCCATTAAAATTTTTGGCAATCAGTTGTGAACATCCTGTATATCATTTATTTTAAATTGTTTAAATGAATCGTTGTATAAATTAATCATATTCATACATATTTTCACATATATTGAAAACCAACAATTTTGTTTTGAATTGTTAACAGACTACAATACCCCATATAATTAATAGCAGAAGCACACCCAATATTGATAGACAATTTTTAAAATCTATCAACAAAGTTATTGTTTAGATATCCCTTTTCAATTTAAATTCTTCTTTTTGGAAAATCTCTCTATGATTGTCTTTCTGTATCCCCTCTCGCAATTTCGAGGTCGGCGCTCCTGCTCCCTCATTTCTATCTAAGTATCTATCTTCTATCTTTCTCATTTTCCACGTGTTCCAAGTGAAATCTTTCCCTGAAACACTCTTAAATTATACATGAATTGCACGCGATCTTGGTTAGTATTGTGTACCCTCCAAGAAATAGAATTTTAATAATTCTATTCATTTCAAAAGGACGAATGTTTACATACAAAATGAGGGGATATAGAACTGAACCGAAACACATACCATTATGAAAAAGCCGGATAAATATCAGATATAGACATAGAAGAAATGAAAAAAATGTACTTTAAAAGATTATGAAGGTATGAAATATATATTTTACCTTTGGCTATAGCTTTAAGGTGAATTCGGTCAGTTCATTTCACATTGTCTGTTGATTCTGCAGTGGAGTTATTCAGTTTTTTTGCAATAATTCAGTTATACATTTTTCGACAAATAGCAGGACTTTCCACTAAATATTATATTCCTTCTAAAAGGATCCATATTCCATAGCTATTAAAATATTAACTTCGAAATCTTTTGTTCTATCATTATGGTTATTTACTTATTAAATTATTAGCAAGTTATATATTAACAACAGGAACATGCAAGAATAATTTAGGAAATAATTACTTTTAAGTCGTATAATTATTAATAAAACTACTATTAATTAATTAATTGTAGAACATAGGCACCCGGAGGGGGAGAAAGACAGGGCAGTTGCCCCCCGCCCTGGCAAATCTGATTTTCGTTTTTACTATGCCGTTAAATTTTTACAAAGCTCATATCGCCTCATCTCCATTCGTCCCCACAGAATGTATACGCGTGTGCAAATACATAACATGTACCCGTGTAGTAGGTGGGACGGTCGCATGTCGCATCGGAACTGTCGTTAGCAATTGAATGCTGCTCACAAGAATATAATTATACTACACGTTAAATTATCGTTTTAACCGTGAAAAAAACTATGAGCGCCTAGACCCTAGAAATTTATTTTCTGTAAGTATAATAACAAATATACAAAGGGTACTCTATTATAAATTTTTTTTTTAAATTTTACTTTAGTCAAAACTGCAAGCAATGGATATACAAAATTATTTTAAAAAACTTTGTTTGCAAGATGAAAATCCGCTGGATTTAAAGATTTCTGATACTGAGAATAGTTTTGTTCATGAAATGGACATAGGAAATTTCTTGAAATGTGCAGCAATTTCCGATAAAATCCGTTTTAAAGTTTTAACGGAGACATGGGTACCGAACATATCATATGACTTTAAAAATGATAGTTCCGGTCCGCACAATTTTAGATATCAATGATTAAAAGATTATCCATGTATTTCATATTAAAATTTGTAGTAATTATTACATTGTTATTTTTTAATGTTGTATGTCAATTATTGTTGTTTGTTTTGACTTTGAATGTTGTATTTATGACTAATCCAATTAAAATTGGAAATAATAGGTTTTATTATTAGATAAGTGTTTTTTTAGTATCTTGTAAATCCGTTGGTCACACTATTAATAAATTACAGATTCTGAGGAAGGCAGGTTATACTGCGGAAACCGGTCAATCTAAATAAAGAACAGTAGTTTTATTTGCCCTACTACCCACTAATTATCTAATTTAATTACAAAAATGTCAATGTCGATAACAAAAAATTATTAAAATATTTGACATGAATTATTTTGGACAGTATCGAACGAGACGCTGATAATTAATTATTTAAAAATTTTAATGAAAAATTTTAATGTACAATATTAAAATTTAATTGAGGTAAGTGAAGAATTAAATAGAATGATTTTTTTAAATCAGGATGATATATACTGGTATAAGAAAGTTATGTGCTGGCCACATCAGATATATTTGTTTATTAACTTATTTTAAATGAGTTTCGTTATACGTATATATCCTTGTAATCTAGCAATAAAGTTTTGCATTACTATAATGGAGTAAGTACATTCCCTAGCCATTCACACCACTAGTAAATACCTACAGTGGATTCTAATTAGAAAAAAAGTTTTGCATCACTCGTCACAGTAACTGCTGATCAATTCTGCAATTTCTTCCCTGATATGGTTTTCTAGTTCTTCCAACGTGTGGGGAGGTATAATTTGATATACCTTACACTTAAGACAACCCCAAAGGGAGAAATCGAGAACAGTTATATCCGGGTATCTTGCTGGCTAAGGTAAATCACCAGATCTTGAAATTACACGTTCAAGAAACCCACATGTTCAAGTGGTCATGGTTTGTCTTGCAGCATAAGTACATACCGTTCAAAATTAACTGACAGGATAATTTTTCTCTGCGAAAAAAAGAGGGTCAATGATTCCCAAAATAGTTACGCCACACCAAATGGTTACTTTCCTCTCGGGTGCAAAGGTTGCAAAGGATTTTCTTCAGCCCAGTATCTAATATTTTGTTGGCTCACGCATCCTTTTAGGTGAAAGTGGGCCTCATCCGAAATTATCAAAGCATTAAAAAATCGATTGCAAAAATTAAATTACACAAATCAGAAAGCATAATGCGGCATTTGAGACAAAATACAAATTATACTATACCATGCGTTACCAATCTTGTGGCAATCCATCTAGACACTACTTCTGTATCAAAATTATAAATTAAATTCTTTTCTTCTTCTCTTTTTGTACTTTTTTTTTTGATTATTTCGGCCTTTGATATCATTATAAAATCTTCCAGAATCTATCAAAATTTTAAAATTCATTAGAAATTAAAACGTTTAAAACTAAACTTAGATATGCCGCTCTAATTGAGTTGAATTGAATGAAAAATTTTTCCATTTACGATTTTCCTTTATTTAGCATTACTAAATCGTTTTATAATTTTTATTTATAAAATTACACTTTTTACTCTTTATTAAATACATTAATTTTTTAAAGCCATTTGTGTTAAGATGGTTCATATATTTTATACATAAGTATATTTTTATATTATATAAAAATTTTTTCTACATAGAAAAGTAGTTGATATTTAGTGGCAAATTAGTTTTAAGTCTCAACCTGCGCTTCAAATGCCACTAGCTCGTTGGCGCGTCGATGTTTGGATTGCCTTGAGCTTGTGTGTTATTACGATCTTAAATTATAGTATAAGATCGAATATACTGAATTAGTCCCGAGGGGTTACAGATCCTACTTGATGTATGAAAAATAAATGACTAGCCAAGGAAATTAAAATATAAATAAATTTATTAATAAAATTACAGCTAGGCAAAAAGAATACAACAATTTTTACATTGTAATACATATGAAATATTGCCTATGGTTCAAAAGTACTTAGATTATCTAATTACTAATAAATTTACTGATGCAATAGAATTTAATAAAAAATTAGCTTTTGAGGCCAGCACAAACTTTTTTATGCTAGTATATAATCCTGATCTAAGAAAATCATTCTATTTAAATCTTCACTTACTTCAATGTTAACAGCATTCTTGTAATGTTTCATTAAAATTTTTAAATAATTAATTTTCAGTTTCATACTGTTAATAATATCACATATTTTAATAATTTCTTCTTATGATATTAACATTTTTGTAACTAAATTAGACATTTCAAATGTCAAACTGCTAAATTTATCCTAACCCCATTTTACGAGGTCAAATGTGTGAAAAATTTCAGTTTACATCAACTTTATTTAAGGACTTAAAAAATTTATATTATTCGCTTGACATAGCAGACATGATTTATGATCTTTCATCAAGAATATATTTTTTTATAAAGACAAATAAAAAAAGTTTGGGTTCCGTGGACCTCCTTTCAACTGGCCAATTTTGCTCATCACCGAATTTATCACTGTCTTTGGCCTTTAGAACATGTGTAACAAATTTTAAAGCTTTATCTCCAAAATTGTGGCTGCTATCACGATACTACAGACATGCAGACAGAGTTTTTCCATAAAGTTGTAATTTTTTATTATAATTTGTCGAGATTCATCCAGAAATGTAATAAAAATTTTTAATTTTTTTTCCCCGAAATTTTACCTTTTTTTTTTCTTTCATTATGTCTCTTCTGGTGGTACCACATTCACCAGGTTTAATGTGTCACCTAAAATGTTATTGAAAATCTTAATTGCCAGATTTTGTTTTGGAGTTCCATTAGTTTTTTAGTCTGGCCCACATAACCACGCACACACACACACACACACACACACACGCATACACACATCCACACTCACACACACGAACCGACAGACATCATCCGGAAAATAGTCAGAATGGATTCAGGAGGTTTCAAAACGTATTTACAAATCTAAAACAATCAATACTTCTGTATTAATTAACAAATGAAGTAATAGACAATTTTATCCGAAACTATTTTCGAGGCAACCAAAAACCAAATGCGCTTTAACAAAAAGTATATACTTCGGCAATACCAAATGAACTTTATTAATTTCTTGACAGAAAAAAGGACTTTTTTAAACTCTGGCTATTTAAAACCATCGAGAAAAAACAATACGACTCACGTTGTAACCCCCTATTCAACAACATTAAATACTAAATATTTGGAATTTGGATATTTCAAGTAGTGGTAGCACGTTCATCAATTCAAGTGGGGAGATTAATATTTGTGTACTAACTTTTAGAATATAATAGTGTCTGGGTGGATGTGTTGTTATTTGTTAATGTTAAATAAAGTTTTATTTGATTGATTGATTTGGTTGCAAACATTTAGGAGCGCCATTTTATCCTATTCTCAAAGTTGTTGACAAATCTGAATTTTGTAAGGGTAGAAGCTCAAGTCTTTATGCAAAATTCGTCGAAGACTTCTGCTTGAAATATTCAATGCTAAAGAATGTTTTTCTGCTCACCGCGTTAGACTTTGTCGAACTGCATCTTTGACCCTTTCAATGTTGTCAGGAGTGTGATTCCCTATAACTAAAAATATAATAATCCGCCATTTTATTTTTTTTGAAAAAATCGGATTTTTTGGTAATTTTTTTTATGTCCAATTGTTTATTTCTTGTTCGCATTGGATTCCTCGGAAAAAACTATATCATGTTAGTTTTTGACCTACGAATTTGTCTTTGAATTGAATTTCATTGTAAGCAAAGAAGAAATACAATAGTTATTTCATTAATCCATTTAGAATTTATTTATGATAATTAAATTCACAACAAAGGATGACTAGATTCCTGGTTATTACAAAAATCTTTCCAATATCACTAACGGAGATTTGACTCTTAATGATGTCACATTTTTCGGGTCCATTGTTTTCTGTTTACATACAGAAAAATTACTAGAACTTTCGTATATAAAGATTTTCTCAAGGACTAAAAATATGTATGTGAATAAATAAACATATTTGTGTCCATTTCAAACACGTTGTTTTTTTTTATTCACAATATTGTTTTACAATATTTTCTTCCGTTCATGTCAATCAGTTTTGGATAATTAAACATAATTAAACATTACATTAAATATCTGACAGTATTTATATATTTATTAATAATCTCCAACGACACTCTTAGGAAAACTTTCACAATAATTTGATTCAGAATAGGCTAAATCTAAAAAAAATCAGGCCACGAAATAAATGAAAAATTTTATATCAAATTACAGTGTCAATTATTACAATAACAAGACTAGATATCTGTCGAGGATTTAGAGAATATTATCTAGGAATCTATTTCGTTAAAACCAAACAAAAACCCCCCCCCCTTTGTGGATACAGTTCCTCCAACACGTGTAGAGTGAAAATACAATTTTGAAACATTTAAAAGCAAACTTTCTTTGTTAATTTAAAATACATAAAAATTGTAGAATCGACCTCTTTGAAAGTTATACTTTTGTTCTAATACACGATAATACCTACTATCTCATTGCACATGGAGAAAGATTAATCTAATATCATTTATCCAAATTTGTTGAACCACATGCAGTGGTGGGCCCCATTTTCTTAATAAAAGTCTGCTGCTTATTGCAAGTCAAATATTTTTTTTCGAGAACTACGATTAAATGTATTACCGTCCTCCGCAATCGTCAGATATTAATCAGATAGAGCATTCATACATATTCCAAAGTACAATCATGAGAAGATATTCTCAAACAGCACATTTACATCTTAAAGACATTTTAATTACATACACACTGGACGTTGACTACATACGAAATATGTACTTTTTTGTCTACGGTATGTACATTAGGCGTACCAGGTATGTTAGATGTCCACTAAATTGTACGTATCTAATATATACATTTTTAGGTCCATGTGGGCTGTTATAGGACATAATGTAGGTCTATTTATTACGCAAGTTTTACGTCTCATATACACCAAAAAAAAAAAAAAAACTCAGAACTATTCAAAAACATCTTTAACATAAAAATACAAAATAATAAACACCATAAACACCACAGAACATAAACAACCCCCGAATCCAAAGCCAAAGCTGTACTTATGAAAAAACGTGGACACACAACCATTCCCAACAACACTCCCAGTGCCGATGGCGGGATAAAAAAAATATATTAATCCGCCTTTATTAGTCGGTCAGGGGCCATTCTCAACCAATTCGATATAGCTACGTACCCTTCTTCTCCACTGGTTTAACCCTCAATGCTACCTCTATAAAGTAAAAAACCATAATTACTTTTCTAGAAATTCGGATATGTATTGAAGACACTACCAATTATGAGCTTTGCTTGTTCAAAATATATCACCATTCACACACACACTGGACAACACGACACGACTCTGTAAAATTTGTAGTTTGTATACCGATAATAAACATTAAACAATAGAAAACGAGACAGCCGAAACAGAGACTGACACTGAATTTCTGTCGGTGTTCATCGTGGCGCACAGTGGACGGAAACGCCAAAAAGCTGGCCAAAATGAAAAAAATGATGATTTTTTTTTTAAATGAAAACGTTTTAAATCGTTGTAGTGGTACGCCTAGCATTAGAAACGACCGTTAATACCGGTCCGGGTTCACTACCTGAGCGAGGAAATTACTTATTGTGCGACCGTGCAGCGCATCACTTCGGCAGCTCGCAACGCTTCAAAAATTGATAAATTTTGTCTGCAGCGTAAAAATTCTCAAAGTGCAGTTTTCTGTGTCATAAAAATGGATTCTGCATCAGAAAGTAAGTACAATTAAAATATCTCAGTATCGGATCAGTTTATTTATATGGTAATTAGTAAATAATTATCGAAGTGGAGTGCATTTTTGTACATGCAACGATTCACAAACTCCACAAAAAAAGCCATAAGTTACGCGGTTGGTGATGGTTGGTCTTGAAACTTATTGGAATGTGTTCAATGAACATTTTTTCGAAAGTGTATAAAAAATTAGCTGCATCTTTTTGCATCTTTACGAGATATTGACCAAATTGTGCGCGAATGCACGGATGCATGCACATTCGTGCACCTTAAAGTGGGCTCTTTTTGAATGGGCGAATGAATGTAATTCAGATAGTAATTGAATAAAATGAATTTTCAAAGTCATTACACATTTTTATTCCATTCCCCAGATCCTAATTTTCCCGAAACAAATGAAACACATGAATTCGCTTCAATTCAATAATAATTTTTGAACTATGTATATATTTTTGACCGTAATTTTTTTTGAAATTCTATATGGGATTCTTCATCAGCGACCCAAAAAAACTGTATACAAAGTTTTGTAAAAATGCAGCGATAATTGGCGATTTTTGGTATGTTTTGGGGGGATTTCATGGCCGCCATTTTGTTTTTTCCAAAATTCAACTTCGGATTCTTGATCAGCAACACAAAAAACCCCTGTATGCACAATTTCAGTAAAATAGCTCAATGCCTTTATATTTTGGCCAGCTTTTCGGCGTTTCCGTCCACTGTGTGGCGCTGCAATTGTTGATCTCGTGGTGCATTTTGATTAGACGCACAATTTAAAATAGAGCTAGCATATTTTTATAACTTTATTCTCCTAGAAATTAAAATTTTATTGTAATATAATATTTTATATAATTGATATATGTAGCCCATATTTATGAATCCATTTTATAGGTAAAATGAAAATAATAGTCATTTTCTCACAAACACAAACGTGAAATTAAAATTTTTTGTGAGAAAATGACTTCATTTTACATTTTATTAATATTTTATAATATAATTGTGATGAATCATCTCTACCATTTGTTAAAAGATTTATTATAAATTATATTCAGTTATATAGAAAAAAATGGAACATTTTTATAAATATTTGTACAGAAAAAGTATGTCTTAAAGATGTACTGCACAGACATATATTTTATGTACCTTCTAATACGTACGTGAGATGTATATGTATATTACTCCTTGGGACGTATCGACCAAAATAATACCTAAAATCTTAGAGTGCTGTCTGGGTTGTTATTTAGAAAACGGATCACAACTTTTATTAGCTTATGAAATTAAATGTCCAACCTTAGGAATAACATGTTCTTATTATGCAAAATAATTAAAATTTATAACGCCTATAAACTTTATTACTATTTCCATTATAATGAAACTAAATAGCTTCTGTAAAATGAACTGCACTTTTTCTAGCGGCAACAAATCGGAGCACCATCTGAATAGATTGTAAAAACTCCTTAGTAAATGCTTGCGAAGAACTTTGCGCTTTGCTTTTGTTTAACTATAAGACATATCAAGTACTTAAAGTGAAGATAACGAATTTAGTTTAAGATAGTTTAAAAATTTTATGTAGCTATATTTTAGTTCAGCTAGTGCATAAAGTTAAGGCAGACTGTAATTAACGACATTAAATAAGTTTATAACATAATTAATTCCTGAAATCTTTTAACATCACTGTTAGATGGAAACCTTATTGAATAATCTCATTTGTTTTATTAAAATGGCAATAGACTGGGTACCTATTTATCAAAGGGTTTAAAACAAGGAAACTCAGATTACGGTAATTTACTGATGGGGAAATAACAGAAGAAAAGACACTTACACAGAGTTTCTTAGCTATACAGGGGCGTACCTCTAACTCTTATTGAAATTATTTAACGAATCATGTCTAGGTGTATGTATTTCTCATTAGCCAAAATTCTATCCGTACGTAATAATTAATAAATTAATTATTTTAGCTTAACATCTGGAATTTTTCTTATATGGCTTATATTTTCTCTAAATTTAAAATCTCAAAAAAGTACTTCGTAATTTGCCATCGTCAAAGATGCATCAAAATATGGTCAAAAACAATAATTAGCTCTCCGGTTATCTATGTTGTTTATAGTGTCAACGAGATCATGGATCAGCCCGCCATTTTTTTTTTAAATCGAAATAACATTTTCAAATTTTAAACTCACTTATGAGAAGTAAGTGGGCTTATTTTGACGAACATATATTATCAATACCATTTCCTGTTTCACCGGAAGTGTCATCAATTTGAATTTTTAAATGGAATACCTTGTATATTATAACACGTTCTGATTATGTATGAAATTTTATTTATAATAAATTAAAATTTTTAATATTATTTAAATTTTTTATGAAACTCAAAATTAATAATTGAAACTCTTTGTATAATGAAAATTTTCCAAGTAGGCATTGGATATCATAATATGGTTCATTTTAGATATTTCGGTGCAATATGAAGTAAATATTTTTTATTATAATGAAATTATTTGAAAAAATCAAAATAATTTTTTCCTGACTTTTGGGCAACATTACTAATTTTTTTTTAAATAGTAACCCTTATTTTTTTCCTTCCCTATAGGAATCGTCATAATTCAAGCTTTAAATTGGTGTAAGTATAACGGATTTCATTATAAATGAATTGTGGCAAATTTAAACTTTTGGTTTCGTATGAAAGATATTAATCTAAAGCAATAAAATAATTTGGAATTAAACTAAGGTACCTTTGGAAATAAATGAGAATTTATTCATAAAAACAAATCACAAAAACTTTAAATATCAACTAAATCAACATTTATACTTATGAGGAACGATTTTGTAAGGAGGTAAATAGGTATTTTGTGCCTCGGCAATAACTGTAAATTAATACAAAATTTTATCCTGGAAAATGTTATAAAAAATGTAATGTGTCCTGTTTTTTATCTTCTCAATGTAGTAAACATGGTCGCATTACAAAAAAAATACCTTGAATTTATATTAAATGTTCAAAATTACGCCCCTCCTCATTTCTGCATACATTAATTTTTCTAACGAATTCCCCACATTATCAACTGTTGTGGAGTTATTTCATTAATAGTTCTTCTTGACTCGTGTTTCTAGTTCTTCCCAAGTGACTGACTGTACAATGTAGACTCTATCTTTCAGAAAACCCCAAATGTAGAATTCTATTGGTGTTGATGTCAGGTGACCTAGGAGGCCATGCTAATTAAATGAAACTCCAGAAACTACTAGTGTGAAATGTGGAGTGTTCACTGAAATATTTATTGCTCCTGTTATTTTGGATACTACAAAATCGACAATTAAAATGTAATGCACCATTTATCATACCTTTATATGTGTATGTCAACGCAGTGCTCTGGATCAACCCCAGGTTTTTACATTATATACGATTTACTCGCAAACTTTACTCATAACTACAGCTGGCCAAAATGCGCGGTAGGACATAGGCGTACGTATTATAATAAACGTAGTAAATGAAATTAACTAGTCAGAAGCGACAAACTGTTACTATTTATAACAATGTATGCACAACTTATCCTATTAACTAGTTTGATGAACTAGCTTGATTATCATAAACTTGAGAAGATCTGTAAATACTTTGCAGTATCAGGTATGTTTCTATGGTTGTCTCCGTGAGTAATGTTCGGTGTGGTGAAACAATATGCTTATATTTTGAGAACGACTGTTCGACATCTATTGATGTAATACAGGCATAATTAAAATCGTCTTTGAACGCACTTAACGGATCTGGAGTTGCACCATCGGTACCATCACAAATTTGTCTTAATCTTCAACACACTTGCGAACTTTTCTCTAACGCGCCCATTTTTTTCGCAGTCTATAGCGTGTAGCAGTCAATTTATTTCGTCCACTATTTGCAGTGACTCCGCTAACGGCAATGCACTGTTTTGTAAGTTTTTTATAACGTCATATAATCCTTTGTAGTTCTTGTGAATAGTTTTTAAATCTGTTTTAACGGAAATATCTTCAAATTTTTTCAGGCTTTCCTTAATATCTTTAGGTTCGTCAGGATTGAATTGTAGTATCACATCTTTTGTTTGTTGTACATATTCAGCATAACAAAAAGCTGCCTTCAACCATGTTTCTGCCACAAGATGTAAAGCATTTACTTTATACGTAACATGTACCAATCTACAAACGTGTTCTTGGAGAGAACGTCCTACCAAACGCATTGACGCGGCACCATCGGTCACAAACATCAACACTTGACCTGATGTCTAACGTCTCCAGCACCACCTACATAATTGTTTTGCCAGTACACTCAGTACACGTACTATAACATTTACAATAGAATTTGTTTACAATCTGTCGTCTCGTCAACACATAACCACAGCCGTGTATTTTTTAATACACATTTAATCTCATTTACGATGTCTTTGCATATACGTGGTACATAGTTAGACAACTTTGTGTGACTTGGTAACGTCACCTGGGGGTTGTGTTTATTCCAGAACCCTCGAAATGGTTGTTTATCGAATATGTGCAGCGGAACATCACAGGCAAACAGCATTAACAGTAAATCGAACATAGACTGTGTTGGCAATTTTTGCCATTTTTTTTTTAGTTTTATGCTGCACAGTATTTACGTGACGTCTATAATCATATTTGTCCCAGCACATCAGGTCTGTCTAGCACATCTTACAAATTATTGTAGCACCGTTATAGAAATTTATTCACTTTGTCAGCGTATGGCCGCTTTTTTACCCTTGCGCATGTCTGACATACTTTATTATTAAATTAATATCAACAAAAAATACAACAAAAAAATTATCAAGAATACAACAACATACAATACAACAGAGAGGAATGAATTAAAAGGCAAATATCACGACACGTAACAATGGACTAAAACAAATAAATATAAATGGGCAGCAAGTCTCGCGACTCGCTTGGGATTTGTCCGTCGGTAATCACCCAGTGTCACACGAAGTGCCGCACGACTCGCCAGCTTTACTAATAACTGAATAAACCTCAAATGACAATTTCTCCAAATATGACGACCCAAACAAATTAAATTTCGAGTTGGGTCACTTGTTCTCAAATTTGTTGAAAACGGCACCTTCTATCAACTTAAAACATCTTTTCTGTATATTTTGAGACTACATCATCTACTTCATCGAAAAACCTATCTGATTCGTAAAAAAGTGTTGAACAAAAACGTAGTACCCCCCAAACCTCCGCCACTGGGTGGCTGTTTTCTTTCTTTTTGTCAAAGAGATGATTCTACCGAATTTTAGGTGGTTTTCAAATATTTCACAGATAATATGGTCAAGAAACCACATTTCAATAATTACTTTCAACATGGAAACGAGGGATTTTGGGACATGTTCATAGGAACTTTTATCGTTATTTGAATAAAAATGAACCAACAGGAGAATTTTCTATATCAAATTTGAACAACCCTTGAAATCCCGGTAAACTATTCACAAACAATAAAAAACACCACAAAAAAAAACAATAGATTGCTGCAAACACAATACACATACATTTTTAGCAAATGCCAATTCACCAGATAAAAATTGTTTATTTTGTCTGCGCACCAAATTGCTTTTCATTTGCGTTCCAATAAAAACTCATCTAATCCGACAATGCAAAGAGCATTACACTTATTGTAACATCAAATAGTGTTTAATAATCAGAATGGGTCATATTTAATTTTATTGGACCTAATGCTGTGTACAGGACACTGAACAAATTCAATTATAGTCAATAAACAAGCAGCGTAAATGATGTTAACTGTGTAACTGATTCAGAAACAGTCACTTGTCGGGGCTGTGTATAGCGGAACGCTAGTGATTTATTATGCCTCTTTCTTCTGCTGGGTTAAAGCTAATGAAAGGTTTTGGATATATCCACGATTAGGAACAGTTGATTTCCAAAAAAGTTATAAATTAATGGTTTAACGTTTTAGGAACAAAAGAAATGCGATAATGACACATGATAATTAAAAAACACGTGTTTGCTACTTAAAATAAGTAATCCTTTGAATATTAATTAAGTCTCGTTTGTTTCCATCGTCTTTCATGTCCTTTCTTCGTCGCACGGTGTCTCACTAACTAAACTTCTCCTGAAAGAAAACTTGTCGATATTAACAATTATTTATAAACTGCAATAAAAAATATTTTAATTGTCTGTTTTAATCTCAATTTTATTAATTGTCGATAATATTTTAATGTTTTTTCTGTACAATACAAAAATCTGTATGGTTTTAAAATTTCTTATAAATACACTAAGAAAAGAGACTGTTAAGCAACAAATGTTGAAATGTTAAATATTCTACTATGGGTTTCAAATGTATTGAGTCCTCACTTTGAATACCAATTACAAAAAAACTGGGTCTAAAATGTTTTAAAAAATTAGATTTATTGCTTGAAGATATGTAAATATCTTGTAAAAATTTAAACATTTTATTTTTTAAACTTATCAAATTTCGCATTATATCTAAAAATGTACCGTCTTTTACGCGATATCTGAATACATTAATGATTAAGCCTGGCCAAGGTCATTAATCCTACAGAGACGTATTGGGTATGCATCATATCATAATACTTGAATAAGTACAATAATAAAAACAGAAATATTTTATATATTGTGATGTATGTTTATGTACTATTTCGTTCGCTTTAAATCCTTTTTTTATGTATTTCCTTATATTTTGTAAGCTTAGTGCTGAACATTATTATTAAACTGTTAAATGACGTTCACACATGTACATTGTATATCTAAGTGATAACTATAAAAATAAATAAATAAATAAAATAAATGAAAATAAATTTTATTAATACTGGTACACTTTATAAAAATATGTACAAAACTTACCTTCTTAAGCAGATTTACGAAGTAGCTTGGTTGTCGTTATCACAAACTGCAGCACTTCTATAATAACTGTGTAGCATCACATATGTTTCTACAGTTGTCTCAGTAAGCGATGTTCGCTGTGGTGAAAAAATATGTTTGTATTTTGAAAAAGACCGTTCGACATCTACGGAAGTAATACAGGCATAAGTAAAACACTCTGTGAACTCACTTAACGCAGCTGTAGATGCACCATCACAAATTTGTATTAATTTGGTAAAATCAGGATCTTTCCATAATATACTCTGGAATTTTTCAATAACGGGCTTATTTTTTTGTCATTAATACTGTGCTGTGTATTTACGTCGTCCACTATTTGCAGCGATTCTACTAACGACAACGAAGGATTTTGCAATTTTTCTATTGCGTCGTGTAGTCCTCTATAATTGTTATAAATGGTTTTTAAATCTGTTTCAAGGGAAACATCTTGAAAGCTTGTCTGGCTTTCCTTAATAGCTGCAGCCTCGTTAGGGTTGAACTGTAGTATCACAGCTTTTATTTGTTGAAAATATTCAGCATAATAAAAAGCTGCCTTCAACCACGTTCCCCAACGTGTAAGAATCGGCTCTGGTGGTTCAGGAACACCAGGACACAGTGTGTGAAATGCTCGAAGCCGTTTAGGAGATTTGAGAAATACTTTTCTTGTATTTGCTATTAATGCATCTACCTCTGGGAAACATTTTCGAATCGTTTCTGCTACAAGATGGAACGCATGCACTTTACACGTAACATGTAAAAATCGACAATCGTCTCTTTGAAGAAAACGGCTCACCAAGCGCATTGTTGCAGCACCGTCGGTCACACACATCAACACTTGACTTGTTGACAGTTCAAATTTTTCGAAAGTCTCCAACACCACCCGCGTAATTGTTTCGCCAGTACACGCAGTTAGTCTTTTGCTAGCTAGTAAAAATGGAAATGTTGGTTTAACAGGGTCGAGTACACGTACTATAACATTAAAAATAGATTTTTTTTACAATCTGTCGTCTCGTCAACACATAACCACAGCCGTGTATTTTTTAATGCACATTTAATCCTATTTACAATGTCTTCACGAACACTTGGTACATATCTACGTAACGATGAACGACTTGGTAAATTCACCTGGGGATTGTATTTATTCCAGAACTCCCGAAATGCTGGTTTATCCAATATGCGCAGGGGAACATCACAGGCAATCAGCATTAACAGTAAATCAAACATAAACTGAAGCTTCAAAGAAGACACACCATTTTTTTATTTTTATGCTGGTTACTATTGACATGAATTTTGCAGCCGTATTTATTCCAGCACATTAAGTCTTGATCACAAACTTTACAAATTATTTTACATCCATCATAGAATAAATCCGGCAATTCACCGATAAATTTATTCACTTTATCAGCGTATGGTCGTTTTCTACTCTTTAGGCTCAATATTATTTATTACTCTATTATTTATTAGTACTCTGTGTATCGACCGACAAACAAGTGTCATCGTCATGGTAAACAAGCGCGCGATGGCATTAGATTGCGCCCGACCCTGAATCTACCATCGCTTGGCCAGGCTTATTAATGATTAATTGCGTATAACTTCATGGGTAATTAAGATATTTAAACGAAATTTTGAGGCGTAGATAGAAACGTATGTCTATTTTCATGCTGAGTAAAAAAAGTTTAAAAATATTTTGTAGCATCACTCTAGGGGAAAAGTGGGCACAGTGTTACATTTGTTGTTCGTATTTTTTTACATC
This sequence comes from Rhamnusium bicolor, assembly GCA_029963845.1. Classification (NCBI taxonomy): domain Eukaryota; kingdom Metazoa; phylum Arthropoda; class Insecta; order Coleoptera; family Cerambycidae; genus Rhamnusium; species Rhamnusium bicolor. The sequence continues at coordinate 150,412 of JANEYF010004218.1, forward strand.
ATGAAGTAACTCGTAATGTTTTTAGAAAAAAATTACTTACATTACTATAGTTTCTCCTACATTTTTACGTAAATAATTTTTTATTCAAATGTTAGGGAAAAATCGAGGGTGTGAGATGTGTAACACTGTACCTAAATATAATGGTACAGTATGAAGTTTGGGATGTGTTACATAAATTTATTAAGGTTTTAATTGACATGTGAACAATACACATTGTAGTCAGATAAAAACTAAAAATAAATAAAGATGAATTAGAATTAACTATTATAACAACTATCAACCAAAACTAACAAAAAAAATACATTGTAAATGTACAAAATTTAACCACTAAACTGTACATTATGAAATTCTTGGATCTGTTATAATAACTTTTCTTACCCGATAGTATAAACAAAGAGAATTCGGGGACAAACACAATTAGCACTTTATGCATAACTAAAGTAATGCACTATTGCAATAGCAATCTAACACCATTTCAAATAAGGCGGAAATTTCAAATCTGACATTGTTCCCTGTGTAACACTGTACCCACATTTCCCCTATATCTTAATTGAAATAATTTATAAATATAATTTTTTTTAATAAATAGGTTTCAATATTTGGGGAATCGGTATACGATAAATTTCAACGAAAAGTCCGAGATATTTGATAAAATAAATAAATGAACGGAATAGATCGAGTTTGTCCTATTCCAATCATGTATTTCTTGTGGTATTGCTTTAATTTTTGATAAAGTTATGATTTATTCATGGAATTGTTATTTGTTGTGCAAGTGTTATGTGAAGATATTTTAATTTTATTATTAATAGTAATGAAAACAATAATTAGCAACATTTTTTTTTAATAACTGAACAACTAAAAATCGTTTCTTTTTGCAAAAACCACAAATGCACAGAAAGGTCCATTTCATAACTAGTAAAAATATCAAGTAGTTTTGGTAAGTATTTCAGAAATTAATTCGCAAATACTGTTATCGAAAATGATGCCAATATTCGGTACATCTTTTAAATTATCATACAATACATACAATATTCAGGGCGAGCCAAGACGAAACTACAGGATCAAGTGTTTTTTTTTTAATGGAATGCTATGTATATCAGTACATTTTTTGAAGCCTCTTTCTAGACTCAATTCATTCCTATATTATTATTAACTATCTCCCAACCTTTTAGATGTAATGAATTTTTTTGTTGAAATAATGCAGAAGCATATTGAAAATATAACCATAGTCACAATTATAGATTTTAAGAAAAACTTATGTGAAAACCAGTTACAAGACATCTAATTAATGTTTTTGAATAATTTTTTCTTCCTAAAAATGTACAAAGTGGTCAAAAATTATTTTTCAATTAAACACTTTTTAAATTGAATTTTCTCAATTTTTCTTTATATTTTTCGACGATGTGATGTAGAAATGAAAAATGAACATTTTTTTGTAACTACTTCCCTATGGTTAATTGCAACCATTTTCGTTTTATTGAACAATAAGTACAAAATTTAAGAATAAACTTAAAAAATAGAGGTTTCTTCAAATGATTCATTAGAAAAAAATATAATAAGTGCTCCACATATTGCCAGTTTTGATTGACATACATCTCTATGCGCTTTTTTAATAACTGAACAACCAAAAATCGTTTCTTTTTTGGAAAAAACCACAACTGTACAGAAAGATTCATTTCATAACTAGTAAAAATATGAAGTAGTTTTGGCAGTTAGTTAGTATTTCAGAAATTAATTCGCAAATACTGTTATATCGAAAATTATGCCAAAATCTTTTACATTATCGTTTAATATTTCAAAAACATTAACACCTATTTTCATAAAATTTTTGCACACTACAGTAAACAATATATATACCAATATGTAATAAAATGGTCTAATTTGATCGTCTAGTTTCAAAGGGAAGCCTCAACAACTTTGAATCGTATAGTAGTGTTAACACAACTACTTTGCTGTTAAATCAACATAATAAAATTTTCGCATTATTAAATTGGACAAAAAAATTCCCTTTGACTTACAACTGCTGCCACAGTGTCAGCCGTATGTGGCGATTTTTGAATTTTATAAACATATTTAAAATTACTGTGGAGAAAAAGCACAGGTGCAGAAAAAATAAAGTCACAAGGCAGGCATCCACAAGTGTTTTTAAAAATTATTCAATGGAGATACTGTAAATAAAGGAAAAAGTAAAAAAATGGTACCTATCCGAAATTTTCACCGTAAGTTCATAATACTCATTTTATTTTAAAAAATCTGATATTTTATATGCTTCGTATTTATGCATTTCTAGAAAAAATAAACCTCACATGATAATAATAAATAGTTTTCCATATTGTATACTATCATTCTTATCTAAATGCACTAGTATAAAGATTTTAGACAGATAACAAATCAAACAAGACACTTCCAATATTTTTTATCGTAGAAACTATTAAAACAACTACTCAATCTAGAAGCAAGATGACATTGGATTAAATAATAGTATTCTTGGTATTAGAAGCAATGAAATATCGAGATTCAAAAAAATATTGGTGTCAAAATTTTTTAATATCAATATTTTTTTTGCTTCTAATAAAAAGGATGCTGTTATTTAATTCAATGTAATTCTTGCTTCTAGATAAGCAGTTGTTTTAATAGGTTCTACGAAAAAATGTATTGGATGTGATATGTTTGATTTGTGTCTGCCTAGAACTTTTATATTGGCGCATTCAGATATGAATGACAATATAAAATATAAAAACCTATAGGTATTTATTACTGTTATCAAGTTAGGTTTAAAGGGATGCTGTAATACCTATTATTTTTTTTTAGAAACTTGCTTTATTAATTAGTTAATTTCCCTCTTTCCCAAAACTACACAAGGATGAAGTAGAAAATGCGCATTATTTAAATGGCTCGCTCCAAATACAAAAGAATCTGAATTTTTTTTTGATTTCCCAACGATGCGATCCAGCAATATTACCACTGAACTGTTATTTTTAACAATCATTTCAGGTTAGAAAACTGAATCTAATTGGTATAAAATCATAACTTTAGGAAAGAATCCGATCTCCAAATGGACTGATAATGTTGCCAAAAAAAATTGGGTGTAACACTGGTAACTTTAACGTTAAAATAACAAATCGTTCCAATAGGATAACAGTGGTAAGCACGTTAGGTGCCGGGGAACAAAGTTTAATTAAACTGACTGGGCATACTAGTGCTGCTTCCATAAAGCCATACCTGCAGTTAGATTAAGGCAATCATTTACATTTACATACGTGTAGTGAATCAGTTAAGGCAAAGACGACTGCGGCTTATAGGATTTATCAGAATCAGCAAGCACTTTTGCGACATTCCAAAACCAAGAAAGAATTGAGTTTTTTATCCGTCGTCATTTTCTTCTCGTGTTAATTGAACGTATTATTTATATATTAATGTCATAAACATATAATTATATGTCTATGGTTAATGTTAAAGTAATTATATTGAAATTAAATGAGCTAATGTTATATGATTATTATGACACATTATAATATACTTACTATTGCAGATGAATATTTTTTACTTTTGACATTTCCATAGAACTTCGCACTCAGGGTATTTCTGAAGTAATTTGTAAAGCTGCAAATCGTTTCTGTGTATCATGGTCGTAGAGTACAGATGTACTTACTGTCGCCGCGAAACTCTTTCTCCAGTCCAGTCTATTATTAGCTTTCGAGTTGTGTACACGTTAAGTCACTTGGGAGTATTGCATATTGTTTTTCTGTTTTTATTTTATATGTTGTACTATATTGTTGATATTAATTTAATAATAAAGCATAGCAGACGTACGCAGGGGTAGAAAACGGCGACCTGCTGACAAAGTGAATAAAATCATAGGTGAATTTCTGGATTTATTCTATGATGGTGCTAAAATAATTTGCAAAGTGTGCGAGAAAGATTTGATGTGCTGGGATAAGCGTGATTGTGGACTTCACGTAAATAGTGTACACCATAAAAATAAAAAAATGGCACTTCCGACTATACCGAAAGTCGATACCAACTTGCTCATTTTAAATGGAATACCCTATATATTTTGGGGTTTTCAAAACGAGCATACAATTCTGAATCAAAGAATGGGATACCCTATGCCTAAACCTAATCGTTTCAGAGATATTTTGACATTAAAAAAAAATTTGACAGGTGTAATGGTTTACAATAACCTTTATAACTTTCTTCGTGTAAAAGATACTCATTTGCTTTTTGGCATGCAGAAAGACCATAAGGTAAGCTTCGCTCTAGAGTTTACAGAAATTCAATAATAGTATACCAAGTGTTCCATTTTTGAGTTACATTTTTAAAACTTTAAACCGCGAAAACAAGTCAAATAGAACATCCTGAATTTTTTTACACCAAGTTATGTATTATTAAATTTCTTTTTTTTCTGATATTGTGGGGGTTTAAGTTATAACTTTTTTGAAATATTTGCGATTTTCTTGTAAAACTGTAAAACGCATACTGGATAATTTTAAAAACTATGGCTCTGTCAAGGCAATATTTCAAAAGCGGAAGCCTATTGTTGATGACGAAAACGTAGAAATAGCAATTCTGGTATAATTTCATGCATTTCCAATGATGTCATTAAGACAAGCTGCTCTGGAATTGGGACTACGCAAGGATTCAGTTCACAGAATCTTAAACATAAATTTCACCCGTTTTCATTCCAAGTGGTTCAACGATTAAAAGAAACAGATTTCCTAAGAGAAAATTTGTATGAACTTATTCTAATAAGGTCTGTAGGCGACGATTCTTCTAAAATGGACTTTTTAATCGGCGTAATTCGCATTATTGGAGTTACTCGAATCCTCATGTGTTCAAGGAGCGAAATTTTCAAGAAAGTTGGCAGTTTAATGTTTACTGTGTCATAAGAAACGATACAGTGGTGGCATTAGAATTTTATCAGGAAAATTTAAACAGTAAGTTGTAAAGATTTCTTCTTCTGCTAATATGTATAGTTAATTTTTTTGTTTTTGTTTTTTTTTTTAGGTGAAAGATCTAAATATTTTACAAACTTTGAATAATAACTTTTTAGAAAATTTACCTCTCGCCGAACATAGAAACATTTTTAATCAGCACGACGGTGCTCCCCCACATAATGCGTATTTGATAAATAATTTTTTACAAGAAACTTTTTTACAATCAATGGATCGCCAATAATGGACCTTTTCTATGGTCTCTCGCTCGCCCGATTGATCAATTTTAGGTTATTTTATTTGGGGAACTATTAAAAATAAAGTTTATGAGAGCCCATTAACAACTACCTATTGAAAACTGTATTCAGAGAGTAAGAAATGCATTTCAAAACTTATCACAGGATTCAATTAGAAGAGCTACCCATGAAGAACTAGTCCGAAGGTGCTAAAAATGTGTGGAGGTTCGAGGGCGGAATTTTGAGCAATTATTAAATTAAAATGGAATCATGTCTTTAGTTGATTTTATCTTAGCTATTTTAGTTTATGCAAAGTGTCTTCAATCCAGTTAATAATCATGTTACAGTGTTTGTGGTATTTTCCGTTTTTGTGGATATCTAGTAACAAATGTACTACAAGTTATTGATATTACTTTCTCACATTCTCCATAAATAATAAACAAATTCAAAAAGTCTTCGTGGATGTAATTTAAACGAGGTGGCATATTTTGACATAAGAGAATGACTGGCATTACTGATTGTTTCTAATCATGGCTAATTTGATAAAATCTTTACTAAAAATTCTTGAATTTCCAAGAAAATCGCAAATATTTCAAAAAAGTTGTAACTTAAGCCACCACAATGCTTATATTAAAAAAAAAGGAATTTAATTCTACATAACTTGATGTAAAAAAATACAGGGTGTTATATTTGACTTAGGCAATTTTTCGCGGTTTGAAGTTTACAAAATGTAACGTCAAAAATGGAACACTTGGTATATTATTATTGAATTACTTCAAACAGTAGAGCGTAGCTCACGTTATGGTCTTTCTGCATGCCAAAAAGCAAATGAGTATCTTTTACACGAAGAAAGTAATAAAGGTTATTGTAAACCATTACACCTGTCAAAATTTTTTTAAAATGTCAAATATCTCTGAAATGGCTGGGTTTATGGTGTTCCATTTTAAATAAGCAAGTTGGTATCGACTTCCGGTATAACCGGAAGTGCCAGATGCTTGTAACTTTTTGAGTTGGATTTAAATTTTCAAAATTTTCTGGTGCGTACTTTTCCCTATATCGATCGATGCAGTTCCTGGTGAGACACCCTGTATAACAAAGTGGTGTATCTCCAAGTTTGGTGAATAACATTCTGGAAACCCCATATATTCTAGTGGGAAATTAACAATAATATTAAAAATATATGACCCGTTGTAAGTGATGCAAATAATCGTACAAAAAATATAAATAGAAACGTTATAACCCGAAGAACACAGTTCCGTCTAAATGATATCGAATAAACGTTAAAAAGCATCAAAAACCGCATAAATCTTTAAATAGATGTACTATAAAAACTGACTTTACATTGATCTAAAATAAACGTTTAGACGTTTTAGACCAAAATAAATTTTAGACATTTCAGTTGATCTAATAGATATTTTAGATTAGACACATTTTAAATAAATTATTTTGGATCGTGAAAAGTTAGTCTAACAATTACAAATATTAGAACAACACGAAATATATATCATTTAGACTTTATTTTAGACCGTAAAAAATTTGAATGACTTGCATGAGGTTAGTCACGTGCGACCTTTCAGATAAATTATTTCAGATCTAAAGACTATCATTTAAAGTATTAAAAATAATATAAGAAATAAAGTATAATATATAGAGTGGAATAAGAAGAGTAAACCTAATTTATTTTTATTTTAAAGTATAATATATGTTTGAGACTTCATTTTGGATCATTAATGTAAAGGAATATTGTTTAGAATATCTACAACAGGTTAGTAATATATAAAATTTAGATGCGTCGTTTAGGTTGTAAAAATACTTGTCTAAAGCAATATAATTGATATAAAATTGTATAAACTTTCAGAAATATTATATTTAATTAATAATATTTGTAAATTTTTGAACATTAATGACAAAATTTTAATTGCATTAATTTTAAACGTTTTTATTTCAATTACAATCAAAACCTGATAAAGACCATTTAACATTTTTGAAGAAAACATTAAGATTTAAAAAAGCTTCCTACAACTTTTCAAACTCAAATAATTATTACTATAGGAAAAGTAATAATCAAAATATTAGTAACAATTCGGCACCTCTGATTTTTTATATGCGATCTCTGCTAGCTGTAAAAAGAATGCATGCTTTGGTCGGCGGCATGCCTTTGTGACAAATTGTGACATTTCTTGAATCTTACTTTACCTACCTATCGTATATATCTATTTGTATTAAATTTAGAACGATATAATTTGAGCTATTGATGTTTTAAATAATACAGCAAACTAATAGACAACAAATGAATATGTATCTCTAAAAAAATAGTTTTACGATTTTTTTCTTTATTACTTTACAAAAATATAGATTTTTGATGTTTTTTTTATAATAAAACATTTTCTTATTAACTAGCTAACACACTGACGCCATTTTCATGTCAATATTTAGTGATTATTCGTCGCCGACGTCACAGGACTAATTTACACGAAGTAAATATGTATGTGACTGTTACTTACGTTACCATAGAGGTGTCAGTTTGACATTTCACTCGAAAGGTTTTTTCATATCCCAATTAGAACAAGTATTTCAGACACAGATGGCGGTATTTATGCCTCATCTACTTACAATGACTACAAATTTAGGTATACTGCACTTAGATATGTACTGAAAGTGCAGATAACTTCGGTTATCATGACAAGGGCCTTATGGTCAGTATTGCCACTGTTAGTATAATTGCACTAGACTAGTACATTATGACCTAATCTCGCAATATTTATGCAACAGATATTTTATAGACGGATACCTTGCATGATAAAGTATTGGATCTTGTGTGTTTAATTTGGCCCCATATGCCAAATAAATCCATATATAAATAATATAAATTAAAAGTATAAATAATAAGCAAAATACGATATTGAATCCAGTGTAACAAATTGACTTTATCCATAATATTAGTTATAACCTTTATATGATGTCACTACGTCTAAAAAACGATATAATAATGACGTATTTTAGACATGACAGTGGGAAATGATTAGAAGTAAAAAAAAAGATGTTCTTAAGACGTCTACGAAAATACATCATGAGTACGTCTAATTAGGATAAAAAGTGGACAAATCTGGGGGACATTTAAATGTCATAAAAAACATCGCACTTTCTGATGATTTTGATCATCTTTAGATGGTCTTTCTGGCATATTTTATATATTTTTTAGATGTCTAAGTGTTCTTCGGGTAAGAATAAAAAATTGGATTAGTTGCTGAGGACGAGAGGAGAAATTCAAATGGAAAACTTTAGCATGACAAATAGAAAAAACCAAATATCAAAACAACCTCAATATCAAGCATTATTGGTGTAACACCTCGTATATATTGTGATCTGTTTTTAAAATTGTTGTCATATTAACATGACACCCATAAATTACAGAATATCATTAAAATTGAATGTATGAATGAATAATGTGATATTGTGTTAATTAAATATCAATACATTTATAAAAGTGATTGTAATCATAATTTATACCAATAACAACAAAAACAAAACAAAACAACAGCTATTACGAAAGACAAGATCATGAGTTCATGTTTGCGTGAAGATGCTTAACTTGGGATGGGCTGCTGATTCCAGAGGCATTACACCACACCGTTCACTTCATACAGAGTGGCACGTACAAATAAATGCGTTCGATTTTGTTCTTTCTTTACTAATTTGAGTCAATTCCATTCTTGAGGAACGCATATTTTTTTAAAAATGGAGACTGGTAAGGATGTCAATCTCAAAATGTGATTCTCCAAATAATGTGAAAAACTACCAATCCATCTCGATTTTATGTAATTTCACCAAGATTCTTTCCTGAAATATCGCTGCAAATTTTTTCACAGATTAAACTATTTACTACACTACAGTGGCAATAGCTTTCTTGAAGAACGCTCAACAACTTCAAACGTTGTAATATTAAATCAATAATTTATCTCATACTTTATTGAATCGAAACCAATTCCTATTCTAAAAAGAATTATGTGATTACTGATTTGGTAATTCCCTAATTTATATATTGACTTCCTACTTAAATTATAGTTTACTATATGTTACATACAAAGGGATTACGTCTGTTTTGCACATTGCAGCACGTGGGACTCCACAAGGGTCAAACCTACGACCACTATTATTATAATATTTATTAACTATCGTACACAAACTTTAAATTGTAGCAGTCTACTCTTTGCTAGCAATTTAAAATTATATGTCATTGTTGAAATTCTGCGTATAACTTCTACAAATTGATATCGTAGGAAAATGTTACAATAAACTACGTATGAACGTATCAAAATATAAAGTATGCTCATAGAAGTGTAAAACTGAGCCAATAACTTATAATTATACATACTTGGTGACAATGTGCAACTTGCATTCGATATGTCTTCGAAAGTAATGAAGATATAATCGATCGAAACCGTTTCGGTGATATAAAGAGAGAATTCGAATAATGCAACAAGTAATGCACCCTCACTAAAACAGTTCCGAACGATTTTTGATATCTTCATTACTTTTGGAAATACAGCGAGTGTAAATTTTCAGATTGTTACCGCATTCCACTCTCGTGAAGTACAGGGTGATTATTTTAAGTGTCTCACTCACTCAAAAATCCAAAACAATACTTATGTATTTTTTTCTCAGGAATCCAAATTCGAAAATAAAAAACAATTAAAAGTCAAATACAAAAGTTTTGGTTGAAAAACTGAAAAACACAAAAATTGACACCCTATATAACAATGTGGTGATGGACATATTTCACTGATTAATGCGTATCACATTAATTTTTTACAATTCCGTTTAACCGGAAATTACTACAAATTTTTTATTTTAAGTGATATACCCTATACTTACACGCTATATTCAACAGTATGAAGAAAATTTCTTTCATTTCGTACAAGATATTGGGGTTTAAATTTAAAATAACACAAATGTATGTTTTAAAATAAAGTTATCTATGAAGGAATTTACTTAAAAAAAGTAATTTCATTGATATTATTTACAACAAAAATGTTCGAAAATATTACCATTCGGCTGCAAACAAAGGCGAAGGCGGTTGATCAAATTCTCACGGCATCTTCTAAAATACTGAGATTGTTAATTTAACCTATTTTTTTGCTGAATTTTTAATTTGATCAAACCTTCGCTTCCGTTGGCAACAACATAGTAATATTTTCAAACACTTGTTGTAAATTAAATATACAGAATAACTTTTTCAAATAAATGAATTATTTAAATGTTGTTTTTTTGTTTTCATACATGACTGATTTAAATGATGAAAGACAATGATAATATATTATATGTTACTGAGTTCAGAAAGAAATTTTCTTTAAACTGAGCGTCGAATACAGGGTGTATTACTTAAAATAAAAAATTTGGAGTAATTTCCAGTTAAACCGGAAGTAAACTTACGTATGTGAAACGCGTTAATCTGTTTGTATTTTTTTAGTTTTTCGGCCAGAATTTTTTTATTTGACGTTCAATTGTTTTTTTCATCAGAAAAAAATACATAACATAATTTTGTAATTTTTTTAGGTGAAAAATCAAGCAATGAAATCGAGTGAGGCGCTTAAAATGAAAGAAAAAATGAAAGATCTAGCAATAAACAGAAACTTGTTTTATTATTGACGCCAAATACTTAAACGTTTTATTTAACCATGTATTCTTGTTTCTAATAAAATTTTTTAGAAATCGTAAAAGAAGTAATGGATTTGTAGCACTAGTTTTTTTATTTGTTATAAATTAAGCTAATAAAAACCAGTCTTTCTTCTATTGAATATTATATCACGAGGAAATCAAAATATATCAAATATTCCGTTTAAAAATGTAAACATTATGTTCACTACAGCTTAGGAAGACGTTCATTTGTTTTTTTGACATCTTCACTGAAAAATTCATAACACCCCCATAGAGTGCTCAACTTTTTGTAAATCTTTATTAAGAACTGTTGATGCAGAACTAGATTTTTTACAAAAAAAATATTTATATTTGGTTTGTTTAATTTTTAATATTTTCATCATTTAATTTTTTTTATAAGATGAAATTATTGGCGCATTTTATCGACTACGATTTAACTTTACAAATTGTCAAACGGTAAAAGCTACGAAAAAATGTAAAAAAAACATTTTTGTTCAAAATTAAATTTCCATTCCAAAAATTGCAAAAAAACTTCAGTGGCGTGCCATAATTCTTGACGAAAACGTAACAGGCATCTACGCCACTCGTTAAAGTTGAGTCTTAATTTCTTCACATTGAATTCCATTTTACTCATGTGTTGTATAGACAAAACTCCGTTTCAATGTCTTCATTTGCTCCAAAGATATTTATATAATTTTTTTTGAAAATTTTAACGCCCTCTATTTTGTAAATGAAATCTCTAAGGATAAATGTTTACATATCAAAATATTCTTAAATTTGTACAAGGAATACGCTTCTGTATTTATGATTTTCTATTACGTTTCACCCTGTATTTGAAAAATTAAACTTGTTAGACACGTTACGTCATTCTTAATAAAAAAAGTATACATCTTATCCTTTATTTAAATAAAATCTCAACTCTTAAGTAAAGAGCTCATTTATAATGTCAATAAATTTATACTGACTTCAGTTATCTTGGCTATAAAGAAACAGGTAACAAAAGTACATAATAACTAAGCCTGGCCAAGGTCATTAATTCTACAGAGACGTACTGGGTATGCATCATATCATATTACTTGAATAAGTACAATAATAAAAACAGAAATATTCTATATATTGTGATGTATGTTTTTGTACTATTCAGCACCGTCGGTCACAAACATCAACACTTGACTTGTTGACAGTTCAAATTTTTCGAAAGTCTCCAACACCACCCGCGTAATTGTTTCGCCAGTACACGCAGTTAGTCTTTTGCTAGCTAATAAAAGTAGAAATGTTGGTTTAACAGGGTCGAGTACACGTACTATAACATTTAAAATAGATTTTTTTTTTACAATCTGTCGTCTCGTCAACACATAACTATAGCCGTGTATTTTTTAATGCACATTTAATCCTATTTACAATGTCTTTACGAACACTTGGTACATATCTACGTAACGATAAACAACTTGGTAAATTCACCTGGGAATTGTATTTATTCCACAACTCCCGAAATGCTGGTTTATCCAATATGCACAGGGGAACATCACAGGCAATCAGCATTAACAGTAAATCAAACATAAACTGAGGTTCCAAAGAAGACACGCCATTTTTTTATTTTTATGCCGGTTGCAATTGACATGAATTTTGCAGCCGTTTTTTTTCCAGCACATTAAGTCTTGATCACAAACTTTACAAATTATTTTACATCCATCATAGAATAAATCCGGAAATTCATCGATAAATTTATTCACTTTATCAGCGTACGGTCGTTTTCTACTCTTTACGCTCAACATTATTTATTATTTATTAGTACTCGATACATCGACCGACAGATAACAACTGAAGTGTGTCGTGTCATCGTCATCGTAAACAAGCGCGCGATGGCATTGTTATTGCGCCCGACCCTGAATCTACCATCGCTTGCCCAGGCTTAATAATAACTTTCCTACGGAAGGAGAATACCACAAGGAAATACGTTGGGTCCATTATTATTTCTACTGTATATCAAAGATGAATAAATGCAACATGGCGCTACCAACATTACTATAACAATTCAAATTTTCTACTATTTTTTCACTCTCAGAAGGAAAATAATAAATTATTTTTCAATACTAACTACATGTTGAGGATAAGCATTTGCTAAATCATATAAAAAAGATGAAATTAGAACCAGAGTAATTTTTGATTATCTGCATTTATTTGAACAATAAACATTTTTAAAAATTGTGCATTTTAAATTTGCTAAATGCGTTTAAAATAATTATTTATTAAGGTGTCTATTTGACACTATCAACTGAAAACATGGTTTTATAATATAGAAAATTAACGGTTGTATTAGATTTTTAACAAGCTGATTATCATAGAAAAAATCTTATTTTTGCAATATTGATGTTTAAAATCAGATGTGGGTAGATCGATTTACTTATTATTAGTTATTGTTATTACTTTAATTAAAATCACAGAACCCGATAACCAAGAATACTAACTACAGCCTGAGGCTACCCCCTCTCACAACCTCTTGGCCTTCTATCAAGTCGACCTTGAAATTGACATTGCAAGAATTCTCGTTTGATTCAGTCATTACAGCATCGCGAACGCAACTTTCCTTTGTTTTATTATTACATGTGTTACCAGAGGCTACTAGATGTTAAGATAAATACAGCCAGCCTGAGAACACTTTCCTGGGTTGGATTCGGATGATAATATATATTTCGTTCAATTTCCTTGTACAATTATTCTTTTTTGATAGTGCTTCCTATAATAAAAGATTTACTGAGTTACTGACTGACTTATTACTTATTATCCAAATGATTCTGATATTCCGACGTATAATATTTAATTTCAACAATATTGTGAACTACTTCATTATGCATAATCTGTTCGTTGATACGGAAATAATATATACAGAGTGTGCCAAAAATGTACGACACAAATTCAGGAGCATATCTCTTACGTCAAAATGAGACAAGTTCTTATAAGGATGAGTCCGATAACACTTCGTTTCCGAGAAACAGGATGATGAAGGGCTACCAGAATACGAAAATTTTTCAATTTCAACAAATAACGGTTTTTTAAATGTCCACGAAATTTGGCATAATTGATTTGAGCCAAATTAATATAAATAAATAAATAGCATGACAAGAATCAGACAACCGGCACGTGGGAAGGATAGATACACTTATGAAAGAGCGCATATAAACAAGCATTCCCACCGACATTGCCGGTGCCGATGGTGGGAATTCGAACCCGCAGGACGATGGAGAGATTCTCTAGTCACATTTGTCATCGCGTGCTCAAGCCAACAACTCCATGAAACTGATATAATATAATGATTTGGAATACCATTTATTCCATATCTTTTATACGGTTGGAGAGATAACGCTGCCCAGCTTTGCCCACACACGTTAATCAGATGGGATCTTACAACGCTACTAAACTGTGGAGAATCGTCATCGTGTATGACCCACAACTAACTGATTTCATGAAAATATCATATCTGGCATATTCGCAAACAATTCAGGTAAATTTTTTTCAAAGAATTCAAGGTGTGTTATCTTCATTCAATTACTGTGGCATCAAAAATAATCCTAATAAATTATCAGCAAAACACCAGCCCAAACACTCAATTCGAATTGTTGCTGATGATGGGATTCAACAAACTCATGCGAGTTTTCATCGGCCCAAACATGTGTGTAGTAAAAATTAACGAAACTATTTCAAAACCTGCGTTATCAATGAAAAGTACACTGGTTTGAATGTTCCGACCAGTCAGAATCTGAAGAAACCACTGAGATAAACGAAGACGAAGAGTGTATTCTGTGACCGGGACAAGTGCTTGTACGTACCCGCTGAAGTAACTGTTTAAAGAGTACCCTCCATAACGTGTTATTTGATGTTCCTAAATGATTGGCCAATTTTCCTAGTACTGATGCCAGAATTTTTTAATTTCTTGCAAAGCGGCTTCCTGTAATTCTGGAGTATTTGTTGTTCTTGACATACTCTGGTCAACGTTAGCATACTTAAAATAATCTAATCAAGGAATTTAAATAATTACAAAAATTGTAGAGTCGTACAAAAATATACATCTTTCTCGTAGTTTACGGTCAATTCTCTCGATGTTTCATATATTTATGCCGTTTTTGTAAATTGGGGAATGAGTAGTAAATAATTTATGGACTGACCTACTAAATTTATGGGGGCATCTGGAAAGTAGATTAGGTACATACCTGTCAAGAGGTCAGGAAACTGGAGGTGATTTAAATCTGTAAATAAAATTGAGGATAAAATCAATACAATTTTACAAGAAATGTTACAGTAAGAATTAATTTTACAGTGTCAAATAATCAGTGGAGAATAATTTGATTTGATGATTGCGTTTCATTTGGTTCCACAAACCAACGATATGCTGCCTCAATTTTTTTACTTAAAACTGAATCAAACAAGTACAAACTGGTATGAATATATAAAAAAGGTTCCCTAACTGACAGCTGAGCATAGGACATAGTCAAGAGGTTACATGAATATTTCTATAACCTGAACCGAACTCAATGAACCGCAAAGAAAAAAAAAAGAAGCCTAGCTTAGGTTCATAACAAAGAAAAGGAACCGAGGGAACTGTAAGATAAATGAAAAACAAAAAATATATATGCAGTATCAAATCTTAAGTTACGTCACAATACCAAATACATAATGCTGAGCAACGTACTAGATGCTAAATTATTGAAGAGGAAATGTCTAATCTGAAAATCTTTCGAAAACTGTTTACAGGAAAAGACAAAAAATTGTCTGCTAAACTATTGTACATTGTTAAAGCGTTATAATATAAGAAGGATCGTCTGAACATTGTTGAGCGATATTAAGGCAACGATAGTTTTTCACCTTGTGTAAAACGTCTAATGTGGCCAAATGTTAACAAATACCGATTGAACAAGCAAGATAGACGCAACAGTGTGAGTGGCTTTCTTTTAAGCCGCACATTACTAAAACCTTAAATAGGGCCTACATGGCATTACATCGGCTATATCCACTCGTTAACCGACGGGCGGTGTTAAACACCAAAAAATAAGCTACTAATTTATACCACTATTATTAGACCCATATTAACATATGGATGCGTCGTCTGGAACAGGATGTCCGACACACAGTTCGGGCGTCTCCAGACGACGCAAAACAAACTTTTACGTCTCCTCACTAACTCTAATAGATACATAGACACGCAACGACTCCACGAGACAGCTAACTTACCCTACATTAGAGAGTACATCACACAAACGGCACCAAAATTTTTTAGACATAACATACAACACTCAGTACTTACAGCACATATTACAGACATCAGACACTACCACGGCCATCAGCACACCCACAAATTAATACATGACAACCTCCCGATCTATTACGAATAACATTAACACTACACACAAAACGACAGACATAACAAACTACCCCTTTTATACCACCATCCTACATACCTAAAACCTAAATCTTTCTTAGATAACTACTCTTTTACCTACCTACCCATGTCACACACACATTCTAAATTCAAAATTTTCTTAAGCAGGTTTTTTTCTTTAGCTTTTTCCTGCAAGACAGACTATAACGACATTTATAGTATTTTTGTATTCTTTTAATTATTATAAGCCATGGCAAATCAACTAAACATGCTTTAATTTTACAGGAAAGCATTCACCTCTACCCCTAACAACGAAAGGGGTACTGCCAAGCCACCAGGGCCATAACACCGGCCGACTGCCCAGGAATACCCAGCTTCTTATTTTGTACCCCATTCAAGTTGATACAATGTATTTAATTATTAATAAAGATTTTAAATTGGAATTGGAATTGGACTGAGCCTGTCCTTACGTTCGCTGGGTATGTCTTATTCCATCTTATTTTATCCTGGTTGACAGCCGTCGCTCGTATTATTCTTTTTCTAACAGGCCATACTTGGCGTTATACATAGCGTATATCTCATATCATTGGCATAAATACTATGTCTGAATATAAATTGAAGTATAAAGATATGAAGATATTATGAACAAAAATTGATAAATGGTACTTAAAAAAATTTATCAATTTCAGCCAGCCAAGTTCGTTTATTTTTGAGTACACATGATCATATTTTCTAGACCATAATCGAGCCTACAATTATTTTGTATTTTTTTTGTCGATTTTGAGTTATTTTATCAACACAAGTGAAATAGATACTGTAGTTTAAAATGGGTAAAGCAAGTGACAATTTTTTCTTCTATATTTTAATTTTAAAACACCTATATTTGAGTAAAGCAGCTTTAATATAATACAATACTATTTTATCAAGTTAGAAACATGGTCCTTAAAATGTAAGTCAGTGTCAAATATTAAACCTATATTTTTGACTGTACACTAATTAGAGATTGGTTATCGCAGCTGAAGCTGAGAATTTATCGTATGTGTTGCAGTATTTGAGAACAAAATAATACAAGAACATTTATTGTAATTGGATATTGTATTTAAATCGTTGTTTATGTCACCAGCTATATTGACACTTTTTATATCGAATTTATACCTTAGTTGTGTATCATCTGCAGAAGACAATATATTTGTATACTTTACATGGTTAAATATATCTGCAGTATAAATGAGGAATAGAACTGGCTCAAAAACAGACTCTTGAGGTACACCTGATCATTATGTGTGTATATGTGAATCTCTGTCTTTTAAAGTAACTACATATTTGAAATCGATTAGTTAAACAATATTTTAAAAAAAATTATCGCTGTATTACTTAAATCAAATATGTTAATACTAATGCATCGTTTAAGATGTCGAACACCTTTGAGAAATCGAACAATTACATATCTAGCAATAGCGTTACCTTCATCTCACGACTGAAAATATTAGAAGAAATATTTGCAAGAAAAGTTGACGTACTGCAACCTCTCGAAATCCATATTATAAATTAGATATTATTTTATTTTTGTTACATAATTATATAATTCAACTGAATTACTTTTGCTAACATTTTCGATGATGTTGGAATTATTGTAATAGGTCAAAGATCGGAATATTCATGGGGTTCAGTAAAGGTTTTATAAGAAATTGTTTCCATTTTCCTGAAAAATATCCCGCCACCAAACAACAATTAGTTGTATGGTTGCCGATTACAGGAAAACAAAGTTTTAACACTTTTGCGCTAATTCCGTCACAACCACTTGCATTTGAATTGAGATTGAAAAGAATATTTTTTCTCCTTAAGAGGGCTAATCGAATCAGTGTTTGTAAGGTAATTTTTCAAAATTTATTTCTTCCATACGGTATAGTCAAATTACACCAAATTTGGAGGATCAGTAGTTGAAAGTGTACTAGAGGGTACATGTATATCTATTTTAATTAATTTTCACTTTATGTAGGGAAAATTTATATTGTAAATATAAGTGAAATTTGAACGTGATTAGCTCCAGAATTATGACATCAATCGGAAAAATTCGAGGTAAAATTCATCCATGTCTTCTAGAATGAATCTTCATAATTATGCTCAGCAAGTTTCAAACTTCTATTCCGTACTATCTGGCTAAAATGAATTTTCTAAATAAGTATCTTTGTCACTACAGATGGAGCAAGGAAGTGTTACCTCTATCAGGAATCGCACCTCAATGAAGTCGGTGAATAAAACGTCCAGAGAAGGTATAGTCAAGAGCAAAATTATTCAGCGGCGCATGTATAAAAACTTTCTAGAGAGTGACACAGCTATCCGAAGCTTTTTCCCGACTAGGCCTCTTAACTGTTACGAGATTAAACTGAAAATGTAAATTATCAAATTTATTTGTAATATTATTATTTACAGAGGCTGGAAAACTATTACAACTGAAAACTGACGAAAAATAATATCTTATCTCATTTACATCTAGTAAATTATTAGAAGTGTCATAATTTGGTTTTTGTTTCATATTTAATGTACTTACAGTTTCTACAGCTCCTTGTTAGAGAAACCATTTTCAGAATGAGCCAAATATACAACTTTTTTATTTCTGTCAGTAATTAATTGTTTAAGACTTGCTGAAATCCATGGAGCATAGTGTTTGGTTATCCGTGATGAATGTATACTGCGTATTTATTAAATAACATTTAATACATTTTCTGCCAAAAATGTTACTTTGTCCTCTATAATACTGATATAAAATATTTCATCCCATATATCATACACTTACTCGTGTTAATAAAATCTAATACAGGATTAGTATATTTTGCCATATAAGTTGTCCCACTAAACATATTTTATGCATTTCTGTAAATCTAATCCCATGTCTTCACATAGATTTTTTTTTAATTACGAGTTATCATGAAATCTCTAGTGAGCTTACACAGAATCCGGCAACATTGTACTCAGATTTTCAGGTGATTTATTAGCTACAATAGCATGGTTCCAAGATTTAATTGCAGCTGAACTTTGGCCTTTCAGGTCAACGTGTCTCGATAATAATTCACTTTGTGGAAGGATGCCAGAATGTCCCCGCATGCGGTTTTTTTACAGGAAGAGTGATTTCGAAGTATTAAAAGGATTCCCTTCACTGCTGTTAAATTTACAGTAACGAATAATCTAGTTTTTATTATTGTAACTACTGAAGTTAAAAAATGTGTGCTCTAAATTTCCCTAGTCTTCGTTATTAATTATTTTGTTTTTACACAATGTCCAGTGTCTGTCATTTCATTATACAGGGTGATTTGCGAGCAATGTGCCATAGCCTAATGGCAGATAGAGCACTTCAAGGCAAGTCTAGACGTACAAGGAAAACATTTTCTGATCACTGGTTAAGAAGATACAGGGTGTTTTATACGAAGGCGTAGAAGGGCCAGAATAAATTTTATTTTATTTGTTCTTAAATTCCGACTTTAAAGTCGGAAATTAACAAAATTCCGACTTTAAAGTCGGAATTTAACAAAATTCCGAGTTTAAAGTCGGAATTTAACAAAATTCAGACTTTAAAGTCGGAACTTAACAAAATTCCAACTTTAACGTCGGAATAAAACAAAACAAAATTCCGACATTAAACTCGGAATTTTGTTAAATTCCGACTTTAAACTCGGAATTTTGTTATATTCCGACTTTAAACTCGGAATTTTGTTAAATTCCAACTTCAAAGTCGGAATTTTGTTAATTTCCGAGTTTAAAGTCAGAATTTAAGAAAAAATAAAATAAAATTTATTGTGGCCCTCCTACGCCTTCGTAGTTTTATGCATTTGGTATGACAATTCAAAGAGCTATTCTCTTCAACGGATTGGATGTAATCGAATGAAATTTACTGGTAAGATTTCTCACCAGGGACTTGTCAGAATTGTCTACTTGGTTTTGAAAAATCCAAGGCCGGACTCGGTAAAAATATGCCTCCTCGTTTTTGACAAAAAAGTACATTTTTCTAACGCATTTCTGGAAAATTATTACCGGATTTGGAAAGTTCAGAAAAAAATGCTATCAGAATAGCGATCAATTTTAACGGCACACCTAAACCGTTTCAGCAAAAAAAATTACAAAACAATTTAACGCATCACAACTAACACCTTGATCGGGCATTATTTATGGATCAGTTTGATAGAGTCTATTCAAATGCTTCAGATCCTTATACCTTCTGAGACATAGCAAAAAACATAGCAAAAAAAAAACCTTCCTACTTAGTCAATTGGAAGAAGCAAGAACAATACTATAAGAAAGAGTTTTATTTTGAAATTAAAAGGAATATTAACCAATGTATTTGTCAGTACTTTGACATTATTATTTTGTCTATTTGGTGTTCTAATTGTTCCGCGATTTCTTCGTGTTTCAAAGGTGCCTAATCAGTTTACTAATACTGAATTTGCTAGTACTATTTATCTGTATGGGTTTTGCGATGACAATGCAAGTGCTGCCGTTAGGGAACATCAGCGAAGATTTCCTGGTAGACGAGTACCGTCGCGCCACACTTGCAACAGAGTTTTCCAGTTCTCTCGGGAACATGGAAAATTTCTTGGAACTCACGAAAATGTAGAAGGACCAGTTAGACTGGGCAAAGAAAAACATTGTAGATATTGCAGAGCAAAATCCTTCGACAAACATTAAAAGAATAGCACACACGCTAGGTGTTATGCAAAAATCCGTAGTTTTGACACTTAGAAAAAACTTTATTTGAAGTTGGCGCCCAATCGCTATGTTGAGATATTGACAATAGTTATGCGTCGAAAAGTAGTAATTAAACTCACCCTAAAGCAAATAGTTATTTGTGAAACTAGTGCATGATTGTGTAACTTGTGTATGATTTGTGTAACTGGTGCATGATTGCAGCTCTTGACTTCGTTTCGAGCTGCAAACTTCATGCTTCGTGCAACAAACATACTTCTTGCACAAGTTGCACACAACACTTTTTCTACGATCGAATTAAATATATTTTTTCTACTCCCTACACAGAAAATACTATTTTGCTCCCGAGGGAGCAAAGTAGTACTTTTCCTCCCCTCGGGAGGAAGATACTTTGCTTCCCTAGGGAGGAAAATACTTTGGCTCCCTCTGGAAGCAAACAAGTAAAAACTTCAAATAGCTGTAATAGTAGTGTATAGACTTCTTTTATTGATACACAAACTTCCTGAAAATGAATGCTTTTCTTTGAAACAGATTTTTTATTACTTATTTCTATTTATAAAAATTGAAAACAGTTTAAATCGAGGTTTAAATTAACATCAATAACTAAATATTGTTAAAATGTATGGTACAATTAGTTAAATTACTAATGGAGATTGTCCCTGAAGAAATATTGGCTCTGCTGGTGGAGATCAGTTCTTGTTTGTTGTTTTCCAAAGTTTTGGTCGCTGATGAAGTACTTGTAGAAACAAAATTTTCAAAAACAAGACAACATTTTTTGGTACTTGAAGTGGTACTTTCTCCCGTAATTATTTGGCTGGCTACCTCTCATTTTTTAGAAATACAATCATCTAAGTACCCTTCTGCTACTGCGTTTGTTCGCCATCCTCCATGTCTTTTTAGAGTGAGAATGTCACTTCCAGCATTGACTAATAACGTAGCTGAAGTACGGCGGAAACTGTGTCCAGTATAGCCTTTCGAATCATCCAAATTTAAAAATATTGCTATTCTGTATGGAATTTTGGCAATTGTGTTTTTGTCAATTACCTGATTTGTACATTTCCCTTTAGCATAAGTTACAAAAAAATCTAGAATGACATGTTTTAGGGGATCTACAGTCCAGATATTTTCTATACATATCCAAGACAGATACTCCGTTTAAAATCTCATTCATTATTGTAAATGTCCTTTTGATATTAGTTTTTGAGTATATGCACCACCAAAATATCGCCTTTATCACTGATATTCTCAAGTACCATTTTAACTAATTCATCGCTACGGCATACCCCAGCAATTCCAAATATAAGCACAACCGGAAAAAGGAAAATGCACTTATAATAACTGCCTAAAATGTCACTTAATTGTCATATATATACTTTCTAATAAAAAATGCTGCGTTACGTTTTTATTTATTATTCAACAATAACGATCAATCTTACCTTCATATGTAAGTAAGTTTCATCTGGAGCTTCTGCAATAAACTTGTTGATATCCTTCCTTGAAAAAGTATTGGCTTTCTTGGCTTTATATCCAGCAGATTTCCTTTTTAAAAAAGCTACTAATTTAGGAAACTTAATGTCGATATTGTCTTTAATTTGGAGTGTAGATCGCAACATGCTGTATTTGCTCCATAATGTTGAAGGCTTCAAATCGGCGCATTTTTTGGAAAAGTAAAATAGGACCACTTCTTCACATATTTTTCTTATTTGCCTAGTCTCCATCCAACAATTAAATAGCTGGTACTCTTTTTCATATTTTTCACGAGACTTTAACGGTAATAGATTTAACGAAACCACGTTTGCTTCTTCCAGAATATTTCGAGGAACTTCATCTTCACATTCGGAATACATTATTATAAACTTTTTGGAAGTTTGTTTATTTTGAAAACAAGAAGCAACCTTAGCAACGTTCCATGTACTTTGATTTTTAACAATATTTACTTATCTAAATACCTATTATGACATTTTGATATATTGGGTTTTTTGATTGTCATGCATAAGAAAATATAATAAAATATATGTAAAACCAATGTAAAACACTGTAAATGGTCGTAGAAAAAATCATATGTATTACACAGGAGCAAAGTGCCATTTCCTCCCTTGGATATTGATCAAACTATCCGTGGGAGGAAATTATGCACTTTTCTCCCTTGTCATACAAATAACTATAGCTATTTCAACATTTTTAACAGTTTTACAACAAAATAATCAGATTTCAAACTGACAACTGGAAATTAATTCCAGAAATTGTCAGTGTCAAACACCATCCATACATAACTATGAATAAAATTTCGTTAGTAACAATAGACATGGACCGATTAAAATCAGAGTAGAAAATTGTAATTAAATAATACCCACATATTATGTCTTTGTAATGTCAAACAACAAAATTTTGAGAAATATTTAATAGTGTAGCTACTTACCACGTTCATACTTATACCCAAATTATAAGAAGAAATGTTATATTTTAGATCAAACTCGTAATCAATAAAATATCAAAGTACTTTTTGCGCTAGTGCAAAAAGTAAGTTCTTTTTTGTGGAAAAAGTAAAACTTTTGGCACTGTAAATAGTGTTAAAAGTATTAACTTTTTGTACGATCCACAGTGGACGGAAACGCCGAAGAGCTGGCCAAAATATAAAGGCATTGAGCTATTTTACTGAAATTGTGCATTCAGGGGTTTTTTGTGTCGCTGATCAAGAATCCGAAGTTGAATTTTGAAAAAAAACAAAATGGCGGCCATGAAATCCCCCCAAAACATACCAAAAATCGCCAACTATCGCTGTATTTTTACAAAATTTTGTATACAGTTTTTTTGGGTCGCTGATGAAGAATCCCATATAGAATTTCAAAAAAATTACGGTCGAAAATTTATACATAGTTCAAAAATTATTATTGAATTGAAGCGAATTCATGTGTTTCATTTGTTTCGGGAAAATTAGGATCTGGGGAATGGAATAAAAATGTGTAATGACTTTGAAAATTAATTTTATTCAATTACTATCTGAATTACATTCATCCTCATAAGAACGCATTCAAAAGGAGCCCACTTTATGGTGCACGAATGTGGATGCATCCGTGCATTTGCGCACAATTTGGTCAATATCTCGCAAAGATGCAAAAAGATGCAGCTAATTTTTTATACACTTTCGAAAAAAATGTTCATAGAACACATTCCAATAAGTTTCAAGACCAACCATCACCAACCGTGTAACTTATGGCTTTTTTTGTGGAGTTTATGAATCGTTGCATGTACAAAAATGCACTCCACTTCGATAATTATTTACTAATTACTATATAAATGAACTGATCTGATACTGAGATATTTTAATTGTACTTACTTTCTGATGCAGAATCCATTTTTATGACACAGAAAACTGCACTTTGAGAATTTTTACGCTGCAGGCAAAATTTATCGATTTTTGAAGCGTTGCGAGCTACCGAAGTGATGCGCTGCACGGTCGCACAATAAGTAATTTCCTCGCTCAGGTAGTGCACCCGGACCCGTATTAACGGTCGTTTCTAATGCTAGGGGTACCACTACAATGATTTAAAACGTTTCCATTTAAAAAAAAAAAATCTTAATTTTTTTAATTTTGGCCAGCTTTTTGGCGTTTCCGTCCACTGTGCGATCGTAGAAAAAACAATTTTATATCGAAATATCAAGTCAGTCAAAATTTAAGTGGGGAAGCTTACTTTATAGACATGCTGGATAACACGTTATACAGGACTAAAAATTAACCTCTTTTATTTATGTTAGTTTATAAATTTACTAATGGCCGATTTCATCACATCTAGTTTATTTTCAGATGAATTTATTTAAGTTGTGTCAACTGAATTAAGTTGTATCAACTTTTGTTTCCTTCACTCGTCCACACATTTAAAAATGTTTGTTTCATCCAAGAAAAGTAAGTATTTCTCTTGCGCAAATTTGTTTGTTTGAAATATAACTTCCTTCAACTCAAACACATTTATTTAGTTTGACAAACAATTCTGTCTACGCAAAACTAAAATTTTCTTTAAAAAATTCTTTGAATTAATTAAACAAATTTCATTTTAAGTTTAAATAATAATTTATCTTAAATTGAAACATTTTTATATATTTCATTTAATTATATGTTTTCTTCATGTGATCCTTTTTTTAGTCGTCGGGAAATTTAAAATCTTTATATTAAATAACAAAAATCTTACCCCAAGAAAGAGATAATTTGTTGTAAATTTATTTTTCCTTTAAATTACACCTTCTGCTAGTTGATAAAAATAAAACTAGTTTAAAAAAACTAAAAAACACGCTTTTAAAGCACATCAAACTAAAAAGTGAAAAATAATTATTAATATAAACTGAAAACAATAATGAAAGAAAAATACTAGTATTATTGTGAAAAAAGCGTGGGTTGCTCGATATACGAAAAATACGGCACAAAGCGCCCCACGCTTTTTTTCACAATAATACTAGTATTTTTCGTTCATTATTGTTTTCAGTTTATATTAATAATTATTTTTCACTTTTTAGTTTGACGTGCTTTAAAAGCGTGTTTTTTAGTTTTTTTAAACTATATTTATTTTTCACTTTTTAGTTTGATGTTCTATAAAAGCGTGTTTTTTAGTTTTTAGTTAAACTATATTTATATTGCTTATTGATGCTGATATTATAACATATTACGATCCAACAGATACTTCTGAAAAAAAAAGTTTATTTTTTTTTCAGCCATGGGATTTGAACTCACGCCCGAGGAGTCCGGCGTTTCGCGTCTACTAAGACTTGTGCCTTAGCTCGCTCGGCCAACGACCGAACTGAGAATCACGGAATGTACTTACAGTATTAAGCCTCTTGCTCTCACGCAGAGGATACGTGAGGAAAGGAAATTATTTAATTCTGGCGATCCTGATCAGGATAATAATATAAACTAATCAAATTATTGTATTGTTACCGGTTCTTCGTAAGTGTACAAAGTTTCAATTAAATCTGTCCGTTTAAAGTGGGTCAAAATCGAGTCCAAAGAGTCGGTTACAAACAAACATACAGGTGAAGCTAATAAAAGCGTGTTAATAAACTTATTTAATACAATAAAACTGTTTCGTTGGTCCAATGAAATATCTTAAATCTAACAAAACATTGTTTTGAATACCAAAATTTTTGTTGAAGTTAATATAAATTCCTTCGAATTAAAAAAATGCTGTCGGTGGGTGAAGAAATATTTTATTAATTTCAAACGAAGTGACGCTTGTATTAAAAAAATGTAGATTTTATACTAAATAAATTAATTTTTGATGGAAAAATACTTTCTATTGGTTCAAATAACAATTTAATAAATTTGAAACTTATATTTTGTTAATGTAATTAAAATTCACTTAAATCAAATAGAATATATCAAGACTTAAATTCTCTTAATACAAATAAAAATTTTGTTGCGTATATACAAAGAAATTATTTCTTTGGTGTTAATAATTTTTCGTTGCTTCAGATATACTTTTTTAAATGCGCACTGGGTAAATTAAGTTTAAATTTACCTGCTACTTTAAGGGCAGAAACTTTGAGTCTCGGTTAACACTAATAAATGGTTTCCTTAGATATTATCATCCTATTAGTGTTAACGGAGACACAAATTGCTGGCCCTAAGTAGGAGATATCTAACTAGATATTTTAATTGTAATTTTAACCTTACAGTAATATAAAATATTTGATCAGTTTGCTGATGGAGAAAAATAAATTAAAAGATGTAAATTTGTTCATCTTTTAGACAGGTATCAAACACTATATAAAATTGAAGAAATCGTCTACAATAAAATAACCAAACTCTTAGTCACAGAGAATCTGTGCTGAGAACTTGTTCCTTATTATATCACACTCAAGCCGTACTCCACAAGTCATTATTCACACCGAGAAATAACTTTAGCATTTCGTATTATTAGATGTTTCCAAAGTAATTAATTTCATGCTAGAAACTTTGATGTTAATAAAAGTGTAGTTTAAGACTTCACAATATTCCTTCAATTTCAGGCTAAGGACTTCTCTTTTATCATCATAAGATTTCATTAATATCTACTAGAGTATATGAAAATTTAGTTAAACACTGAAATAATTAACATTTATTAAGAGGGCTAATCCGACTTGTGTTTGTAAGGTAATTTTTCAAAATTCATTTCGTCCATACGGTTTGGTCAAATTACACCAAATTTGGAAGAGCGGTAGATGAAGGTGCACTAGAGAATACATGTATCTTATTTTAATTAATTTTCACTTCATGTAGGAAAAATATACACTGTAAATATAGGTAAAATTTGAATGTGACTAGCTCCATAATTATTGACATAAATCGGTAAAATTCATACAAGGCTTCTAGAATGAACCTTCATAATTATGTTCAGCAAGTTTCATATTTCTATTCCGTACCATTTCGTTAAAAATAATTTTCTAAATAAGTACCTTTGCCAGTAGAAATGGAGCAAGGAAGTGCTGCCTCTACTGGGAATCACACCGTAACTAAGCCGGCTATAAACTGCTTGAGTGAAGGTATAGTCAAGAGCAAAATTATTCAGCGGCGGATATATAAAAACAGCAAAAACCCTCCGTGAAATTTGTAATAGTGTTTTGATTTGATATATATATTTTAAGTATGTATTTACTTACTATTTTGTTTATATTTTGTAATTATAATAATAGAAAAAAATAATAAATAATTATTTATGTACTTTTATATCATACAATTTTACATTAATAATAGGGAACTTGCCTATAATTTTAAAAATAAAAATAATACTAAAAAAACATAGCGTAACGTTGTAATAAAACGTGTACTTTATAAAAAAATAAGATTTCTAATTCCACGCGATCAGTATGAAGGATCTAAACAGCGATAAAATTAAAGTGGCTCGAAACGAGCTACTATTGACTGTGACGTCTCACCATACAATATTCGGTAGTCGTCGCGCCGGGAAGCAACACAATCAGATGTTTTCCAATTCCAATTTAAAATCTTTATTCACAATTAAGTAGATTATTTACAACTTGTATGGGGTACAGAGTAAAATTTATATTAATATATACATATATTATATACAGAAAAAAAGAAAACTAAAAATCAATTCATTCATAAAATACTTAAAAATAATAATACAAACAAATTAACAAAGTATGACATTCTATATAAACATATGTACAATATGGTGTTATTAGACTTTGGTTGATTTGTTAGTGACTGTTCTGATATAAATATATAATTGTGTTTTATAGTACCGCTTATTGTAGTTGTACAGATATTTTAAAATGACTGAACAAGGTTTTTCAAAGGGCCAATCTGATAATTTGCCTAAAGTGGATATGTTTATGGTGGCATCTTTTATACAAAATAGTGAAAGTTTTTCCCTTGGAGAGGTCCGCGGGGTCAAGGCAGAGAAGTATGTATTTTTTTTAGCTTTTAGTAATAATTTATAAACATAAAATAGTTATGACTTGATCACGGAATAAAATGAAATAACTACAAAATGCTTAGTCGCAACTAAGCTTTTTTAGCAGACTTAGTCTTATGTTTGAAAGAATTTAGGGTAATTCTTTACAACAGCCACTTCTATATTTTTCGTGTTTTTTTTGTACACACGTGTAAAGTGTCTCTATAGAAGACATTTGCTGCAAAGGAAATGTTGCGCAAATGTATAATTACCTATCGTAGGTATTTTCGTACTATGTTTTGGGGAAAGGGAAATAAGTGATTGTGTCGTGTTATCATTCACATAATAGATAAATGTAAGATTTGAATAGAATAAATTAAAGGGCAAGGGAAAGGTATTTGCAATATACTATATATACTAGAGGTAAACATTTTACTCTTCGCAGACAGTAGTGTTATTGAACATTTATATAATTGTTGCACATTCTGTAGGATACTCTTCGCAGTTTTTTGAAAAGAATCTTGTGTTTGTCTTATAAACGTCATTCTTACAATACCTAATGTATTGACTACATATTTAATTTTCTTTCCCGATGGTGCCGACTGTATTGGCGAAATGCGTGGCAGTATATTTTATAGTATAAACTAAGATTCATTCTTACAATACCTAATATATTGATCACATATTTAATTTTCAACTTTTTTTCATCTCCCGATGATGCCGACTGCGTAGGCGAAATTTGTGGTAGTATATTTTACAGCATTTTGGTGTCTATAGAAAATTACTTCAATTTTAGTAGCACATTGAAAATTGCAGCCCTCTGTAGATTCATATTTTTAAATAAAATGTCCTATAATTTTTTTATTTACTATTTGATTTTTTTCAAAAACAATGGATTTCTTCCTCTAGCTAACACTAACTTATAACCCAAATTTCAATTCGATCGGACTTTTCTTTCTTTAGTTATCGTGCGTACAAGAAACGTGTTGGACGGACGAACAGATGAACAGACGGACATTTTGAAAGTTGTTCAGAATTCGATGATGAACGAAATGATTTTTTCTTTGCGAGCGATATTAACGATTTTAGAAATGTCCCGATCAAATGCAATATACTCTTCGTTATCGTATTTGCGAAGAGTATAATAATAAATAGCTGTTTACTTTAGCACCAGGAAATTACCTTTACTTAGTATCACTAAATTATATTCTATCTACTAATCTTATTTTCTAACATTGTATACACATTCTTTCTTTAATCCTACCCTAATTAAAATTCAATAATTCGGAATTCGGAATATTTTATTGCTTGCCTGCGAAAAACTAGTAGATAGACATATAGTATTTAATAATGTACTTACATTAAAATGTTCACACACATGTAGAGACCTACATGTCTGTGAAATGTCTTTTTCATTTCTTCTACACGCTTTTTGCCATTTTGATCGACGAATCTTATCTTCTGGCAATATTATAAATACTTTATCTGGCACTTTCATTGTAGTATTCTTACACAACGGTACAATGCAATATTTAAAATAAGGAGTTTTTGTTTCCATTTTAAGTATACACTTAAAATTTATCTGAAATCAAGCGGTCGAGTGCTGGGATCTCCGTCGTCGTTTGTAAATTGTATGGTGTGATGTCACGACTACTCCCGCGCTTTTGAACCTGTTTGAAACGGTTCGCTAACGCGCGAAACTTGCTCTGCTAACCCTTGTAAAAATTTTTTTATGTTTTTATATAAAATGAATAGATTATAGAATGTTTTATGAAAATTAAAGAATGAGTAGAGAAAAATGTAAATTGATAAAAATGAAGAGTGGAATATGGTGAGGTACAACTAACACACAACATACAATTACTTATACAATATTACTTTACCCATCAATAAATTACGTAATAGTACCCATAATGGACTACCTAAATCATTTTTCCAGTAGAAACTGCATACACTAAATATTAAACTGTATTATAGAGTATAATATTATATAATTAAAATAAAATAATTAGGACGGTTATTTCTATTCTTTAATAATTTACGTGTCAATAATTCCACTGTAACAACGGTCGAAACCCAAAAAGACAGCAGTTTTTATTTATTAATTAATAATAAATAAAAAGAAAGTAATTATTATTATATTTCAGTTTATATTTCGAGTTGTATTAGTTTCGCGGAGAGCTTGGTTCCCTACTATATTTATTAACCAGAGTGTACATATCGACCAGAACAATAGATTTTATTGCTTTACTCTATCCCGTCGTAATGTGTTGCTAGTTCACGTCCTCTGGAACCAAAATTCTTTTCTGCACGACGTTCATTTATTTTATATACGTCTGTCACTTTCGGAACTTCCTAGAGAGAGACACAGTCAATGGAGGCTTTTTCTTAACTAGGCCCCTTAATTAATAAGTTTTTCTAATTATTATTTATTTTATAAATTTAAAAAATATATGTAATTATTGGTAGGAAAATACTTAAATCTATTATATACTAATTAGTCCCACAGAATACAGAACATACTCAGTATATGCGTCTGAAAAGTATAATTATTAATTTTGTAACGTTAAATTAATTTTTATTATTTATAATTAAGGTCCGCGAGTAAATCGTACACGACGTTAAAACCAGGGGCTGAATCAGGACACTGCGTTCACATGCATACAGTAGATATGATAAATGGTATATTACCTTTTAATTGGCAATTTTGTAGCATCCAAAACAACAGGAGCCATGAATATTTCACCGAACACACAACACTGCACACAGGTAATTTCTAGAGTTTAAGTTAATTAGCAGCATCTGTTCTAGGTATTAAAAAATTAACTCTTGACGCCTGTCCTTAAAATCCATTCATAGGAGGAAAACAATCATTTAACGTCTAAAGAGGCAACAGGAGCTTATTTGAAATATATGATGTGGTTCAAGGACGGCACGTTTATATTGGGTTGAGGAGTGTCTACCTCTTTAACTATAAGGAGGTACAGAATAGCACATAGTGTAC
This sequence comes from Rhamnusium bicolor, assembly GCA_029963845.1. Taxonomy (NCBI): domain Eukaryota; kingdom Metazoa; phylum Arthropoda; class Insecta; order Coleoptera; family Cerambycidae; genus Rhamnusium; species Rhamnusium bicolor. The sequence continues at coordinate 181,701 of JANEYF010004218.1, forward strand.
AAAACCCTGGATTGTTTTTGCGCCAATATCCATTTGGCTTGATGTCGGTCTCGGATGCTAGAGCCAGACAGGACTATTGCCTTTTTACCCCAGTCATCGCTGTAGACCTGGACCGGCCTCGTGCAGGGCGGATTAGCTTACTTTACGAACGGCCCCACTAACAAATGTGAGCGGTGCCGAAGATTTCGGCCAACCTCCCTGGGTCCTGGCTGATGAACCTGCTGGCTAGGGCCTCTTCTGGCGCTCTTCTGTCTTCGTCTTCTTTCTTCGCCAGCTTGTCACACAATGGGGATTGTTTTGTAAAATTCTTTCAAATTTATTTTTCACTCGTAAACTGGCGCAGATCGACTACAATGCTCACTGCGTTAACTATTGAATATCCAGATGAAGTACTTGTACTCAAGGTTCCGTATTAAAGAATAAACACTTGCAAAATTACTGTGGTTGTACATTAGGTCTTCTCGAACTGCTAGGTCATTAAACGTCTGCTGAGCGTGTGTAATAGAGATGGCGTCGTTTATATTTGTTAATCACCCTCTTTACACCATCAAAATTAACATAAAATAATTTGCAGCCTCTAACCATGTGCCCAGCACGTCACAACATGCTTTGGCCGTAATGGCGACGCTTTTGAAAATGTCGTCTTCACGCTGTTTTTTTGAATTTTTTTGTTTTTCGTCCAAAGGGACTGGGATTTCTGCAGAGGATATCAGACTGTAAAAGTCGACAAGAGGAAGAATTTGGGGGTGTTTTTCATTTATCTTTTTAATATCTACATCCTTTCACAAGTTATAAAGACTTTTGCCATATGCTATACATATTAGAATATCTATTAGACCTTTTAAAGATTTTTAATTTTTTTCTTTTTGTTTTTGATTTTCTCGGGATTACGACCTGCGGAGCGGCATATGTAACACCTGAGATGACCTTTTAAATGGCAAAGTAGACTTTTCTACATAAGATATAAATGTGGAGTCTCTGAAAAAGTTTACATATTTTAAGTATGCGACAATTAATCTGTCGACATTGAACGGTCTTTCTCACAATACAAATGAATTTTTAAATAGAAGGCGCCGGAGATTAACTCTAACTAAAAAGTTAGCGACAAAAAGATATAACCAAAAACGACAAGTCATAGCGGCGCATCCTCTATAAAGAGTAACAAAAAATTTTATTGCTAGAAGCGTTCCTTCAATAGATAACGTGTACCAAAATAATTTTTTATCTTTTTTCAAATTTGAGAAAAAAATTAAAAACTTAATTTTGTCCTCCATCTTTGGGGTCTTAGTCTTTAACGAAACGTTTCTGGACGTAACTCCATAGAAAAGTTTTTCTTATTTTGCGGTCCTAAATTCAGATTTTAAGTTTGACCAGTTACTCCTGAAATACTCGTAGATACACATATAAATGTTCGATGAATAAGAGTAGAATATTTTTTTAAATATTACCAAGTACCAGTATTACTACCGATTATCATTTTACTTCAATAAAAATTAAAAAATATTTTTATTAGGAAATTACTACTTATTAACGAGCGACTATGGTGAACTGACCGTTGATATTTAGTATTTGTCTTCATGAAGTTGTATAGCAAATGTCGTAGGTTGGTTTTTATTTCCTTTACTCGCATTCTGGTAATTAGAGCATAAATAATTGATTGCTTTTGTGTGTTTTTTTTGCTCGGAAGTTGTAAAAAGTATTTACGGCAAAATACAAAGACAATTAAGGAAGTCGAGGTAGATGTTTACAGGTTTAGCTTTAATAAATTAACACCTAGGAACTGTATGGTCGTAAATATGTAATGTGATTCTTATCGGGGATGTTTGTTGCAGACTGATGATATTATGCAATAAGATTAGAATTATTGCTGTGTTGGAAACACAACACGATCAAAAAATTCATAGTTAATCGACATCGTACGTACTGATCATTAAGAGCAAGAATTATTACCAATAATTTTAGATATTATAGTAAATACCGGGAAGGCATAAAAATAGTCTCGAAAAGAATATTGCTCATATTCCTCATAGCTGTATTAAAAAAAATACACATCCTTACTTATTTATTACACTTTAAGACAAAATTTCAACAGGGACAGCAGCGTTTGTTTATACACTTTTATATTTCTTGAATGGTTCTGAAAAAACATAAACAATCAGATGCCTTACGAGTGATGGCCCAGATGACTTATCAGTCTTATCACGTTTAGAAACTAAATATCTGAATAACATTTATTTGGTTTTAAATTATAACAAATGCTGTTAATTTAGATTATAAAGCGCCCCTAAACCTAAACTGCAATATCTTTAATGTACAAAAATAAATATATCAAATGATAACACACGTGGGAGACTTTAACATTAGATAAGTATATGTGGATGAACTAGATGATATGAGAATTATGGTTGGTAGCTCTTAGAAATGTTTGAAATACTTTAAATGAAAGACGAGTAAACACTGTTCTGCACGAGCAAATCTTCAATCAAAAAAAATACGGAATATCCAAAAACCCTCTCTATGGTAATGATTTTTGTTGTGCAGCTACACGGAAAGAAAACTATTCTATATCGAAGTAATCGATTATTCTTGAATTTTTATACTTGTCACTAGAATAATATTACTTGGCATAATAAATTATTATTGTTTCAATAATATACCAATTGTAAACCAAGAACAGATGTATTTTTGAGTTTCATTAGCGCAAATATTTAAGTCAGTATAAGTTTGATTCCTTCGACGTATAAGTATATCTTAAATATACTCTTAATAGTACACTTCTTTCGAGTACTGTTAACCGTGAGAGTAAGTATTAGGATATCTTGAAGTAAATTCTTATTTAAATGTCTTTCTTGACATAAGAATACTACTCTTGGAATAAAAATACAAACAACTTTGCTGGATGAATTTTATTATACATAATGTTAATCCAATAACTGTTATCCTTGATTCAATACTTACTAATCTCAGTGTGACGTGTTCTAAAATAATGATGGAACAAGTGAATCACGCAGTGGTGAGAGGTAGAAAGCTAGGCCTTTGCCAAACAAAGACGACATATTTTACCTACTATGCGTCGAATTGTGTGTGCTGTACTTTTTTCATAGATGTTGATTATTATGAAATAATTTATATTTGTAAAGTTACACTTAAAAAAAGAAATTAACATTATGAACTGTGAAATAGAAGTTAATGAGTCTACGATGGAAGAGCTATTAGCAAGTTGGGAATTGAAGTCCTTAATTTCAATATTAGAAGGTAAGTTTAATAATTCTGGTTTTACTGCATGCAAGCTATTTTAATTACGTTATACTTTACAAAAAATAAATACACAACGTCACTATATTGTAGGTTAAAAGGTATTCATCTGAAGTTTAATGGTTGTGTATAGATTTCCCAAGTTATTTTCCTTTTTGATAATTTTTGCTTGTGTTATGTACAATCTATAGTCAAGATCTGCATTTTTATTGTAGTGGCGTTTTATTATACAATACATATACAAGGTGACTGGTAAGTCGACTTATTCCTTTGAGGGTGGGTTAGTAGAACTCAGTTGCAATTGATTTGGAGATCTAATAGTTTTTGAGTTATTTTATTTTTAAAATAAAAAAATAATAAAACTTCTTTAATATTTCAGTTTCCTGCATTAGTTTACATAGTAATGTAATAAAAATTAGGTTAAATACTTTAAGAAGATAAAAAGACGAGCTAAAAAACTATATTCGTGAAAAAAATTTCAACCCAATTGTACAATCATAGGAAATTATTTTTAAAACTTGATAATGCATTAAACGTGCAAAGTATTTAAAAACTTCTCTACTTTATATATTACTTTTCGAATGAGGTTTATATGAAGTTTTAAAAACTATGTTTTACTTCCATAAATAATACAAAAATACTAGGTACAGGTAGAGCGTCCATTGTTTTCAAATTAAAGAGATACAGGGTGATTCGAAAAACATGTGCCATCACTTAAACGGAGATTCTACACTCAAAAATAAGACAAAAATGTATCTAATTTCTATCAACAAAGGTCCATTTTTGCTTCGTTACTGAGATATTGAAGTTTTATTTTTCTTTGCGTTAACAAAAAAAATATATACGCCACTGATTTTTTTAGTTTTTGATGGCCCAATTATGTAGAACGTTAATTGCCGAAAAAATGTCACCTCTTGACGTATTCTAGATAAAAAAATAAAATAATACTATTAAGTACCCTACATAAAAAAATTGTATTGATCTCCTACACGAAACCTAAATCTAACAAAAATCAAGAGGTGACTTCTTTTCAACAATTAACTGTCTACATAACTGTGCCATCTAAAACTAAAGAAGTCAATGGTGTATATATTTTTTTACAAAATTAACTGAAATAGTAATAAAACTTCAACATTCTGCATTTCAAGTACGAACCCGTGTTGATAGTAACTATTTGTCTTATTTTTGAGTGAGAAATCTCCGCTTAAGCGATGACACATGTTTTTTGAAACACATAAGGGCAAGGGAAGATTCTAAAAAAAAATTATAATAAAATATCTCAAAAACTGTTAGGTTTTGCATTCTGCATATTATAGTTAAATCAGTTGCAAATGAGCTCTACTAACATCCCTTGAAAGGAATACGGCGACTTACCAGTCATGCACCTTGATGTGTACCTATATATAACGTTATTAATCAATGAATTTCAGAAGTCAATGATATTAATTTATTATCAGTGTAGGATTAAAGTTCTTTGTTCTTGCCAAAAATGCTAAGCTAACATATTATTTATTATGTATTTTAGCTGCCTATTTACAGTTTGTATATGTATATGCATGGAAATTTTGTGAATATTCAAATGGGTTTAAAAAGTTCGGTTTCGTTTGTACAAAATTTGTTATGCCATATCTGTTTGAAAGTCCGAGCATACTTTTCTATTATATAGTTAGCTACAATGATTTGTTTAAATTATTTATACTTTAATAACGTAAATCATTGTTTTCTACGCCAAGAAAATTAATTAACGTTGAACAATTTACTGGAAATTTCAGAACTTATTCCTCAAATCGGAAAGAGAATAAAATTCATAAAACACTTAGAAGCTTATAAAGAAATAATGTGGTAAATTTGAAGTCTCATATACAGTGTGTTCAGGAATGGACTTACACTTGTAAAATTTTTGTTTTTGGTTTCTTAATAAAACATCTTTCTTCATAAAAACTTCTTCTAATTCTGAAAAGTCCTTAACCAATCCCAGAAATTCAAATTTGATTCAAATAATTTATCAGTTTTATTTAAATATTTCTAAATTTTTCCTTTCCTTTTTTTGGGACTTTCTATCATATGAATAATTCTTAATTATCTAAAAAAATATAGTTAGTTACCCAATATGTTACTGGAAAAATAAACCTCTGCGCTTGTGACTTTACGTCAAAAGATTAGTCAGATTTTTGACAACTAATATGAGACAAAAAAATAATAATATAATTCCTTAACGTTTCAAAAAATAATACAAATGTTGAATGAAATGAAATGTATCCTTAGATTAAGTGGTAAATTTAATAGATCGCAATATTAAATCAAAAAAGAAAAGATTTCAGTCGACATCAAATATTTATTGATTCAAGTAATTCATCAGTTTTGTTTAAATAAAAGTTGTTGAACGAAATGACACATTTCTTAAAATAAGTGTTAAATGTAACAGATCGCGATATCTCTAGTTTTGAACTGAATTAATGAAATCTTAGATTAAGTATAAGTTAGTATTGAATATTGTTCGAAACTTCCTCTTAGCTGAAGTAGAACCATTATTCCAAAGTTAATAATTAGTTATCATTAAAAGGAGACTAAGATAACGACTTTTAAGAATAACGTTTTCCTAGATGGAAAAATATCTATTCTTGCGGATATATGAGTATAATAATGTCTTAATTTAAGAACAGTGGTTTTAAAAATAGTTTAGATTTTTTTCCGTGTACGTTTACATAATAGTATAGTATTTCCAAAGTCAGTTGGAACGCGATAAAAACGCAGACAAAGGAATTTAAACGACCGACTGAGGGATTTTTTCATTTAATGAATAAATTCCTTTGTCGGCGTTTTTTGTAGTATTTCAACTGACTGGAAATACTATACTTATTAACAATAAACCTCATACCAAATGTCTTAATTCTGGCTTGCTTATGTTCCTAAAATATTAAATAAAAACAGTGTTTTTTACTTCCTTTATGAATATTTAAAGAAACATGTTACTATAAACTTCTCTTCTTATTTCTTGATGTAAAATCTGGTCACGAATTTAAGCACTGAAGTTAAAAATACCCTGTATATCGGCATTCATTTGATATCCATTATAGTACCGTAGGTATCCTTTGGGTATAAAATGGATATGAATTGGGAATTTTATATTGTTTGAGATAGGACGCCACTGCAAACAGCTAATAAAATCGAATATCAAAGCACACCTTAATTAGCAAATCAGTGTCACATTGAAGAAGGCAAAAGTCCTTGACAATATCCCTTTTGTGTTTTACATTACCACACAGCGCAAATATTACATTACATACATATATACACTACAGCTATCATAAAAACAATTTTAATATTCAATCTCCAGCTGACCTTGCTCTTCCAATAATGTACCATGACGATGAAAATTATAGTTGACTTTGAATAATATGACATTTGTTTGCTTTGGCATAGTCAATTGTTTATAAAACAATTGTTTGCCACAGCCTTCTTCGTATAATCGAAAGCTGCAATTTATAAAACATGCGCGTGCATAATACCTACGTTAAGGTGATCATTTTAAAAAATTACGAGGTTTTAATAGTATGATATTATTTTATGATCGGTGCTTAGTGACTAATGGTGGAGCGTGATGTTTGAAATTTGCATAAATCTAATTTTCTATCGATAAAAAACCTAGTCGATACAACGTTACACTTTTATTACAATTAAAATCTACTAATGCCTTGAGAACAGATATTATATTCATAGAACATATTGACGGTGATACGTAATGATTACTTTCACACTGGGGAAACAAAACAAAAGCTTAAATTAAAGGACACTGTTACGTTGCTTTTTGCGATGGTAACAATAGAGGTATGTCCGACTCAATACTCAGTGGAGTTGGGTGTGGGTATTTACAAAAGTTGTACTTATTTTATTAATAAAGGGGCGCCAAGTAATTTTCTTTACATACCTCCTCTCAGATTGAAATTACTAAAACCATATTTCTAGCAAAACCTTGTTAGTTTTCACAAATAACACAATTTAAGAGAAAATGTAAAGTTTATTTATGTTCTGACAGCAGAAAATATCCCATAATATGTCCATATTAGTGGCATATGGAACTTATAATTTTTAATAAGACAAAAACACATTATATACATCTATCTATATGCATTAAGATGATACCAGAAAAAAATCTTTTTAAGCTAATCTAACTCTCGAGAGTGCAGTCCAAGATAGAGGTAGTTTATTTAACAAAAAAAAAGAAACCCCCTAATACCTTTATCTATAGACTGTCACAAATTTATTTACAAAAATCTAGGTAGATTCGTATCCTTATGTAAGTTTACACAAAAAAAAATATATGATCTAGAAATGATTTAAATTATACACACAAAATATCCCCACTGTCAGGGTTAGTTGAGATCAGGGACATTAGATTACCCCTTGCTTTTGAGAATAACAAAACACACAAAAAAATGGCAAGAAAAAGTTAACTAGACTATCAGAAACTTGTCTTGTTTAATTTATTAAAGATAGTCGGTATTTTTACTTCAAGACGAATCTTCGCGAGTAAATAAAGATGTATTATAGCCAAATGATAATAAAAGTCCATAGAAATTCCACTATGTGGTACTTATCGTATTACGGTTGTTTCCTCTGTATCACTACAACAGCGTCGTCTTATAGATATGCTACACATTGATTTTCCAATATTTCCTTTGAGGATACGGCCCTTTCGAACGTCAACAGTTTTTCAAGCCATATCGCCGACCATTTTCGATCCAAAATTAAGGCTTGTCAGGAACTAATTAAATGTTTATCAATTATCATTCGCCCAGAAAAAAAAACGCCTAGAATACCAAGAAAAAAAAGAAATTATGTCAAGAACACTCTCATAATAACAGCGTAAAGAAACTTCAAATAATGGAGAAAACTCACCTCCCGTGCTACGATCCCTATGCACCAGGTAGACGTTTTTTCCTATTTCTTCCACTAACTCCAAAGAAATTATCCAATAAAATGTCAACAGACGATATTGTCCAACCATATATTACCCCATATATCGTCCTTATAGAATACCCGATGGAAAAGCCGTTAAAACGTTAAATTTTATATTAATTATCCACTAGGTTATTCCTTCTTTACGTCGAAATAAAGTATACAAAACTGCTGCTGCTATCTTATCATGCCCATCTTTTTTTTCCTTTCCGACAAAAACCCGCTCGCTCCATAAACGTCTGATAAACTTATATACAGGGTTAGTCCCTGATTATCATTTTTAAATACAAATTGTTGTCATGACGCCAAATCATTAACAAACCAAAAATTCGTAATACTCCCCCCTTTTCCTTACAAAAGAAAAAAAATCGATTTTTTTTCCTTTTTTTTTTTAATCCAGCTTGAGATCTTGAATATGCCAGTGTCCTAAATACTTTCCTGATTGAAAATCTGTTAATTTATAAACATTCGGTGTTACTTTACCCGCGACTTTACATTTCAAAAATTTTGGGGCTAATTTGGAGGCAAAATAGTTACCCGCATCAGAAAGAGTATGGTTTCTTTTCCAGACCACTTGACCAACTTCTAAAGGTAAGGGAGTTCTTCTCCTTAAATTACATCTAGCTGCACTTTGGTTATAAGCCGTATCCAAACGTGACTTTACCGAATCGCAAATATCTCTCAGTTCCCTAACACGAGAAGCCCAATTTTCCCTATTTTCAAATTCCAGATTTGGATTTCCGTTAACCTGGCCAAACTTATTATGTAATTTACCCGACGAATATATCTCCCTGCCGAAGGTAAGAAAAGCAGGACTAAACCCTGTCACTTCATGTACGGCCGTTCTAAGAGCAAAGCCAAATTTATGTAAATGTATGTCCCAAGTTCGGTGATCATTATTAACATAGGATCGAATCATAGTCTTAATTACCCGGTTTACTCTTTCGGTGGGATTTGCTTGGGCATGGTAATAAGCATTAAATGTAATTTTACAGTCGTACGAAGAAACCATGTTACGGAAATTATTACTGACGTATTGACGACCATTGTCACATATAATGCGTTCAGGGACGCCATACACCATAAAGATATCCTTTTCTATATGATCAGTAATTGCCTGACTCGTAGCCGATTTGATTGGAAAGATTAAGGTATATTTGGTGAAAAGATCGGATACCACAAGGATAAATCTATTTCGTTTCCTACTTAAAGGAAACGGACCCATGAGATCCGTACATATCACCTCCCAAGGACGAGATATATTTCTGTTATGCATGACTCCATACGGCAATTTTTGTTCAGGTTTCTGGGCCTTGCATACCTCACATTGCCGAATATAATGAGCAATATCAGAACTCATCTTTGCCCAATAATATAAAGATGCAATTCTTTTCTTGGTTTTGAAATATCCAAGATGTCCCGAATGGGGAGCATCGTGAGTCTCCAAGAACACCGCCGATCGAAGAGATTTTGGAACTACTAACTTCCAATCTTGATCACTATTACAAGAAGAAGGAGAACCTACCAATTTATAAATCTGACCGTCGCGAATACACCATTTTGGATATTTCTGAGGATCGGATTCGATTCGACTTAGAAGACCGCGATACCAATCATCATAGTACGCTGGAGTTACTTCGATGTAACCAACAGCTCTAGAAAGCGCGTCTGGAACTACATTGGATTTGCCTTTCCTATGCACTATGTCAAAATCGTAACTTTGCATCCTCAAGGACCAGCGAGCCAACCGTCCCGATGGATTTTGAAGTTTATGCAACCATAACAAAGAGTAATGGTCAGTTATTACCTTAAATTTTACACCCTCAATATAGCATCTGAATTTTCTATACTCCACAAAACGGCAAGACATTCCAATTCAGTTGTGGAGTACTTTTTCTCTTGTGTAGTCAGGGCCCTACTAGCATAGGCGATAACATGTTCACCGTCCTCAAAATTCTGTGTTAAAACGCAACCTAATCCGACTTGTGACGCATCACATTGAAGAACGAATTCTTTAGAAAAATCTGGACAGGATAAGATAGGAGCTGCCACTAAGCATTGCTTTATTTGAAGAAAAGATGCTTCCTGTTCCGTAGCCCACACAAATTTTGCATGTTTTCGAGTTAATTTGCTTAGAGGAGATACTAAACTAGCAAAATTCGGAATGAAACGTCGGTACCAGGAAACAAGACCAATAAAACGTCGAATATCTTTACAGCACTTGGGGGTTGGATAATTAAGCATACTGTCCACTTTCGAAGGATCAGTACGGAGACCTTGTGCATCTACTACATAACCTAAGAATTTTAATTCAGATTTGACAAATTCACATTTGTCCTTATTTACGGTGAGACCGGCAGATAACAGTTTATCGAAGACTTTACTAAGAATATCTAGATGTGTGGAAAAATTTTCCGTTGCGATAATTATATCGTCCATATAGACAAATACATACCCCTCCAACTCGGCACCTAATACAGTATCCACAAAACGTTGTAAAGTGGCCGGAGCGTTGTGTAGACCAAAAGGCATACGAGTGAACTGAAAGAGGCCCCTATTTGGAACTGTAAAGGCAGTCTTATCTTTACTGGATGGTTCCAGTAGGATTTGGTGATAAGCGCTCTTGAGGTCAATGGAACTTAACACTCTTGCATCCCTCAGTCTATCCAAAATACTATTTATATATGGAAGAGGATATGCATCCTTTTTCGTTACCTGGTTCACTTTACGAAAATCAATACAAAATCGATATTCGTTGTTAGGTTTCTTAACCATAACCACTGGGCTAGACCACGCCGACTTAGAGTGTTCAATAACCCCTAATCTCAATAAGTTATCTACCTCCATATTAATTTTTTCCTGGATGTAGGGAGAAACTGGGTAGTACCTTTGTTTAATTGGATGACTATCCCCTGTATCAATGGTATGAAAAACTCCTTTGGCGCAACCTAATGTTGTGCCCATTTTGTTAAAGAAATCAAAAACTAATCTATCAAGTCGAGAACGTTCTTCCACATTGATCAAATGTAGGCCACTTACCTTGTTACCCGTCAACCCCATTAATTCAGCTGGTAAATTTCCAAAATGCCACGAGTGATTAGAAAAATCAGGAATAATATTCATATCTTTCCAAAAATCAATACCTAAAATAATATCTACTGCTATATCTAACACCACTAAAGCTCTAATAACTTTAATTCTACCACATAATTCGATAGGTAAACTAACTAACCCTAAGACATCACAATCATCGCCATTTGCTACCCTAACCCTAGTATTATTTTTCTCTAATCTAATATTTAAAAGTCGCAGTTTTTCCCAACCAGTATTACCGATAATAGTCTGGGAAGCGCCAGAATCGAGTAAACCAAAGAAGTTAATATCAAAAATTTTTACATTTAGGTAAGGCCTAGGATCATTGTTATTTGAAGAAAACAAAGCATTAATTTTATTTCTCTTATATTCTACTGATACAAATTCAAGCCACGATTGCCAAGAGTTACTCACCGGTTTTCTGGAGTAGATCGCCGACCGGTGTTCTGACGACCTCTTGATCCGTTTCCCCGAAAGCAAGTGCAAGTGTACTTGGTAACATTTGCTTTACCACAACGGAAACAAAATTTTGCCTCTCGAGGTTTCCCACAATCCGTAAAACTTTGCCCTAATTCCTGACAATTCCAACAAACGATACTATTTACTGGTTTTATATTATGATTCTTAAGTGGAGGGCCATTTGAAGTTGATGAATGCCGTCTAGAAGAACTTGGAGGAGCTAAATCAGGTTCTAGCCTAGAGACTAGATCATTAGATAACCTATTGGATTGATTTGCTAAGTTTCGCGCTACTTCTAATTTCTTACAAGCCGCAAGTAGATCATCCACCTTATGAATTTCCTCCAGCCCAAGTCTGTGAATATAGTATGGATCAATAGTCCTACGTAATATACATAATTTTTCCTCTTCCAAAAGAGGATTGCGCAGTCGGTTAAACAAATTTAACATACAAGCAAAATAAGACCCTACCCTCTCGGTACCATCACGACACTGATAATGCTCCCGAATAGCCATTTTAAGTTCATAATCATAATCGGCATCTAAGAATTCTTCTTTCAAAAGTTGGACAAATTGCGACCAAGTCCTAATTTTGGCTTTAACTGAACTATACCATAATCGTGCACTACCTCTAAGTAAATCGCATAAAGATATTATAAGTTCTTCCTCCGAGACTCCACGGGCTACGCGATACTCCTCAACTCGCTCCAGAAATGCATTCACGCTTAAAGCCTCCCTATCCTGTGCATCCCCACTAAAATAAATACCCCATTTATAAACAGGTACAAAAAGTTTATTGTGAACACTAACCGACGTAGAAGGTAAGATTGACTGTTCATTACTCCCTGTTGCAATCAAAGTAGGAGTTTCATTAGTTATCTCTGAAGTTAAAATTTTTTCATCTAAGCGCTGCTCTATTTCCCCTAACTGTTCTACTAAATTTTTAATAGAATTTTTTAAGGCTATATCAGCTTCAGTCTCCCCTGGTTTCAATCGGGCTAACCTACTGTATAAATGTTGCAATTTTGTTTCTATATGTCGGTATTCATTAGAATTTGGTTTTACTATTTTACTACCTAAGTAAGCCTCTAATTCCAATATTTTATGATTACATACATTAATTTCACAAGCAATATCTGGATGAAAATTTCCATCAGTAACAACTTCTCCAAACATTTCTTGTTGTATTACCTCCCGTAATTTTTTCCTCATGCACGCCACTGTTATTGACTGCAGATTAGAATAACCTCTAACTTCTAATTCGTAAAGTAATTCTTCACGATTTAATCTATTACTGTCCATTTTAAAAAAATTATAGTAGCAAAAACATGAATATAAAAAGAAAGGAAACAAAAAATTACTAGGTAGAAGAAAAAATGTAAAACTGACTCAGGTACTGTAAACAGACTACCTGCTAATTTAAAACTAATTTAATAATCCCGTGTACTATTCTTAACTACAACGTAATTACTAATAAGTACCAAATAGTTCATAATATAGACATAAAACTAAGTAAAAATATTATATCGCTGTATCGAAGTAAATATATCTCATTTATTTTACCTTTCACTAGAGACACGAAATATTCCAAGTATTCTAACAAGATAAGCATATTTCATCACATTATCTCAAAGTAAAAAAATGGAATAAAAAAATTTAATTGCAAAAATGTTCTGTAATTTTTTTTTCCACTTTATTTTACCCTCAAATATTTTTTTTTTTTGCAAACCAGAAAAGCATGTTCCAGATATTATACCGTGATTCACTTTAATTTTATTTATTTATTTTTTTTGACTAGTGCAAAAATTCAAATACAGTTTAACCATTACTTTCTTGATTTTCCCCCTTATTTTTAATTAATTTAAGCCAGTGTTTAATAAAGTATATTACTTTCGATCCTATACTTTAATGTCTTGTTTTTCCCTAACTTATTTACTATAAAAAAAAATCACAATTTACTAACTCTTTTTTTTTTGTGTGTTATTCCAAAAATCTATCTAAATAATCGCCCCACGTACAGGGTCGCCAAATTTTATTGTTACGTTGCTTTTTGCGATGGTAACAATAGAGGTATGTCCGACTCAATACTCAGTGGAGTTGGGTGTGGGTATTTACAAAAGTTGTACTTATTTTATTAATAAAGGGGCGCCAAGTAATTTTCTTTACATACCTCCTCTCAGATTGAAATTACTAAAACCATATTTCTAGCAAAACCTTGTTAGTTTTCACAAATAACACAATTTAAGAGAAAATGTAAAGTTTATTTATGTTCTGACAGCAGAAAATATCCCATAATATGTCCATATTAGTGGCATATGGAACTTATAATTTTTAATAAGACAAAAACACATTATATACATCTATCTATATACATTAAGATGATACCAGAAAAAAATCTTTTTAAGCTAATCTAACTCTCGAGAGTGCAGTCCAAGATAGAGGTAGTTTATTTAACAAAAAAAAAAGAAACCCCCTAATACCTTTATCTATAGACTGTCACAAATTTATTTACAAAAATCTAGGTAGATTCGTATCCTTATGTAAGTTTACACAAAAAAAAATATATGATCTAGAAATGATTTAAATTATACACACAAAATATCCCCACTGTCAGGGTTAGTTGAGATCAGGGACATTAGATTACCCCCTTGCTTTTGAGAATAACAAAACACACAAAAAAAATGGCAAGAAAAAGTTAACTAGACTATCAGAAACTTGTCTTGTTTAATTTATTAAAGATAGTCGGTATTTTTACTTCAAGACGAATCTTCGCGAGTAAATAAAGATGTATTATAGCCAAATGATAATAAAAGTCCATAGAAATTCCACTATGTGGTACTTATCGTATTACGGTTGTTTCCTCTGTATCACTACAACAGCGTCGTCTTATAGATATGCTACACATTGATTTTCCAATATTTCCTTTGAGGATACGGCCCTTTCGAACGTCAACAGTTTTTCAAGCCATATCGCCGACCATTTTCGATCCAAAATTAAGGCTTGTCAGGAACTAATTAAATGTTTATCAATTATCATTCGCCCAGAAAAAAAACGCCTAGAATACCAAGAAAAAAAAGAAATTATGTCAAGAACACTCTCATAATAACAGCGTAAAGAAACTTCAAATAATGGAGAAAACTCACCTCCCGTGCTACGATCCCTATGCACCAGGTAGACGTTTTTTTCCTATTTCTTCCACTAACTCCAAAGAAATTATCCAATAAAATGTCAACAGACGATATTGTCCAACCATATATTACCCCATATATCGTCCTTATAGAATACCCGATGGAAAAGCCGTTAAAACGTTAAATTTTATATTAATTATCCACTAGGTTATTCCTTCTTTACGTCGAAATAAAGTATACAAAACTGCTGCTGCTATCTTATCATGCCCATCTTTTTTTTCCTTTCCGACAAAAACCCGCTCGCTCCATAAACGTCTGATAAACTTATATACAGGGTTAGTCCCTGATTATCATTTTTAAATACAAATTGTTGTCATGACGCCAAATCATTAACAAACCAAAAATTCGTAATAACACGAATATGATACATCAAAAAATAAAAACAAATCGTTGCAAACACTAAAATAATAGTTAAAAGCTATAACACAAAAACAAATAAAAAATTTGGCTCTGCTGCAGTATTAAAAAAGATTAATTAAAGATCTCTACCCCATGACAAAGTGGGGGTTTGGCAAAATTTACAGGTTAATGGTACCAGTACTTACATAAGTAGTGATGAGCTTATCTGCTGACGTCGGTGATTGGCCTTGGTAGCGGAAATAGACCGATATTAACCGATGTCCAACATGTCTGGTTTGCTGAGATGAACTATTTCATCTGTTGTAGTTGGAATGCCGTCTTTTTTGTCATTATGAAGGCTTTTGGTAAAATAGAAGGGGAAGTAAACAAGTCGGGGAGAAGAGATTAAACACCTCAGGTAATACCAGCTCAGTGGAGCAGTTGGCTATATCGCGCATTGGCAAGTGTGACTAGATAATCTCTCCATCGTTGCTGCGGGTTCGAATTCCGCCACCGGCACTGGCAATATAGGTGGGAATGATTTTATGTCCGCATTTTTTCATAGATATAATCCTTCCCCGTGCAGCTTCGGTTTGGATCGTAGGGTGTCTAATTTCAGTGGTGTTTATGGTGTTTTTTAATACAACCCCATATATTCCTAAATATACTTCGAGGTATCTTGCGCGTGAGGGGACCACCATTTAGAGACAACGGATATACTCCCAATATCCGAGTATTCTAGGATTAATTTCTGCTTTAGAAACAATTACTGCTTTTCGAGCAATGAGCTAACCCCGAACTCCGAGGTGAGAGGCAAGTGTCTTTACCGTTTGACAACGAAATCACAAAGATTGATCTGAAATTTAGGATTTCCTTTATTTTCGGCTAATTTTAACTATCAATGCAGCAAGCAATGTAAGTACTTTAGACAGCACCGACTATCGAATGCCCCGTACGTTATGCCGTCACTATTAATTTCGTGAAAAATATAAATAGGTCACAATTTACAGAAAATTTTGATCCCTTTAATCTAATTTTCTTAAGCAAACATTTCCGTGGCCGTTGCCTTGGGAGACGTGAATTGCATGGCTCCCTCGATCTCCATATTCCAATCCACTTGACTTACTTTCCTGAGGACATATTAAAGCCTCTTCGTGCATCATTTGCACCACGCAAACGTTTGTATCGAACGTGAAGCATTTGAATCGTTTGCTCTCATTTTGTAATAAATAAATTCCTAATAAATCTCGTTGCTTAAAATAGTTTGTTAATTACTTGACCAGACATTTTGTCATATACTACAGTCCCCAAGGACGGGCATTACTTCTAAGACACGTTGTATAGATAATTTTTTTTTAATTATTCCTATGTATTTACAAAATTACTATTAAAAAAGATAAGTCCCCACCTCGGTGTCCGCTATCAGGTTTTGGGCTCTTATCAAACAAGTTAGTTTCTATAATTTTCGTGAAATTGTGAAATTTTGTTATCAGATTTAGTTCATAACATTAAGATAAACTAATCAATTATCCACACTATTTTACCTTGGACAAAAAAGAAATACCTACTTTATATTATGCTCCGAACTTGAGAGGAATATAGAAACATTTCTTGATTGCACAGAGCAGTTAACTAACAAGACGTTCTCATACAAAAGAATAGTACACAATTATCTTTCCTGTTGTTGTTCAAAGCACAAAAGCAATTTCTATCTTCCCATCAGATTCAATTAATAACTTAATTACATGGTGGTTGATATAAGTATTAACTTACACAGATGCAAAATTGTACGTTAACATTTCGGTACATTTAAAAATTTTTAATTTCCATGCTAATAAAAAAGCATATCTTACAATATTATATTTAGCATTAATTATCTTTAAGTAGTGAAATAATAAGATAGTTATCCCATTAAGTCCGGTTTATCAAAGCTTGGTTGGCTGAATTATCGTCAGTTAATGACTTCTCTGCTAATAGAATTCACCCTTTTCACACTAACCGACGGATAATTTTGCTAACTATGCATGGAAAAACCAGGCCTAAGAAAAGAATATGTCTGTCAGTTTTTTACTTTATTATACCTAATATAAGGAAGTATAATAATCGTGATTTTTTTCGACCTCGAGATTTTGATTGATATATACGTTTTGACCCTCCTGAATCCATTCTGACTATTTTCCGAATGATGTCTGTCGGTGCGTGTGCATGTGTGTTATGTGTGTATGTGTGTATGTGTGTATGTGTGTATGCGTTTATGCATGTGTATGTATGCGTGTATGCGTGTATGCATGTGTATGTATGTGTGTATGCGTGTATGCGTGGATGCGTGGATGCGTGTATGCGTGAATGCGTGGGTGCGTGGGTGCTTGGGTGCGTGGGTGCGTGTGTGTGTGTGTGTGTGTGTGTGTGTGTAGATGTGTGTAGATGTGTGCAGATGTGTAGATGTGTGCAGATGTGTGGATGTATGTGGATGTGTGTGTATGTGTGTGTGTATCCGCGATAACTCAAAAAACACTAATTTTGGAAGTCTCCCAGACTTCCCAAATTTGGCAGTTAAGATTTTCAACAACATTTTAGGTGACACAGTAAATTTAGTGAATGTGGTACCCAGACATAATGAATAAAAGTAGAAAAAAAGGTACATTTTCGGGAAAGAAATTTAAAATTTTTATTGCATTTCTGGACGAATCTCGACGAATTAAAATGAAAAAACATAACTTTATGGAAAATATATCTATCGGCATGTTTGTAGTATCGCGATAGCAGCCACAGTTTTTGAGATAAAGCTTTCAAATTTGGTACACATATTCTAAAGGCCAAAGACAGTGATAAATTCGGTGATGAGCAAAATTTGCCAGCTAAAAGGAGGTCCACAGGACTCAAACTTTTTTATATTTGTCTTTACACAAAAATATATTCTTGTTAAAAGATTATCAATCAGGTTTATATTATGTCGGGCCAATAAAATATATTTGCCAAGTACTTAAATAAAGTTGATGTAAATTGAAATTTTTTACATATTTGAACTCATAAAATGGGGTTAGGATAAATTTAACAGTTTGACATTAAAAATGGCTAATTTAGTTACAAAAATGTCAATGTCAATAAAAAAAAAATTAAAATATATGACATTAATCATTCTTGACAGAATCGAATGACGCTGATAATTAATTATTTAAACATTTTAATGAAACATATCAAGGCACGCTATTAAAATTTTATTGAGGTAAGTAAGGAATTAATTAGAATGATTTTTTTTTAATCAGCATGATAACTTATATAACTTTCTTATACCAGTATATATCATCCCGATGTACCAAACTCCAATTTTACAAGTTTAAGATTCGTATAAATAAATCTATCATGAAATTATTATTATTTTTTTTATCTTAAACTATTTTACTTTGATATTAATTGTTATTTATTTAATTGACTTTGTAAAAATTAATTTTTATGTGTGCGACTAGCATTTTTTAACATTTATGTGATAGAAGTGCAGAAATTTAGCTTTTACTATTTTATGATGGGTTTGGCCTCTGATAATTATTTGCTTCTGTCGACCACTGAAACTGAAATTTTGTGGGGCCTCTCGGATTGCAGTAAAATCGTTCAGACCAGTTTGTAATTATTGCTTATGAATGTCTTTATAAGTTTTGGCCATTTTAATGTCTGTAAATGCAATGCGACCCTCGCCGCGCCGTCGCGCTTTTGCTGCGGAGCGGTTTTTTAATGAAAATTAATTTTACTATTTCGGCTTTTAAGAATCGGAGAATTGAGATAAACAATTGCGGTTTTAAGTTTTGAATATGGTTTATTATTCTTTGTCTAATTTGCTAAAAAAAAAGTGATGTGACATGTGATATTTTGAACCCGTGTAATTTCGATCCCGTGCATTTTTTGAATGTTTCTAATGGCTGAAGGCCTTCTATGTGATCTGGGTGATTTTTTTGGTAACATTATTTTTCCGAGATAATTAAATTTTTTGTAGACAGTTCTACAACAATATAGTAGACATAATTTATAATATTTCATCAAGTAAAGGCAAATATAAAAAAGTTTGGGTCCCGTCAGCTAGGCAATTTTGCTCATCATCGAATTTATCATTGTCTTTGGCTTTTAAAACATGTATACCAAATCTGAAAGCTTTGTCTCAAAAACTGTGACTGCTATCACGATCCTACAGACATGCAGACAGATTTTTTCCATAAAGTTATGTTTTTGCATTATAATTTGTCGAGACTCGTCCAGAAATTCAATAAAAATTTTAATTCTTTTTCCTGAAATTTTACCTTTTTTCTTCTTTCATTCTTATGTCTGGTGGTACCACATTTATCAAATTTAATGTGTCACCTAAAATGTTGCTGGCAATCTTAACTGCCAAATTTGGGAAGTCTACCATCAGTATTTTTTGACTTATCACGGATATACACATACATTCACACACATATTCACACACACATCCACACACACGCACACGCACCGACAGACATCATTCGGAAAATAGTCAGAATGGATTCAGGAGGGTCAAAACGTATATATCAATCAAAATCTCGAGGTCAAAAAAAAATCATGATTACTATACTTCCTTATATTAGGTATAAGAAAGTAAAAGGGGCTCAGCAATATGATCTCTTGGGATACCACACCAAACATTAAATTTTTAAGGTCTTTGAGTATGAAATTCGCACATTACATGTGAATCACTCTCAGCCCAAAATCTACAATTGTGTCAATTGACTAATCCATTGATCGAAAATGTACATTCATCGGAGAAACAAATGTTGTACATAAGATTTAGAGTGTCAATTAAACTTCCACCCATTACACAAAACTCGAGACGACGGTCAGGATCATCCTCGTGCAATTCCTGTACTAATTTTATTTTGTATGGATGAAATTTGTGTTTATGTAAAATTCTAAAAACGCTGCTGCGTGAAACACCTGTTGCTCTTGATAATTTTGATAAAGATTGCTGATCCTTTAAAGCAACTGCTCCTAAAACTGTAACTTCCATAGCTTCTACATTAAACACTCGCGTTCGGTTATACTTTCTGTTACCAACTGATTCCGTTTCGATAAATTTTTGCATCAATTCAATTACGTACTTTTTTCCGGGGTGAGTGGTGTTAATATTCTAGCAGTAGCCCTTGCTGATTTATTTTTTCTGTTGTAGAAACCTACAAATTCAATTCTCTCATTTTGAAAATAATTGTAACAGTAACGATAAATAAGAAACTAGCCAGTATTCTACACTACATTCATTCAATGAATTTACTTGTTAAAGAACCTCGAAGACATACTCCCTAGTCATAAAAAGGAATAGTTTTTCTTTAGAAAAAAAAATCTTCTTGTCAGCACCTAATCTTTTAATAAATTTGGTATGAGTAATTTGTTCGAAAAATCTAGGTGAATGGATTCAAATAAATTTTATCTGTAGCCCACAAATTATTCACTTTAGACCCCACAAATAATACATTTTTGTAATGAGCTCTTCGAGGAGAAACTAGTGATCAGAAAATATATGGGGTGTTTCATTTAAAAAAAATTTAGAGGTGGCTCTGTGTGTGAGGGGTGGAACTATTTATAAGAAAATGTGTCCCCTCTTTTCTCTTTTTGACGTGTTTTTGCATTTTTTACAAAAATCAATACATCCAAATTTAGAGTGGAATGAAAAATAATATTAACTGAAAATTTTTTGTTAATTATTATTTACTAACTTTTACAAATCTTATCGCAGATAAGTATAACATATATCTTTTTAAACAATTATTTTCCCGGCTATTTGCCAAAACGCTGAAACTTGGATTACAAAAAAGATAATATGCACATTATGTTCAGTACTACTGACTCAATAATGTTATTTTTAATTTCAACTATTCTGTCTAGTAAAACCAAAAACAAATAAAACACAAAGTACTCACCAGTTGACACTCACTTTAAAAAACTTTAAAATATCTACCGACACGTGTTTCTGCTTGCCATAGCGTCATCAGGGTAGCCAGCACATTTAAAGAATCCAAAGTAAGGAAACTTGTTTTTTAAATTACATCCAAATTTATTTGGGGTGGAGTTTTCATTGAAATGCACTGTACATTTTTAACTAGCGATCTCAAGAATAAAAGTTTATTACTATTATTAATACACCCACTAAAAAATTTGCCACTTTCCAATCGCAAACAAAGGTGGTTTCATCTACGGTATTCAGACGTATTTGTAATTCATTTCAGAATTTTTTTTTGTTTAATACTGTCACATTTTTCTGATAAATGCTTTTTTCTTAGTGTCGGTTCCGATGGTACCTGAACATTGTTATACTGCCCACTAATACACGTTTGCAGAAATTGTCTAAATAGTGGAATATCTGTAATATTACCCCTCGCCACAGATTTTATAACTGTCTGAGGAATTGCGTCTCTTAATGCTTGCTTTGACGTTGCACAAAGTATTTTTTTACAGCTTGTGCAATATAATTACGTGCCGTTAAATTACAACTCCGGGAAATCACTAATCCACAAGTTCACTTTATCCACTGAAGGCATTGAACAAGAAAAAGTTAACCTCCGTTATCTTTAATTTCGCGCTGTCTACATACCTAAGCCCAGTAAACATTTTAAGTTGTAATTTCGTCGCGCCAACGTTGTGACAGCTCTTGACGTGACCAAATTATAATTCGAAATATTTATTAGGCGTGTTGTTCACATAGAACGTTCTATAAATATTAGGTATTTAGAGTGTATTCAGCATGGGGCAGTGGGCATAAATGTGACAGCCAAGGCGGATTCGCCTGTACCTATCTATGCATTCGCATTACTATTGGACACTTGACAATAAAGAGCATCCCCATCAAGATGACGGTTAGTAAGTATTTGTTTTTTATAAGTGCAAGCCGTAAGAATATTTTATCATTTCATATTAAGTGTTTGGGAATGTTTCATTAGGTGTTTACAATATAATATTATATCTACGTAAGTCGTCTCTGGAACTGATCGCTATCTGCCTATCTCTTTTTATGATGTCCCAAGCAACATTTTACCAACTACCGACTACTTTTTCACTAATTCCGACGTCAGAATTATTACTAATAGTAGTCGAGTAATAACTTAAATTTTGTAGTTGTAATACGACGTCGAACCAAATATTGCGCCGACCTCACAAACCTACTGCTTAAGTCTGGACGATTTACCAACGTATATTTGCCGTTGGAAAACGACTTAATAAGGTTTGATATGTTTTCAAGTCATTATCCAACGTTGATGAGACGTTGACAACTGACTAAAATTGGTATGGTTATATTTTGAATAACTTACCAACGTTGGTTAGACGTTGACAACTGACTAAAATAGGTATGGTTAAATTTTGAGTAACCTACCAACGTTGGGGTAGACGTTGGTGACTAACTGAATAGGTCAAGTTTGTTATGGAATACTTACCAACGTTGGTTAGACGTTGGTTAGTAGCTTAATAGGTGTGGTCCTTTTTAGTTATTAACCAACGTTGGTTAGACGTTAATGACTAACTTAAGTAGCTCCGATTAATTTTTCGGTAATACACCTACTTCTGTATAACGTTGGTAACCGACTTGATAGGTAGCTACATTCATCTCAAGTAACATTTTACCGACTACCGACTACTTTTTTACTAATTATAAGGTCAGAATTATTACAAATATTAGTCAAGTAGCGTCTTAAATTTTATAGTTATGATACAACGTCGGAGCAACGTAGCTTGAACCTCGCAAACCTACTATTTACATCTAGCACATTTACCAACATTGGTTTGATGTCAGAAATCTAATTAATACGTTGAGTGTGTTCTTAGATTATTATCCAATGTTGATTAGACGTTGGTAACTGATTAATTAGATTTAAGTAATTTTTGGGTAACATTCCAACGTTGGTTAAACGTTGCTGACTGACGTAGTCGTCTAGCAACGTCGGTTGGACGTTGGTGTTAGGCTTTTGGTCCTTGGTCTAACATAACCTCAAAATCAATGTCGATAATTCAGGTATTGATAGATATCACTGGTCTGCAACGAAATCCTCCTTTAAAAAATTATGCTATAAGTATGAAGATTTTAATGCTCTGAATCTATTCCCGTTGGCCGATTTTTTCTATCACGTCTAGATTTTTTTATATGAATTTTTTTTTAAAATTTCATAAATTTTGTTTTTTTTTTAAATTTTTTTTTGTGTCAACATCAAGAACAGTATACATACATACAAAATAAGTTTTAGCGGAGTTGTAAGAGAAAGAAAGAAAGTATTGACAGTGATTTTTATGGTAGTAGATATGCGCATGCGCAGTATTCGCTGTGACTTTACTTTCTTTCTCTTACAACTCGCTAAAACTTATTTTGTATGTATGTATACTGTTCTTGATGTTGACAAAAAAAAATTTAAAAAAAAAACAAAATTTATGAAATTTAAAAAAAAATTCATATAAAAAAAATCTAGACGTGATAGAAAAAATCGGCCAACGGGAATAGATTCAGAGCATTAAAATCTTCATACTTATAGCATAATTTTTTAAAGGAGGATTTCGTTGCAGACCAGTGTATTTAGTAAAGATTTATACACCAACTGCAAGAGACGGTCGATATTATCGTGATTGTTTGGAATGAACGTTAGTGTTAGTGCAGATTCCTGCACCAAAGCCTACTAAAAGTTGGTGCAGGTAAAATCGTTTAACCGTGAAGTCGCTATTAGTAAAAATAGTTGCACTTATTCCGCCTTCGCCATATTTTCTGGTTCCACAGAAGGAAATAATAGGCGGCCATGTTGATTATGTGTACAATTATTTTAAATACACAAAATTTGCCTCTTTTTTCAAATAAAGTAAGCAAAAAAGTTTTTATTTACTCGTAAAATTAATTAAACAATATTTCAATTGCGCTTTCTTTGGAAACGGAAAATATTTTTTGAAAGTAAAAAAATAAAAATAGTACTTTCGTTCTTAAAATAAACATTATTCTTATGGGTTCACTATATTTTTCGACCTACTTTATATATATGTATCAATAAAATTTCTTTCGTTTCAGTTTTTACCCCACCAGATTTATTAAAATTTTATTCGAAGTATTTTGTATATATAATACGTACTCAATGATAAACACGCCTTATCCATTTTATATAAATAGATAGGTACGACAAATAGAATAATATACAAAATTGCTTAGTTCCACTACCTACACCCGACTTTTGTAGGTCAGATTAAGGGCAAATTTTAAATAAGGTTAGTAATAGGCTGACAACCAACTTAAGCCGACGTAAAATTTGGTGAACATTTGGTCGGTATTCACAACGACTAAAATCGGTCCTCTACGTCGAATCGACACATATTTTATTAACCAGATTAGTACAAATATGGGTCATCCCGACGTTTCGTGTACGTCGCACACCAACTTTTAGTTGCGAACAGCAACGTCGGTTCGTCGTCAGAATGTTGCCTGGGGTACCATATTGTTGAAATTAAAATATATCTGAAAATATAAATTGAATGGAGGGAATAATAAGACAGACACTGTGTCGAACTGTAATATTTATAAATACATTATTATTATGATATTGAGAACTTTGTTACTAATTTCTTTCCCCTAATGTGGATTTTATATTTTATGTACTTTTGCCTATTAACTGTCTCGCACCCATGCGTGAGCAAATCGCTGCCTCATTAGAAAATAGTCTGATCTGGTCTGGTCAACATATCATTAGATACTATTGTTGTAAATAATCCACATTTATTTTAAAAATTTGAAAGATCTATCAAAATCATAGTCACAGATTAGTTTTACTTAATATGGATACAGTTTTTCTTTGTTAAAAACATTTAAATTTGTTTCATGAATTATATTATGAAATAACTTCATATTTTAAGAAAATAAAAACTTGTTTGAACTGGGAATAACAATTTCAGCTTTGTATCCTTTTCTGCACCCGAGCGTTTAGTTTTCCCAGGACTTTGTAAGTTTCCCATTTTTTTTAAAATTGACAATGCCATTTAGAGAATTATAGGCAATAAGTCTGGCAATTATTAAAAAAGTTACACATTTCGATCAGATTTTTCACTCGTTCTAAAAATTCAATTATCTTGAGATAATTAACTTCATTTGGTGACTTTAACAGTAAATCAAGCGGCAAGCCTCTTTTAAACCGATTTCAAAAAAGAACCTTAATACGTCCGCACCGATTCCGATGTGACCTTTCGTTAATATTCATCTTTCTGCCATCATATTTATCACAACAATTAAAATCATTAACTACCTTCATCCTTTATCAGGAGGGACATTTATAACCCAACAGTATAAACTTTGTTTGTGCAAAAAGTCTAACCCACTTCCAGCAGACATTTGGAACTTATAGATATTACCCTTATAGTAAAGAAAAATCAAAAAACTGAGCAAATTTTAACTTAAGGATGGGAAATAAGGATGAAGATTCTACACTGTGTCCTAGTGTGTTCCACTACTAATTTTTTATTTTTATTTCATTCTTTTTTAGAGTATTTTTTTTAAGTAATGCATTCTCAGCGAAAATATTGTGTACACAGTGTATAAAATTACTTTATATTTCAATAATTGCCTATTTTCTATTTTGTAATTTTGACTATAATTAAATACAACAATTCAGTAGGGAATATTTTCCAAAATTAATGACAAATTTCTGGTAAGTAGTATATAATTTTAAAAATTGTCTATTTTTATAATTTACATGTAGACCTAAATATATTTTAAAATTGCTAGTTTTAATGAGAGTTTTAAATACTACGTACAAACTGAATAATCAAAATGAAATTTTTTTTTATTGAAAAAAAATCTAATACTTTTAGCGGTGAATGGGAACACCATTCAATTTTGACCTACGTGATGCCATTAGTTTTTATAAATTCAAAATGAAATATTTTTCTCCTTTTTTAACTCAATTACATTTAGATATTTCCTGTAATACACCTCGTTTTACTTCTTACGCTTTTTACATGATAATTTTTCAATATCATCGACATCATACATCCAGCTTTAAATAGAATTTAATATTGCCATCGAAAGAGTCGACAAAAAGTAATCAGTTTTCAAATGACTCGATTAGGTAGGGCAATCCTTGAACCATTTCAACTATTTCTTAGATAATTCTAAAAATTGCATTAAACCGTATTAAAATTCTCACTAATATGCATTCGTCACTTTCAACTGAAGAATGCATATTTTGCTTATTTACTTATTATCTTCAAAGATACCTTGTCACATTTGGAATGCTAACCTGAGACAAATACCAATGTTAATAACAATAAAAATATTTGCTCTATCTCGCTTCCATGAGCACGTCCAAACATAAACAAACATTAAAATTGATAGAAGAGTGCGTGTCGTTACGAATTGTTATCCACATATTTCTTGTTGCTTATGGGTAAACATTTGTAGTGATTAATATGTATTTTCTAAATAGATAGAGGCATTTTTAACATTGTTTGGATTATCTAGGCTACAATTTGTTAATGCGTTAATTGTTAACTGGTAATAATTTAAATTGTCAATGCTTGTGTAATAATGCATAAATTGATGCAAATTTATTTACCACGCACCTAAATATACGGCCTCTAATTAAATTAAAACCAGTAAAACAGTACACTTTTTAAATTGTATTAAATTTATTGATTAATGTATTTGACGATATATAACCCAAGCAACATTTTACCAACTACCGACTACTTTTTCACTAATTCCGACGTTAGAATTATTACAAATAGTAGTCGAGTAATAACTTAAATTTTGTAGTTGTAATACGACGTCGAACCAAATATTGCGCCAACCTCGCAAACCTACTGCTTAAGTCTGGACGATTTACCAACGTTGATTTGCCGTTGGAAAACGACTTAATAAGGTTTGATATGTTTTCAAGTCATTATCCAACGTTGATGAGACGTTGACAACTGACTAAAATAGGTATGGTTATATTTTGAATAACTTACCAACGTTGGTTAGACGTTGACAATTGACTAAAATAGGTATGGTTAAATTTTGAGTAACCTACCAACGTTGGGGTAGACGTTGGTGACTAACTGAATAGGTCAAGTTTGTTATGGAACACTTGTCAACGTTGGTTAGACGTTGGTTAGTGGCTTAATAGGTTTGGTCCTTTTTAGTTATTAACCAACGTTGGTTAGACGTTAATGACTAACTTAAGTAGCTCCGATTAATTTTTCGGTAATACACCTACTTCTGTATAACGTTGGTAACCGGTAGCTACATTCATCTCAAGTAACATTTTACCGGCTACCGACTACTTTTTTACTAATTATAAGGTCAGAATTATTACAAATATTAATCAAGTAGCGTCTTAAATTTTATAGTTATGATACAACGTCGGAGCAACGTAGCTTGAACCTCGCAAACCTACTATTTACATTTAGCACATTTCCAACATTGGTTTGATGTCAGAAATCTACTTAATACGTTGAGTGTGTTCTTAGATTATTATCCAACATTGATTAGACGTTGGTAACTGATTAATTAGATTTAGGTAATTTTTGGGTAACATTCCAACGTTGGTTAGACGTTGCTGACTGACGTAGTCGTCTAGCATCGTCGGTTGGATGTTGGTGTTAGGCTTTTGGTTTTTGGTCTAACATAACCTCAAAATCAATGTCGATAATTCAAGTATTGATAGATATTTAGTAAATATTTATACACCAACTGCAAGAGATGGTCTATATTATCGTGATTGTTTGGAATGAACGTTAGTGTTAGTGCAGATTTCTGCACCAGAGCCTATTAAAAGTTGGTGCAGGAAAAATTATTTAACCGTGAAGTCGCTATTAGTAAAAATAGTTGCACTTTTCCGCCTTCGCCATATTTTCTGGTACCACAGAAGGAAATAATAGGCAGCCATGTTGATTATGTGTACAATTATTTTAAATACACAAAATTTGCCTCTTTTTTCAAATAAAGTAAGCAAAAAAAGTTTTTATTTACTCGTAAAATTAATTAAACAATATTTCAATTCCGCTTTCTTTGGAAACGGAAAATATTTTTTGAAAGTAAAAAAAATAAAAATAGTACTTTCGTTCTTAAAATAAACATTATTCTTATGGGTTCACTATATTTTTCGACCTACTTTATATATATGTATCAATAAAATTTCTTTCGTTTCAGTTTTTACCCCACCAGATTTATTAAAATTTTTTCGAAGTATTTTGTATATAATACGTACTCAATGATAAACAAGCCTTATCCATTTTATATAAATAGAGAGGTACGACAAATAGAATAATATACAAAATTGCTTAGTTTCACTACCTACGCCCGACTTTTTGTAGGTCAGATTAAGGGCAAATTTTAAATAAGGTTGGTAATAGGCTGACAACTAACTTAAGCCGACGTAAAATTTGGTGAACATTTGGTCGGTAATCACAACGACTAAAGTCGGTCCTCAACGTCGAATCGACCCATATTTTATTGACCAGATTAGTACAAATATGGGTCATCCCTACGTTTTGTGTACGTCGCACACCGACTTTTAGTTGCGAACAGCAACGTCGGTTCGTCGTCAGAATGTTGCTTGGGAACACTGGTCGTGGTTTTTCACAAAACACCAAAACACCTTATACGGCATTACTGCACTCGACGTCCGTTTGGTCAACCAAGTTAGGATCATCTGGAGATGATCCTAACATAACCTTATGATAACAATAGGTCAATTCGAGCGCTTAACCCCAGTTAGTATTTGGTTGACCAGTTGGTGAATATGGGTAGTTGAACGCTCGAATTGTTTTGGTTGTGGTAATTGCTTTTCATATGCAAGTTCAATTTAACTTGCTTGCGAACATAACCTCATAATTTATCTACGATGAGTTGCAGAGAACTCAGCAGTTTTAACAGTGATTTTCACAAAGGGAAATTATGCTGTACTGAGGAAAATGGAAGATTTGCAACTTCTTGCACCTTATTGATGATCAAATCTGATAATAAACTGTGCATTACTAAATAATCTTCTTCCTCGAATTCTATATAAGTATCATTAATCAAATATTTAGTAATCACTTTCGGAGGCGCACAACTGTCAGATCATTTTCCAATTCTAAACAACCCGTCAGAAACATAACCTCTCTGCCGTTTACAAACTCCGAATTTCTGTTTTAGCAACTTCAACTCACAGAGATCGATCCAAATATGTTGATATTACTATTTAATACCGCACTCTGCTCGAATGTAATTCATAACCTAGTGGTACCGATCTGTGCGCTCGAATTGGCTTTATGTATCCGATATATACCTAAGCTATTGTTACAGTTTGGTGAACCGTCGCCCACTAGAGCGACCTATATGGGATTAGCCCTCTGTCACTGCTCATACCATTCTTATACTTTGTAATTTCCAAACTATCAAATACATCCAACCATCTAGTGTACGTTACATTCCTAATTAATCCTAAATCGCTATCATGTATTTTATGGTTCTCAAACTCATGTTGGGAAACACTAGATTTATCTGTTCTACCATATTTGAGATGAGCTATATGTTCCTTGAATCTAGTTCGATTTGAATGTCTAGTTTGTCCAACTAAGTTTTGATTACGGTCCTTACAGCTAATTTCGTAAATCTTCGACTTTCCGTCTATTTAAATTTTATTTTTTTGGGTTGCCTAAAGCCCTAAAAATTGGGTGTTTCCCAATGAATGAACCACTGTCACACCTACACCTTCAAAAAATCTTACCAATATCACGGGTAATTCGAAGATCTATATGGAATCTATACAAATTTAGGATTTTTTCTTTAATTTTTAACTGTATTAGTAATTAGAAACAGCGAAAGTTAATTAAAAATTGACATAAAGATCGGGCCAGTTTAAATTACATTATCGGCTAGGTACTAATATTTTTCATATAGTATTCATGTCTTACCAAATTTATCACCGGAAAACATAAAAGAAAGGTTTATCAAACGAACATTGTAATGAACCTATTTTTCTTTTATTAATTTTAATATAATTGGTAGTGCGCCATATCTACTGCCATTTCTCCCACTATTTATCATGTTAAAATTTACCAGTCGTTTCGAGCCTTCAATCTACTGACCAACGGCTCTAAAAGTTCTAGAAACTGAGTGGACCGTATTTAAAAAAAGACACTCACATCATTGCGCGATGGGTGACCTTCCACTTTAAAGAGTTACTATGGCGTACTTTCAAATTTCAATAAAAATCGACCATAGAGAAACTAAAATCTCTGTAATCTGTACCTGTATGGAATTGACAAAGCTGCTGAATAATTTGATGCATTGACGCTACTATGTTCGCCATATATAAATATTTGCCCCTTCCCGCACAGCCTACCATTTACCAACAGAAGTTAATACGTTAGTAGCCAAATCTCATCTCAACTGATTCTACGCGCCGTGCCGCGCATTGCTTCGCGTAAGTATGCGGATCTATATTTGAATACATAAGAATCGGTTATTTCTTAAACACCCTAAGTCAATTTTAGGTCAAAATGAGTTAAACACAGGAATTTGTCAATTCGGTCATTTTTATCAATTTGTGCTAAAATTCCAGCATATTCCATAAATGCAGCGCACAAATTCTCTGTCACTGGCTACAGGAGGTTTTTTTGGATTTTCAAGAAATTGCCTATACTGACTGGGTGTTTAAGAAATAACCGATTCAAAAATAAGTACGCCTGGCCAAGCGATGGTAAATTCAGGGTTGAGCGCAATACTAATGCCATCGCGCACTTGTTTACGATGACGATGACACGACACACTTCAATTGTTATCTGTCGGTCGATGCATAGAATACTAATAAATAATGTTGAGCGTAAAGAGTAGAAAACGACCGTACGCTGATAAAATGAATAAGTTTATCGGTGAATTTCCGGATTTATTCTATGATGGATGTAAAATAATTTGTAAAGTTTGTGATCAAGACTTAATGTGCTGGAATAAATACAGCTGCAAAATTCATGTCAATAGTAACCGGCATAAAAATTAAAAAAATGGTGTGTCTTCTTTGGAATCTCAGTTTATGTTTGATTTACTGTTAATGCTGATTACCTGTGATGTTCCCCTGCGCATATTGGATAAACCAGCATTTCGGGAGTTCTGGAATAAATACAATCCCCAGGTGAATTACCAAGTCGTTCATCGTTACGTAAATGTGTATTCAAAAATACACGGCTGTGGTTATGTGTTGACGAGACGACAGATTGTAAAAAAAAATTCTATTTAAATGTTAGAGTACGTGTACTCGACCCTGTTAAACCAACATTTCCACTTTTACTAGCTAGCAAAAGACTAACTGCGTGTACTGGCGAAACAATTACGCGGGTGGTGTTGGAGACTTTCGAAAAATTTTAACTGTCAACAAGTCAAGTGTTGAGGTTTGTGACCGACGGTGCTACGACAATGCGTTTGGTGGAACGTTTTCTTCAAAGAGACGATTGTAGGTTTTTACATGTTACGTGTAAAGTGCATGCGTTCCATCTTGTAGCAGAAACGATTCGAAAATGTTTTCCAGAGGTAGATGCATTAATAGCAAATACAAAAAAAAGTATTTCTCAAATCTCCTAAACGGCTTCGAGCATTTCATACACTGTGTCCTGGTATTCCGGAACCACCAGAGCCGATTCTTACACGTTGGGGAACGTAGTTGAAGGCAGCTTTTTATTATGCTGAATATTTTCAACAAATAAAAGCTGTGATAGTACAGTTCAACCCTAACGAGGATGCAGCTATTAAGGAAAGCCAGACAAGTTTTCAAGATGTTTCCCTTGAAATAGATTTAAAAACTACTTATAACAATTATAGAGGACTACACGACGCAATAGAAAAATTGCAAAATACTTCGTTGTCGTTAGTGGAATCGCTGCAAATAGTGGACGACCTAACTAAATACAGAGCTACAGACTATAAATGACGCAAAAAATAATCCCGTTATTGAAAAATTCGAGAGTGTATTACGGAAAGATCCTGATTTTACCAAATTAAGACAAATTTGTGATGGTGCATCTACAACTACGTTAAGTGAGTTCACAGAGTGTTTTATTTATGCCTGTATTACTTCCGTAGATGTCGAACGGAACAAATATATTTTTTTACCACAGCAGACATCGCTTACTGAGACAACTGTAGAAACATATTTGATGCTACACAGTTATTATAGAAGTGTTCCAGTTTGTGATAACAACAACCAAGCTACTTCATATATTTGCTTAAGAAGGTGAGTTGTGTACATATTTTTATAAAATGTACCAGTATTAGTAAAATTTATTTCCATTTATTTTATTTATTTATTTATTTATTATTAGTTATCACTTAGATATACAATGTACATGTATGAACGTCATTTAACAGTTTAATAATAATGTGCAGCACTAAGCTTACAAAATATAAGGAAATACATAAAAAAGAATTTAAAGCGAACGAAATAGTACAAAAACATACATCACAATATATGAAATATTTTTGTTTTTATTATTGTACTTATTCAAGTATTATGATATGATGCATACCCAGTACGTCTCTGTAGGATTAATGACCTTGGCCAGGCTTACACATAAGTAAGCAGCAGGCATTAGTCACAAACGAGTCCTCACCAATCCCTTACCGTTTCCTCAACTATTTACTCCAGTTGTTCCCTGTTTAAACCTCCTTAAACTTCTGATAAAAATCAGGACGTCTTTCCATGAATAGGAGTTCATTTTTCATCTCAGAAACGCCTCGGCGCCTCATCCAGTAGACCTAACGACTCACACTGCTCCAAAAATTGTAGGACATTTCCTCGACATGTCCTCATCTTGGGCATGGAGGATATTCCTCAACACCTATAAGTGATATGTGTATTTTAAATTTGCAAAGGCCTTTCGAAATTCCGGTTATTTGATTCAGAGGATCTTAACTCTAACCGAGTTAACTAGGCCAAACGTAATATACTTGGCCCTGTTACAAAGTCCCAAACTTGTCTGCAGTCGCTGCTTAATTCGGTGCACCTTTATTGCCTCGCAAGCATTGAGGGTCGTAGTATTTTGGTTGGATATAAAATTTGATTTAACCTTTTTATTTAACATTTTGTTTCAAAATAAAAGATAATAATAATAATAATCTCTTTATTTAGCAAATAAGCTATTACACATACACTTATAGGGTATAAGATACAGCAAATCTCAAATAATACAATGCATAAGATACCTTATGAATTAATTATTGGTGCTTTAAGAAAAACTTTCTTTACACTAAATATCAAATTATCAACATTAGGTTAGCACCCCAATTAGCTTCAGCAATCCTATGAAGTCCATGTGCTAAACATGTTATATGAAGTATATTCTGACATGCTTCCTTCAAAATTCTTCCAACAGTTTTCATATAATTCACTCCATCGGTAAGAGACAATGAGAACTTGTCCTTATTTTCTGC
Source organism: Rhamnusium bicolor (assembly GCA_029963845.1). Taxonomy (NCBI): domain Eukaryota; kingdom Metazoa; phylum Arthropoda; class Insecta; order Coleoptera; family Cerambycidae; genus Rhamnusium; species Rhamnusium bicolor. The sequence goes on from JANEYF010004218.1 coordinate 215,393, forward strand.
ATATGACTTGAATTCACACCTCCGCTATAGTGCGAGAATTTGTAGCATCTAGAACTTTTAAAGGCAATCAAGTGCCCGCTCATTGAACAATTTTCCTCGAATGCACCCGCTAAAGCATTTGCTACCTTAAAGATGTACTTCGCATTGAGCTTAGAAGAAATTTTCTGTCTAATGTTTACGTTGATAAATATTTTTTTCGTAGTGTAGACCCCGAAGGCACGGTAACATTGCAATATTTACCACTAATACATTTTTCCAAAAAAGGTCTAAAATGTGGATAGTTTCGACCACGGTATGTTACATCCTATCAGAAAATCCACTAAATCTAAGTTAAAATTACGTTGCATGTCACTGTAAGTAAAGCCACATTTATGGTCCGTTTATAGTTTCTTGAGGAATTATTAAAAATATTAATATTTGACCACGAAATTGCTTACATCTAGTGTAATACAATTGTCTACCATCAAATTGTAAATCGACAATATCGCGAATCCAAGAATGTACTGTAGCTTCCGTCGGTGTAGTACGTTGTGATATTTTAACTGCGCATTTTTAGTACCTACGTCCGAATGAATCTACATTATGCAAGATACTGTTTGATTGTGTTATATGTTTTCTCCCCTCCACGTTAGGGCCGGCCGTTGGCCTTCGGTAATGTAAATTACTAATATCTGTAATTTAAAAGAATCTATTACGCATTACGTTTTAATTTAATATAGTGCATTCCCTGATAAAACTAAGTTACCAAGAACACTGTAAAATTAAATAAAATGCACTTAATATGTTCTTGTGGTTTGGGAATATTTTAGTAGGTGATTGCAATATATTATATTATATCTGTAAAAGCCATCCCTGGGAACCGATCGGTAAATCCCACGTATGGTTGTAACGTTAAAAATACGTGATTTTTTCACGAAAAATGTTTACCGTTCTTATGACAGTTTTGACAACATTAAATTAAAGTAATTTAAAGTGTTTAAAAAACTGTTCTCTTAAACGTTTATAAAACGTCCATATCAACTGAATTGATGTCGAACAGGAACGTTTTTAAAACGTTTTGGAGTTACGTACACTAGTAATACATTTTAAAATATCTGACATATTCGATTTACATATACTAATATTAAACGTTTATAATTTCGTTATCTGAAACGTGTAAAACTGCGACATTTTTAAGTTGTTTGTACGTGAAAAGTAAACGTTTTTCAAGGGGGGTTTGGACAATATAAACGTCTTTCTAACGTTTGTGTGTTTACTGGACAGGAAGTTGGTTGAATACCATGAGACCTTTATAAAACAACGTTCTGGCTAATCTGTTTGACTGAGGAGTGTCTATAAAAAAGTCGTTAACATTTTTCGTATTGTACTGTGTACATCTCTCACACATTTAATTTTATTGCTCAAATTGTCTGGAATCAATTTGTTTTTTATTTTGAAAATCATATCTAGTGTTCTAAAAAGAATTCGCTGTTTAACATTCATGAAATGAAATACTTCTAGCATTATGTTTATCGATGTACATTTATCACATTTCGAAATTATTCTCATAGCTTTGTTTTGTAAACTTAGAGTTTATGTTTTTTTTCATTTTGGTTCAGGTTAAATAATATTGTTGAGCAAAAATTAATGTGTGGACTAATTAAACTTATAAAGTAGGATTTTTTTTGCATTTTATTCATTATATAGTTGAAATGGCTTTTGAAATTAAGATACTCATCAATAATTACTCCTAGATACTTCTTTTCATTTACTTCATCTAGTTTGTTTCCCATAATCTCGAGATTTAAATTAGGATATGACAGATTGTTTTTAATTAAATTAAATTTGTTATGTATTAACATATATTTAGACTTACCTATATTACCTATAAACTTAAACTCTATTATCGCATAGCCATTTACTTATTACAGATAAATCATAATTAATCGAGTTAAACATTGTTGGTACGTCATCACTCGCAATATATATTATTGTATCGTCTGCAAACATAGATATTTCACAATATTTCACAAATTTTACAATATCGTTTATGTATAAATTAAAGAGAATTCGTCCAAGAACAGTCCGTTTTGGGATGCCATACATAGTTAGCAAATTATCTGATAGACTATTTCTAAATTTAATATTTTATGTTCTAGAATTAAGATATGTTATAAACCAATTTAATACATTACCTATAATACCAGTTCTTTCCAATTTACACAGTGATAATTCTCTATTTATCGTTTCAAATTCTCGTTGGAAATCCAAGAAAAATGCTAATATTACATGAGTTGTACCATTCATCACATATATTTAAAATTACGAACTCACAAGAATGAAGTTTTCGGAAGCCTGATTGGTTGCAAACTAAAACACAGTTTTCATCACAAAATTTCAGTAGCTGATCTTTAACCTCAATTTTGAAATTTTTTACATAAACCAGAACGGTTTACAGGTCCATATTCTTCACATAATATTGTATTTGTAACTTTTGGCATTGGTATGACGCAAAAGATATCTTGCGTCATACCAACGCCAAAAGTGCTCTGCAAATTCACAATATTGTAATGGCAAGTTTATTACATCAAGAAACTGATTTTCTACTGCATTGAAATCATCTTGAACTATTTTGGTTGTTAACATATCCTCACAGTATACAGTATTTAAGGCTAATTTACTCAAGCGAATTTCAAGTTTTTGAGTACCATTTATAAAAAATATAGTTTCTTAACATGAATCATACTTTTTAGGAAAGCAGAAACTTTTATGCAGAATCACTTTTTCTTGAAGTTGATTATTTTAGCAATTTCATCTCTTGTAAACCCCATCTACGTCATACTGCATATTTTTTTGCCTTTCACAACCGGGCTAAATTATTTATAAGCATTTATTACTCTTTCTCCATAAGAAACAGACTTCTAGTTCAATAAACATTATATTCCTATTTACAGTAAATAGATATATAGATGATATTATCGCATGTTTTACAGGTACAAGAAGACAGTTAAATAGTTTTGTAGAATTTATTAATAATTTATACCCTACTATAAAATTTACTGTAGAATATGAAAAAGACAATTCGATCAATTTTATAACATTTTAGATTTAGCTATCACCAAAATTAATAATTCACATGAATTTAATATTTACCATAAACCTTCGTACACAGATATTACGATACATAATAGTTCAACACATCATGTAAAACATAAACACGCTGCCTATATTAGTATGATAAACAGACTAACCAAATTTCCTTTAACTGAAGACAGTTACAACAACGAATTAAATTTTATTAAACAAATAGCAGTGAATAATGGTTTTAAATAAACTTTGGTTAACAATTTACTTAAAAAAGAAAAATTATAATATAGCAATAGAGTCAGTTTATCCAAAATCAGAAATCAGTGAATTAAGTGATTTAAGATATAAAACCCTTACTTATATAGGCCAACCTACCGAAAAAATATCAATTGAACTAAAGAAAAAACATAATATTAAAATAGCATTTAAAACTACTAACACTCTAGGAAAATTTATTAAGAACAATAAAGATAAAACTAAAAAAAGAACAAAAAAGTGGAGTATATAACCTTACATGTGGTACATGCCCTAAAATATACATCGGACAAACGGGAAGAAATTTTGGAAAAAGATTGTCCGAACATAAACGCAGTTTTAATAACAATAAATTAGATTCGACGTATGCCAACCATTTGCTAGAGGACAATCATTCTTTTAATAATAATTTTGATATTTTACACACAGAAAATAAAGGCGTAAAATTGTCACTATTAGAGACATTAGAAATCAATAACTTAAAAAACAGTAATATTATTTTAAATGACCAACTAGATTTAAACTGTTCACCACTGTTAAATATTTTCTAAATTATTTTGTACCTTATTTTATTACTGTTCCATTTTATTATCCTAGATTAGTTAGTTGATACTTATATATACCCTCACTTTATAATAAAGAATTTAGTCTTGTACTCACCATCTGATGAAGCCACTGTGTGGCGAAACAATTGTCATGAGTTAATTAAATTGTGAAAATCAAACATAAGTTTATTTTGTGTTTATTTGGAAAATGGAATTTCATCAAGTAAAGGTCGAATCAATCAACTAAATAAATGGTTGTTTACTATCAGTACATACTGTATGATAAGCTAAAAAATCGTTATTAACACACATATTTTTTATCATAATTGCCTCTATCTTTCGCCAAGTTTCTCCCATAAAGCTGCAAGTTTTTAAAATAAATTTAAAACGTTTAGATAAGTAAAAAGTTTCAAGTGGCAAATTTCACGATAACGTCCATTTATTATGTTTATGTGGAAATGCTGAAAATTCGGTTTTATCACTCTGGTTTACATTTAATTAAGTAAGGGCATTACAAAATAAATTTATCTTATTTTATATTACGAATGCGACCGACTATGAACTGCAAATTAATACAGGAATGCACATTTATTATTTCAACTTCGGCCAAAGCTTTTACTATTGTATAGTTTCTATTCTAGATTGTCATTTAAATTGTAAAGCCAGCGCTTACGAATGGGTAGGGATTTTTTACGGTTTAACACAAATGTGGACAAGAATAATACACCTTGTTTCGAAAAAATGGTTTATAATTGCTATAAAAAATGTAGCTCGTTATTAGCGCTTTAATTTCTACTGTCAAATCTGAAGCAAAAAAGAAAAATTCCAATCTCACATTGTTCTTTTGTTTTAAGAGAAAAATTAAAACATTAAGCTGATTGCAATATTTAAAAAAACAGGTATTAGAAGTATTTTGGATTGTTGTTATTAATTAATAGAGCTGTCCGAGGTGGCTGGAGTACAGCCACGGTCTTGCGATGGCGTCACACGTGCCGATTTAGAAGTGATTTACGCTGCAGTCTTATTTGAAAGGTTAATGCGTGAGGTTGTACCTATAAATTATACATAATGTCAAACGCGCCAAAGGGTAAAAAACGACCGTACGCGGACACAGTGAATAAATTTATCGGTGAATTTCCGGATTTATTCTATGACGGATGCAAAATAATTTGTAAAGTTTGTAATCAAGACTTAATGTGCTGGCACAAAACAGATTGTCGTCGTCATATCAACACCGTGCAACATCAAAATAAAAAAAATGGCATGCCTTTGACAACTCAGTTTATGTTTGATTTATTGTTAATGTTAATGGCCTGTAATATTTCGCTACACATACTGGATAAACAACCATTTCGGAAGTTTTGGAATAAATATAATCCCCAGGTGAACTTACCAAGTCGTACATCGTTACGTAGATATATTCCAGCTGTTCGTGAAGACATTGTAAATAGGATTAAATGTGGATTAAAAAATACACGGCTCTGGTTATGTATTGACGAGACGACAGATTGTAAAAAAAAATTCTATTTTAAATATTATAGTACGTGTACTGGGCCCTCTTAAACTAACATTTCCACTTTTACTAGCTAGTAAAAGACTAACTGCGTGTACTGGCGAAATAATTACGCGTGGGGTGTTGGAGACATTCGAAAAATTTGAACTTTCAACAAGTCAAGTATTGATGTTTGTAACTGATGGTGCTGCGACAATGCGCATGGTAGGCCGTTCTTTTCAAAGAGAAAATTGTAGGTTTTTACATGTTACGTGTAAAGTGCATGCGTTACATCTTGTGGCAGAAACGATTCGAAAATGTTTTCCAGAGGTAGAGATGCATTAATAGCAAATACAAAAAAAGTTTTTCTCAAATCTCCTAAACGGCTTCGAGCATTTCACAGACAGTGTCCTGGTATCCCTGAACCACCAGAGCCGATTCTTACAAGTTGGAGAACGTGGTTGAAAGCGGCTTTTTATTATGCTGAATATTTTCAACAAATAAAAGCTGTGATACTACAGTTCAACCCTAACGAGGCTGCAGCTATTAGGGAAAGCCAGACAAGCTTTCAAGCCGTTTCCCTTGAAACAGATTTAAAAACTATTAATAACAATTATAGAGGACTACACGACGCAATAGAAAAATTGCAAAATAGTTCGTTGTCGTTAGTGGAATCGCTGTAAATAGTGGACGACGTAAATACACAGCTACAGGCTATAAATGACGCAAAAAATAATCGCGTTAGTGAAAAATTTGAGAGTGTATTACAGAAAGATCCTGATTTTAGCAAATTAAGACAAATTTGTGATGGTGCATCTACAATTTCGTTAAGTGAGTTCACAGATTGTTTTACTTATGCCTGTATTACATCCGTAGATGTCGAATGGTCATTTTCAAAATGCAAAACATATTTTTTCACCAAAGCGAACATCGCTGACGGAGACAGCTGTAGAAACATACCTGATGCTATTATACTGTAGATCTTCCCCACTTTGTGATGACGACAACCAAACTACTTCATAAATCTGCTTAAAAGGGTGAGTTTTATACAAATTCTTATAAAATGTAACATTATTGTTAAAATTTATTTCCATTTACTGTACTTATTCAAGTATTATGATATGATGTAAACATATGAGTCATATGACGGCTCTGTCGGCCAAGGTGACATCGGACAGCTCTATTAATTAATATTAAATACCTTACCGGATGTCATTAATTATGATACAAAATATATAAAACAACTGAGGTAATTATAATTGTTTAATGAGTCACCACTGTCTGAAATCGAAATATATTTTTTTTAGAATTATGGAGCAACTTTCATTTTTTTATTTATGTACAAAAATATAACACTTTGGTTTCAAATAAATAAAAATAGAATATAATGAGTAACAAAAAATTGTACATTGAAAATTATATTGAGGACGTCAGATTGAGTTTGTGTTTTCAAATGGTTCTGTTTGTTGTTTCCTGTTGAACTAAATGTATTTTTCTTAGACGCTTTTCAAGAAATTCAGTAAAATCATGACTTGTGAAGAATTTAACATAAGGCTATATTGTAATATCACGATTATCACTTTTAGGCATAGAGTTACTTAACTGACTTTCTTTTCGAAACTAAATTAATTATTGAATGATACCTATTAAATAGATATATACAATTAATTTTAATTACAGTAATGCGTTGTACTTGATAATGAAATATTTTCCACTTTGGCTCTTACGAGAAAGTAATAAATAAAAAATTAGCAACAAATAACGTTCCTTATTGTCAATTAAAAATGATACTTAATGATACTAAAAGTCTAATGATGATTAATCGGTTGCAATTTGAAATAAAGTCTATTTAATTGTTCACATTACTACACATTTAATTGTAACATACATATAGTAAGAAACATACGATTTATTGAAACGAAATCCAAAGCGTTTAGAAACAACTGGTTAAGAGGGCTAATCTAACCAGTGTTTGTAAGGTAATTTTTCAAAATTTATTTCTTCCATACGGTTTGGTCAAATTACACCATATTTGGATGATCAGTAGTTGAAAGTGTACTAGAGGGTACATGTATATCTATTTTAATTAATTTTTACTTTATATAGGGAAAATGTGTACTGTAAATATAAGTGAAATTTGAACGTGATTAGCTCCTGAATTATGATATCAATCGGTAAAATTCAAGGTAAAATTCATACATGTCGTCTAGAATGAATCTTCATAATTATGCTCAGCAAGTTTCAAACTTTTATTCCGTACTATTTGGTTAAAAAGAATTTTCTAAATAAGTATCTTTGTCACCACAAATGGAACAAGGAAGTATTACCTCTATCGGGAATCGCACCTCAATGAAGTCAGTGAATAAAACGT